>CALNVZ010002100.1:60091613-60137730 GCA_940671915.1 Paracentrotus lividus | reverse complement strand
ACTAAAAAGGGGCCCTTGTTACTCCATATGTCTTTAAAAACCACTAATTTTCGGCTCGCGCTTCGCGCTCGCGAATACTAAATAGGGTCCTTAATGCACAATAAACTACAATTTTGAGCTCAACGTTTTCTACTCGCGCTTCCCGCTTGGAGATATTGGGGTCTAACAGAGGCGGTGGAACCGGGGGCAGGGGACACAGTGCCCCCATTTTTTTATGCACTCTAAAACTCTTTTCTTAGCTAAAAATGCACTTTTTATACTACAAAGAAGCCGTTCATACTCTTTAAAAGTCCCATGGAAAATAATATTTCTTAAAAGTATCACTTACAATACTAAAGATTGCTCCTTTCTTTACTTCATATGTCTTTTAAAACCCCAAATTTTCCTGCTCGGTCACTATGCGACCTCGAACTGTAAAATTAACAAACAATAAGTATTTTTAAAAAAGGGTTGGACCCAGTGCTCTCTGCTGGAGACAAACCTTGTCAAAAGAATTGGTGTAATTGTGTTTGGGCTAGATTGGTCTATGCCTGCAGCCCACAAAATATTCATTGCAAAGATCATTAATGAGCCAAGATTATTATGTATCTTCAACATGGATCCTAAAGAGTCTATAAGGCACGATTTTTAGCTCAAAACTTTCAGCTCGCGGATACTAAATAGGCTCTGATATTGCACAATTAACTCCAATTTTGTTCTCAAAATTTTGAGCTCGCGCTTTGCGCTCGCATTCCTATATATTCATTACTAAATGAACAATAAAAAATAAAAGCCATTAAGATTCCTAAAATTTTCAGCTCGCGCTCGCGGATATTATAAGTAGGGACTATAATGCAATTTTTTTTAGCTACTAAATAGAGTCTATAATACTCAAAATTTTCTGCTCGCGCTTCGCGCTTGAAAAAAAAAAATCCTTGAAAAAGGTCCACTTTTTCAGATTTCGAACCCCCCCGTAAAAATCCTAGTTACGGGCCTGTGTCACATACATTTTTTTTACCAAACGAAAGTAAGACAGAAATGACAACTTAAGACAAATATTATCATGTACATGAAAAACATTCACAGATAACAATGAACCAAACTCAAGAATTAGCAAGATTCTTTAGATCCACATTAAGGACCAGATACAATTTTGACGCTGACGAGTTCGGTCTCCCATGGGTGTCAATTTTCTAAGAGTGTATAGACTTATAATAAACAAGTCACAGGAGTGAAAACGTCCTACAAATGACAACAAAGGTTATGCCTTTTGGCTTGAAGAAGAAGAAAATCTCACTTAACGGTTTCAAGTTGAATCAGAGAAGATTTGTTGGTTGATGTCATTCAATTCCCAGTGTTTTAATTACCCAAATCTTAACTACCAACGAAATATTACCATGTACATTAATAATATTCGCATATAAAAATGATCCAAAATCATGAATTTGCAAGTATCTTTCGATGGACATTAAGGACCCGACACAATTTTGAAGCTGACGAGTGCGGCCTCCCTCGGCATCGAATTTCTAAGAGTGTATAGACTTACAATACACAAGTCACAGGAGTGAACACGTCCTACAAATGACACCAAATGTTATGCCTTTTGGCTTGAAGAAAGTCTTACTTAACGGTTTCAATTCTAGACAGACCTTAAGTTAAATCAGAGACGGGTTGGTTGGTTGATGTCTTTCAATTCCCAATGTTTTCATTAGCCAATTCTTAACTTAAAGACGCATCTATTGAACGGAAATTCTGGGAATTACTGAGGGGAAATTAAGACGGAGGGCCAAAGTGACAGAAAGGTTTATAAAGTCACATGTTTTTAAGAGGTGTCCTGATTTGTGCTTGCCCATCTTTAACCTTATAGGTTTAAAAGCATACATCACATGATTCATGGTATTTGTTTTGGAATTTCATCATAAAATTAATAGATCAACATTGGCTGATTCTTAAAGGAGAGAGACATCACGGTGAGGACTTGCATAACATTCCGACAGAAAGTGGATTGAGAAATGTGGATAGAAACATTTGGAGACTATAAAAATGAGGTCGATATAAAATCTAGCTGTTTAATTGGGGAAATTACAGGATAGACATGCTCAGTTGAGTAAAAAAAAACAACACAACGTATGCGTTTTTATTCCTGCAGAAACAGGTGGATGGGCGGACCTGGCCTCTAAGCCCCAAATTTAGGATCAAAGCCTACAATTGGCAATTTGTGGCTTTGGCTCGTTCTCCATCCCCGAACTGCCCCCAAAAAAAAAAAAAAAAAAAAAAAACTCTGAGACGTCTCGTGACTCTTCGCGCAATTTTCAAATGTCTGGCAACGCGTTTCAAAACCGTCTCAAAGTAGTCCCAAATCCGTCCCAAAGTAGTTTCTGCGATTCCCGCGACTCATGACGTCTTGGAGACATGTGGGAGACGTCTACATGGTCTAGGCGCAAATTTAAAAACCGTCACAAAGTAGTCCGAAATCCTACTCACAGTAGTTTACGCGAAGTGAGATACCACTATAAATCTGAAAGGATTTTCTTTTGTTCAGGACTTGAGACGACCTATTTATCTCATCTAAAGAAGTAAATGAAGACGTAATTGGACTACGTAGGGGAGACCGGGGACAATTGTAACAGTTTTTTTCAAATTTGACCTGTCAACTTTATTAAAGCTAAATAATTGCTTAAAACTAGATAAAATGAAATATGCATATCTTAGCTTGACATATGAATAGGTTTGGGCTAAGTACAACAAGTTATTTTGAAGCCATTACCATTTCAAAACAAGAGGTCGAGTGTTACAATTGCCCCGTGTCCAGGGGCAATTGTAACAGACGTACGGGGCAATTGTAACACATGAGATTGTAACATTTTGTTTTTCTTTATCAAAGCTACGCACTTAACCGATCAAAGATTTAAACCACATAAGCTAATTATGATAAAACATGACAATGCTTGACTCATTTATATTATATTTTCCACTTGTTATATTCATGATATGGGGCAAAAGTTATGATTTTTTTTTTTTTTTTTTTTTTTTTTTTTTTTTTTTTTTTTGGGGGGGGGGGTTGTTGGGGCTTCACCCTTTAACTGTAGAACTATAAAACCTTCATCAATTCATATTTTGGTTCTTTATCTCCTTTGTACCTACCCAATATATCTTTAAACTGACAACTGTGGTGTAACACTTTATATTAGGCCTACGCCTTTTGACTTTAACACATTCTTTTCTAAATAAAGTGATACATTTCTGATAAGAAGTAAAAAATGACAGCTTTTTTATTTTTGTAAAATCAATCTTCAAAATTTACGCCACTTTCTTCTGGCAAAATCAGAATTTCTTTGCCTTGTTAACAAAACGTATTGGACATATATTTTCAGGTATCATATTGAAAATATATTTTAATCTTTTATGGGGGCTCCCATCTCTCCCTCTCACTCTCTCTCCTCTTCTTTTCTTTCTGCCTGTCTTTTTTTTCTTTCACTTCATCTTTACCTTTTTACTTTCCTATCTGCCCTTCCCCTCTCTCTCTCTCCTCCTCCTCCTCTCCATTTCCCTCCCTTCCCCTCTCTTCTTTCTCTCTTTTAATGTATGTGATTTTTTGTAATAAGAAAAAGCAAATAAGGGAGGGGGGGGGGTTCCGTAACCTCTTTCTCGTTTTATAGGACCCTATAAAATAAGCCTTTTCGGATTTTATGGGCTATCCTGTCAGTGTTTCTTTTATGTTTTATACCATGTACACTCGACAAATAAAATAAAATCAAATCAAATCAAATTATATGTTCACAGTTATCTAATATCTAATTCTCATGTTTGAGCTCATAGATAAGGTTACCTTTTGTAATTGTAAACAAAGCACTATAATACGTTCAAACTTATGAAGTTCTGAAGTTCTCTGGTAAAGTGATATAAATTATTAAAACAACAAGAATAAAAAAACTTGAGGCTCTGATTACAATGAAACAATGATAAACAAACTAGAGGCACTTTTTCGGACAAAATCAATATTTCTAATATTTCAAAACGTTTTGGACAGATATGTTCAAAGTTATTTAATTCTCATGTCTGAGCTTATAGATATTTTTACCTTTTGTTTTTGTAAAGCATTATAATTGACAATTCATTCAAAGTTATGAAGTTCTGATGCTTGAGCTTATCGACGAGGCTACTCTTTGCTGTTTTTCTTTATTTCCAAGTCGGCGCTAGTGCAGTTAAGCATCCGGCCGCGAGGACTGCTGCTACGTGAAGGGATAGGGTTGACGGCGACCCCCACGCACTATAGGGTTAGGGTTGGGTGGTGGGGTAGGGTGGTGTGTAGTGGATACCAAACTGCACTAGCGCCTTCCAAGTCTACTCCTATTTACAATTTTGGCATTAAAAGAACCTAATGTTCACTCTCTTCATATTTGTTTACTTTTTTGTTTCTAGTAAAGTGATATAAATTATTAAAAAACAAAAATAAAAAACTTGAGGCTCTGATTACAATGAAACAAATGATAAACAAACTAAAGACACCTTTTTTCGGACTAAATAAATATTTCTTTGCCTTTTCAACAAAACGTATTGGACAGATATGTTCAAAGTAATTTAAGTCACATGTCTGATCTTTTAAATAAGGCCATTTTTTCCTTGTAAATAAAATAAATGATTGACAGATACGTTCAACGTTATGCAATTCTCATTTCTAAGCCCGCCCCCCGCCCACTTTTCGTCAGGAAACGAGTACAAAAAACGGACAAATGACCATACATTGGTGATTTTTAGTCCTGTTCAGACCCACACCCCCCCTCCTCCCTTTGCCGCTCAACCCCTCCACTTATAAAAACGCTCCGTGGCCCCTGATTGGTTAGATATTAGCTTGGTGTTGATGCAGCGGAAAGCTGCTTAAAGGACTCATCCGGGCTGGAGTTTGCATTTATAAGAAAAATAAAGTAAAATCGAAAAAGCACAACACTGAAAATTTCATCAAAATCGGATAAGAAATAGCAAAGTTATGAATTTTCTTAGGTTTTGAACTTTTTAGGAAACAGTTCTTCAAATTGGCAAACTGATGATGTCTCAGTCCCCCTACTTTCTTTGTATTTTATTGTATGAAATACCAAGATTTTCTGCCCCAAGGACATAAAAACACGGATTAATCCTTGTGGAATGTTCAAGGTCACAAGTGCTTTTACTTATTTCAGTATGAGGGACAGGTTTTCTGTATACGCAATATATGAAAAAATGAGATGAATAGGATTTCATATAATAAAATACACAAGAAGTAGGGGGACTGTGACATCATCAGTTTGCTCATTTGAATATTCAAATATTCAAATGAGACAATGAGACAATTGCCAAGAATTGTTTTACAAAAAAAAATCAAGACCTTAAAAAATGCATAACTTTGTTATTTTTCATCCGATTTTGATGAAATTTTCTGTGTTGTGCTTGATGAATTTTACTTAATTTTACAAAACTTTTTCATTTCAGCCCGGACTCCTCCTTTAATACCGCGCGAGTTCCTATGGGAGTTACTTTAACAGAAACAGTCCTTCAGGGGCAATTGTAACAGCTTGTTACAATTGCCCCTGACAGAGGCGACCATATTTGGAGAGATGTTTTTCTATCTTAGCTGAGGTATTCATCGTTGAAACGTTAGCAAAATGTGGCCTAAGAACATAATTTCTAAATATATAAAAATGACAGCCGTAGCTCATCTACATATTTGTCCAGAAGAAAAACAATGGGCAATGTGAAATATTACTTTCCTGCTCAAAAAACGGTTTTTCTGCTGTAGAAAGTTCCACGAACCGTTAAATCTGCTAACACTCATACAGCATGTGGAGCGATGAAATGCGCATGCTCTCTACAAATTTTAAGTTTATAGCGTATTTCTGCTAGGAATGGGAGCCCCTGTTACAATTGCCCCGTGTTACAATTGTCCCCGGTCTCCCCTATAGTAAGGAAACTAGGATTGAGAGTTTTTTTGATGAATGCTGAAAGAAGGCTCATATCTCTGTGTTCAATGGACCATATCGCGTATAATTTAAGCCAGTTGTATAAAATGAATGCTAGTTTACGATTACAAAATTATATACAATATAATTGGGTAATTTTCAAATTATATTCATTTAGAGTGGGACACACTGTATGTATATTGGAAAACAAAAAGATCCGCAACAGACATGACGGATACAGGATCACCGGATCATTCCTCCAGAGTATTACTGTTTTGGGTAAAAATAGAAATAGTACTACTAGGAAATTACCCCTAAAATTTACCCAGGTCAATAAAAATAGAAATACTATAACTAGGAAATTGCCACTAAATTTCACCCAGGTCAAATGCTCTTATCACAACTCAGAATACATATTTGCCACACACGACTTTTATGGATGAATTTGTCTACATCTTCATCTTTCTTTCATTTCACATTTTATTTGAAATGTTTTGTTCATTTCCTTATCGGCAAGTTCAATATTCTCTAAACACTTTCACCGCTCTTTTTCTGATTGCTTTTACCAATTATGTCATGTTTTCTTCTCATACACAATAATTATACACTTTTATGTGTACCACCATCTTCCTACACATGATCCTAAAATACGTCATTATATTTCCTTAAAAATTACTGTAAAAGTTTAGGAAATAGCAGGGTAAATTGTCTTTGAGACAAACAAAAAATACGAAGCAGGAAAAAAAAGAAACAATAAGATAAATGTGACAAGGCCAAGACGAAAACAAATGCCTCCGACACCACCTTCGGTTGTTAAGGTAAACAATTATTTCACATACATTTTTATATATTATAATTTATAATTCAAATTTCGGAGGAACATATCATATGCATTCAGTCAAGTTACGAAGCAGATTGGTCAACATAAGAATCAATGCACCGGAACATGGGGGATGACAGCTCTCCTTAAAGCATTTTCATCTTTTATTGGACATTTCCTCTAGCATACCATTTTAGTATTATGGGACTACTTGTCATACAGACGGAATTACCATAATTTTTTAGTCTGGCAAACTCTGTCTTTTGGCCGGTTTTGATGACAAAGCACATTAATACTTGTCAGAGATATCTGAGACTGGACTTAGAGCATGTAAATTTAAAGAATTCGAAAATATTCATGATTTATAATGATTAAATTTAGCTTACTGCACAATAAAATATATTGGTAAATTTTACGTGCATGATTACAGGGATATGTATATTCATAAAATAATTATAGTAATGCTAATAATTCTGCAGTTTATTTCATTTTGCCTATATTCTCAGGAACTGACCTTTTCCCCGACCTATACTAAAGCAGGCCATACGAGATCTACCCATTTTTAATTGATGGTCGCAAGGAGACCATCGTATACCGGGGCATTAACAATATCCTGATATAATAAGCGTATATTACGATATATAATCCAGTTTCCCATATTTTTTTTAAAGGCCTTTTCATATTCATAGTTCTAATCATATACATGTAAGTCCGGGTTTTTTTCCATACCTTGATAAGGATCTTGTTCCTATTCATAATATTACCTCACCACTCAAGCATAGGTCTATTGTGTTGTCTAACAAAGGACATTTGTGAATGAATTCGAATCCCAGTCCGGTGACTAGTGCGGCGGTCACAACTCGTCGTAGGCTACGGGGCACGTGCCATCAACGTAGCCTGCGTTGCATGTGCAATGCATGCACAGGTTAGTAGTCAATTTCTGCGATTCCTGCGTTTCTGTAGTAATGCGGCGGTCACAACTCGTCGTAGTCTACGGGGCACGTGCCATCAACGTAGCCTGCGTTGCATGTACAACGCACGCACAGGTCCTGGGTCAACTTCTGCGATTCATGCGTTTCCGTAGTAAGGGTATTGGAAAAACTTCCTGCACGTCGCACATGCAACGTGCCTCCGAGGTACCTGCCCTGCACGATTTTTCTACGAAATCCATCGTAGGGAGTTGCACGGGATGTTCAGCGACTACAAGGGAAGGGGGCACAACGACAAAATATTGGTTAAAAAATAGGTGTCTACTTTTGAGGGAAATAATCATTTAAAGTTAGTAAATATGTAAAATAATGATCCCACCCCCTTATATCTACCTCATGACATTCAGATCATGAATTTGAAAATATACCTTGCAATTTTATGATCGTGATCTTTATGTTTGAAAGAAAACTAGGAAGTAGGAGCCCCAAGTAACCACCCTCTTATTGCCAGTGTGGGGGAATATCTGTCAAAGCTGATATCCGCTAGCACCCCCGGAGGGAGGTATTCTACCAGGCAGAATGGGGTAGTGAAAGCATGGTCGCCCTATGGTTCCGGAACTTGGCTGGTTTATTTTTGGGGCAGGGCCAGATTGATGGAGGCACTTGAACTCAGATACTCTAGATGAACGATTTATATGAGCCGCTTTTATTGCCAACCAGCCGTGATATAAAATTAAAATTAATAATTTTTGCGGTTTAAAAAATTTATTTGAGTAGCTTACGTACAGAACTAGTAATAAATGAATAATTGATCCTTCCTCGTTTCGAAGTTTAAACAAATAACTAAGAGTTTGCCACTCCCAGCGAGACACTTGAGTCCAATTTGACAGTTCTGCATTCTTTTGGAACGGTTCCAGTGATCGGAATCTAGAGCAATGAAGGAAAAGATATTTCAATCTGCCCAAGGTACACAGAGCCAACGGTCCATGTGTATCTGATTTGACTGAGTGAGCCTTCAATCAACGGCTTATTGCGAAATAATCAGGGGTAAAATTATCAGCAATGTGGCTGTAACTAAAATGATGAACTAATCCAAATTTTGCAAGCATGTTTCCCTCCTTAACAATCAAGTATTATTGTAACGTATCCATCACGCCAGCAGAAAAACATTTTTTTTTTTTTTAAATAATAAGACTCCATTTGGAGGCAACAAGTATGGAAATGATGTACTATTATATCAAATTTATCAAAGCCTACATTTATATCTTGTATTACTAATTCTTAACACTAGAGTGTACGAATACTAAAATAACATTAAAATTTAAACATTGCCGTACTTATTGGTTTTTCCCCTTCACTTACAGAACATTATTTATACAAGGGCTACCGTAGTTGTAGCTTTCCACCTCCTGACGTATCTCAATCCTTCAAGCAAGCAGATAGATGGAGTGTGCTGCGATGGCATCTCCACAGATATCTGTAACACCAAGTGCGACAACAAATTCGAAATATGTTACGGTCCCCTTGGAGGAAAGTAAGAAACTATCATTCATTCTATATTGGTCGATTTTAATGTATACTTGTCGATAAACAACTCAACTCCCAATCCGCCCTCCACCAAAAAATGTATATATATATATAGAGAGAGAGAAATAAAAAGCGCGGTCCATAATCAAACTGGTTTTCACGACATAATTAGAGATTTAACATTCTTTCATTTATTGTTCGTGAGCAATATTAATTTATCACGTGTGCCTTCAGAAATAATTTAAAAAATATATTGATGAACACGCCATGTTGCCAAGTTAATTGTTAGTTATCTTATTAATTTATGAAATGATACAATTATTTGTTTAAAGCATTGTATTTATTACAAATATTAACTTTGTATTTCACTCACTTCTTTTCAGCATCACGAGTATGGAGGAGTGTCCATTTGGAAAGTATAAAACAAGGAAGGTACACGAAGATCGAGACTTGTTTCTCTTCCCAAGTCCTCTTCCCGGCAATGTACCAAACCCAATGATCATCAGAATTGAAGAGTGGAAAGTAAGTGTCATACATAAACCCTATATTAGTTTCACTCGATTTAACAGAAATACAGTTCATGTGAATGCAAAGAATTATCGGAAACTACCACCGAAATAGGAGAAGTAGATTTTGCATCTCTCTCTCTCTCTCCCTCTCTATTCTTTCTTTCCCCGTCTCTACCTACCTTTCTCACTTTCTCTCTCGCTCCTCTTTCCCACTCTCTCTCTCTCTCTCCTTCATCTTTCCTTGTCTCTCTTTTGTATTTTCCATAGATATTTTAAATGTGACTATATTATGTACAGTTAAAAAAAAAAGTTTTGTTTTTACTCAGTATGTTCCATGTAATTCTGCTTTTAAGCTGCCATGTAGATTTTTGACGAAATACCATTTCTTTTCGATTCTAATCTATCTATTTTTTGACATCTTTAAATTTGTGCCTATTGGAACGGCAGAGATAACCCTTCTTGTCCTAAATGTACTTTATCACTTTTCTAAACTATCTAAATCTCGTGTTGTTTATAGCAAGGTTTTCAAATGAAGATGAGGGTACTGGATACCAATGCCTACTATGACCCAGAAGTATTGGTCGATATCTATGCGAACGAATTCCGACTCCAACCCGGGAGGACACCTGTACGAGCTCGCAAGATCAGGAAGGTTTTAGATGGAGAAGGCTCATCCAGGTTGGTGTGATTTGAATTTCTTCTGAAAAGTTTAAAGCATGGATGGACGTTGCTGTGGGTCATGTGATATATAATATTGCTTCGGAATATACATGTACATGAACATGAATATTCAATGGAATAAGAAGATCAAAAGTAGAAAAGCACGAATTGAAGAACAAGAGAACGAACAACAGACACAAACAATAAATACCTAAGAGAATGACCAAATTAAACATTCACGTAATAATGAGATAAGGGAATTCTTATCTATAGTCCTTGTCTACAACTGTTCTGATTTGAAAATTCTACACTCATATAAATTCATATTAATAGTCAGAATGCTTGAAATACTTTCATAAAATTAAAGGTATTATAAAACTATCTGAAAATGCAAAGCACGACTTATGGAAACAATGGAAACATCACATAACATAAAATTATCCTGTTTTCTCTCAGGCTTGTGGTAGACGTCAAGGTATATTGCGATTCCCACTATTATGGACCGGAGTGTTCCGTGTACTGCCGACCTAGAGGGGATGGAATAGATCACTTCTACTGCGACTCACTCACAGGAGATATCATCTGTCATCCTGGATATACTGGCTACCGATGCATGGAGGTATGTTTAATGGTGGTGTGGATAGTTTTATCATAAATATCTTCACCTATGTTTTACATTGATATGGCGCCATTTTGATACAAACATACTGAGACGCTCAAGCTATGCCATAATAAGGCGCTGCAACATTTAGGGAATTTCTACCTGTCTGCTGCCCAATTACTGCACCTGTTTGAAGAGTGGGAAATGGAGATGAATTTGGAGACAGTTCACATCGGTGCTTTTAACTGGACACATCATATACCCCTAGTAAAAAAAACACGTTGTTCTGAACCAGACAATATTTAATGATGAAATTGTCTGTAATATGCCTTTTTTATTCACTTATGGTAAAATTGTTTTATTCATTCAATTTTTTATTTAAGAATTGGATTTTTCCATTTCTGTGACAAACATGAATCTGTACAATTCGCTTTACTCCTATTTCTTGTTTTATTATCATTTTACCGTTAACATACAAATTAAGTCATTAAAGATAGAAAAGAAGAAGAAGAAAAAAAACCACTCTCTCGACAATCCCTTTCTTTTTCCTTTTCCTCAATCCCAGTTTTTAATTTCTTTATAAATACCTAACCTTACAATCCTGTTGTCGATCTTGTTTAAGTTTCATTAATTTACCATTTTTATTCAAAAGGAAATCGACGAGTGCACTTCGGTTCCATGTCAAAATAATGGCACTTGCCACGACGTAGTGAACGGCTTCTGGTGTACATGTCAAGAGGGTACCACTGGTAAGTTTCTAAACACATTTAATTTGCATCTTTAGAATAATACTCTTCATCATAGTGAACGTAGAGACAAACGAGCATTAGTATCCTCTTCACCTAGCATACATGTCCAGCTTGTAGTTTGTAAATGCAGTCAACAGATATAGTACAAACCAAAAGTAGATTTCTAGTAATTTTTTATAACATTATGTTTCCATCATTATGTTTATTTACAGGAAATGTGTGCCAAATCAACCCTGATGATTGTCAACAAAATGAATGCACAAACGGAGGATCGTGTGTTGATGGGTTCGCAACCTATTCATGCCTCTGCCCTTCAGGATTCACCGGAACATTCTGCGAGTTCAATATCAACGAATGTGCCAGTTATCCATGCCAGAACAATGCCATTTGTTCGGATGGTATCGATGGATATATATGTCTTTGTGTTCCTGGATATACCGGTACTCATTGTGAGATTGACATCGATGAATGTGCGAGTGACCCTTGCTTCAATGACGCAACATGTATAGACAGAGTCAACAAGTACAAATGCATATGCATCAAAGGCTACGAAGGAGATTACTGCGAAGTTGATATTGACGAATGCGCCAGCGACCCCTGTCAAAATGGAGCAACTTGCCTGGATGAGGTTAATCGTTTTGAATGCGTGTGTAGCCCAGGATATCAAGGGAAATTCTGTCATGTTAACACAAATGAATGTAAGAGCAATCCCTGTTTGAATGAAGGGAGTTGTGTAGATGGTATCAACGGCTACATCTGTAATTGTGCTCCAGGATACAATGGAATACACTGTGAGTTTAATATTGACGAATGTGCAAGCAAGCCTTGTATTCATGGAAGCACGTGTACTGATCTGGTCAATGGGTATAGATGTGATTGCCTCCCTGGGTATGATGGTGCACAGTGTCAAATTGATATAGACGAGTGTCAGAGTGAACCTTGCCAGCATGAAGCACCTTGTGTCGATGTTGTTAATGGTTACGTATGTGTATGCCTACCTGGTTACGAAGGATCAAACTGTGAGACGAATACGGATGAATGCTACAGCGATCCATGTCTAAATAACGGCAGTTGCCTAGATAGAGTCGACGGATACGAATGCGAATGTGCAGATGGGTTCGAAGGAATTCATTGTGAAATCAACATTGATGAATGTGAAAGTACACCGTGTCAAAACCGAGGAACTTGTGAAGATGGAATAAACGGATACACTTGTATTTGCATTCCAGGCTTTACAGGAGTCGAATGTGGAATTAACATTGACGAATGTGCAAGTGCACCTTGTCAAAACGGTGCCTCGTGCATTGATGGAGTAGATGGTTATATCTGTGATTGTACACCTGGATATAATGGTGTCTTCTGTGAAATCAACATCGACGAGTGCGTATCTTTCCCTTGTATTAATGGTGCAACATGCACAGATGAAGTTAATGGATATGCATGTACTTGTGTCGCAGGATATACTAATGTCCACTGCGATATAGAAATAGATGAGTGCGCTAGTGTTGTTTGCCAACATGGTGCCACATGTATAGATCATATCAATCGGTACGAGTGTGTTTGTTCACCTGGATACAACGGCGTACAATGTGAATTGGATATAAATGAATGTGAGAGTGAACCCTGTCAAAATGACGCCACCTGCAAAGACCGGATTGATGGATACCAATGTAAATGTATACCTGGCTATGAGGGATTGAACTGTGAAGTTGAAATAGACGAGTGTTCTAGCTCACCATGCGTGAATGGTGGATCTTGTGTTGATCATGTCAATGGGTATACTTGCACCTGTCTTCCTGGATATGAAGGCGTACATTGTCAAATTGATATCGACGAATGCTCTAGTGATCCTTGTGAAAATGGTGCACTATGCGTCGACAAAGTTAACCAATATCGTTGTAAATGTATTGCAGGATACAAAGGAACCAACTGTGAAATTGAGATTGATGAGTGTTCCAGCAGCCCTTGTGACAATGGTGGTCTGTGCGTAGATGAAATAAATAAATATGAATGTGAATGTATTCCAGGTTATACAGGGACGCATTGTGAAACCAACATTGACGAGTGTGGAAGCTCTCCTTGTAGAAATGGTGGAACTTGCAATGATGATATTAACCAATTTAGCTGCAGTTGTTTACCAGGGTACAACGGACGTCTTTGTGGAACTGATATTGATGAATGTGCAAGTAACCCATGCTTGAACAATGCAACTTGTGATGATGAAGTTAATGGATACAACTGCCAATGTGTTCCTGGATTTGCAGGAACACACTGTGAAACAAACATTAATGAATGCCATTCTACTCCATGTGATAACGATGCCTCCTGTATAGATGGTATTGATGGATACAGATGTAAATGTGCTCCAGGTTTTGACGGGGTACACTGTGAAAATGACATCGATGAATGCGAAAGCTTTCCCTGTGTAAATGGGGCCCAATGCATTGATCGGATCAATCGATACAAGTGCAAATGTCAACCGGGATACGAAGGTACGCACTGTGAGGTGGATATCAATGAATGTGCTAGCGATCCTTGTTTAAATGGGGCTTCCTGCCTGGATGAGGTCAATGAATTCGTATGCAGTTGTGTCCCAGGATTCGAGGGTATCATATGTGAAACTGACATAGATGAGTGCACAAGCTCTCCATGCCAGAATAACGCGACATGCGTGGACCACATCAACCACTACATATGCCAGTGTTTACCCGGGTTTGATAGCTTACATTGTCATATAGATGTTGATGAATGTTTAAGTAACCCCTGTGAACATGGATCTACCTGTGATGACCAGATCAATGGGTATCGGTGCTACTGTCGTCCTGGATATGAGGGAACTCATTGTGAAATTGAAACTGACGAGTGTCAGAGTGATCCCTGTCTACATGGTGCAACCTGTATTGATCGAATTAACAAGTATAAATGTGCCTGCGCACCTGGCTACTCCGGTATCCATTGTGAGGTCGACGTCGATGAATGTGGGAGTTCCCCTTGCGAAAACAACGGACTCTGTGAAGACCATGTTAACTACTTCACTTGCATGTGCCAACCCGGTTTCAACGGAAAAGTATGCGAGTTTAATATTCAAGAGTGCGAGAGTAGTCCGTGTTTCAACAATGCCACGTGTGTCGATGGTGTCAATGGATACCAATGCAACTGCCTCCCTGGCTTCGAAGGAACCCACTGTTTTGTTGATATAGACGAATGTGGATCTGATCCTTGTTTAAATGGAGCAACCTGTTCTGATAGAGTAAACCATTATATCTGCCAATGTGCTCCAGGATACGTTGGTATACTTTGCGAACATGAAATTGATGAATGTGAAAGCGCTCCCTGTCAAAATGGTGCTAGCTGCATTGATCGTGTGAATAAGTACAGGTGTAAATGCTCACCAGGGTATACTGGTACGCATTGCGAAATTGATATCAATGAATGTGATTCAGACCCATGCCTGAACAATGCCACTTGTCTGGACAGGGTTGATGAATTTCTTTGTGAATGTGCCCCTGGATTTGACGGAATATACTGTGAAATGGACATCAACGAATGTGCCAGCTCCCCGTGCATGAACGACGCATATTGTGAAGACATGGTTAACGGATACACTTGTGATTGCGTAGCAGGATATGAAGGTATACACTGTGAATCAGAGATAAACGAATGTTCGAGCAGTCCCTGTCAGAATGAGGCTACTTGTTCCAACCTAGTCAATGAATATGAATGCATTTGCAATCCCGGCTTTACTGGTGTCCATTGTGAAATAGATGTTGATGAATGCATTAGTGGTCCTTGCCTGAACAACGCGACTTGTATAGACCGTGTGGATAGATATAAATGCAAATGTGTTCCAGGATTCAAAGGAACACACTGTGAAACCAACATCAATGAGTGCGAAAGCTCACCATGTTTAAACAAAGGCAACTGCGTTGATGAGATAAATAGATTTACTTGCGAGTGCCTTTTGGGCTTTCAAGGCGTGTTCTGTCAAGAAAACATAGATGAATGCAACAGTATGCCTTGTCAGAATAATGCCACATGTTCAGATGAAATTAATAGATATTCATGCCTGTGTCTTCCAGGATTCGAGGGGACTCATTGTGAAATAGATATTGATGAGTGCTCATCATCACCATGTGAAAATGGAGGATCATGCATAGACAACATCAATGGCTTTTACTGCGATTGTATTCCAGGGTACGTTGGAACGTACTGTGAAACAGACACGGATGAATGTGAAAGTGACCCTTGCCAGAATGGGGCGCTTTGTGTTGATCGTGTGAATAGATATAAATGTCGATGTTTGAAAGGCTTTAAAGGAACACACTGCGAAATAAACATAGATGAATGCGAAAGCAATCCCTGTCAAAACGATGCTACTTGTAATGATATGGTCGATGCATTCGAGTGCACTTGTCTTCGAGGATTTTCGGGAGTGATCTGTGAAACAGATATCAATGAATGTGAAAGCGAGCCATGCTTTAACAATGGAATATGTGTGGACTTAATTGCTGGATATGAATGCGAGTGCCTTGATGGATTTAATGGACGCCATTGCAATAATGATATTGATGAATGTGAAAGCAGTCCATGTTTAAACAATGGAACTTGTAATGACTTCGTGGACAGGTATGAATGTAAATGTCGTCCCGGTTACGGAGGCATTCATTGCGGCAACGACATAGATGAATGTGCTTCATCGCCCTGTGAAAATGGCGCTCTGTGTATAGATTTTATAAATGGCTACACATGTGAATGTCTACCTGGATACGAAGGTTCCCATTGCAGAATAGATACCGACGAATGCCTTAGTGATCCTTGCCAAAATGCAGGGACATGCGTCGATCGAGTAAACAAATACAAGTGCAGATGTAGCCCTGGATTTGAAGGAAATGAATGTGAAGTTGATATTAATGAGTGCGGTAGTGATCCTTGTCGAAATGGAGCAACTTGTAATGACGCAATCAATGAATTCTTCTGTGATTGCAATCCAGGATTTGAAGGAATTCACTGTGAAGTAGACATTGATGAGTGTCAAAGTGGGCCTTGTGAAAATGGTGCTACTTGTGTCGATCAGGTGAATGGATATACATGTACCTGTGTCAAAGGATATGATGGGATCATCTGTCAAAATGATATTGATGAGTGTGGAAGCAACCCTTGTATAAACGATGCTAGCTGTGTTGACGAGGTAAATGGATACATTTGTGAATGTGCACAAGGGTATGACGGCATCATGTGTGAGAACAACATAGATGAATGTGCCAGTACACCTTGTCAAAATGGTGGCAAATGTAAAGACAAGGTAAACGGTTATCGTTGTCAATGCCAGGAAGGATTTGACGGAGTGCACTGCGATAATGACGTTGATGAGTGCCTGAGTTATCCATGTATGAATTCAGCAACCTGTGTAGATCTAATCGCTGGATACCGATGTCAATGTAGTCCTGGATACTTGGGTACCCATTGTGAAACTGACATCGATGAGTGTGCAAGTTCTCCTTGTGATAACGAAGCTACTTGTGTGGATGGTGTCGATGGATATTCCTGTTCATGTCTTCCGGGTTTCGAAGGTGTCCTGTGTGAGACTAATATCAATGAATGTGCCAGCAACCCATGTTTGAATAATGCTACATGCGTAGATAAGGTGGACAGATATAAGTGCATTTGTCTTGCTGGTTTTCGGGGAAGAGAATGCCAAACCAACTATGATGAATGCAATAGCAATCCGTGTCTGAACAACGGGATATGTGAGGATGGCGTGAATGACTATGTGTGCCATTGTCAGCCAGGATATAAAGGCCATCTTTGTGAAATTGACATTGATGAATGCGGATCATCACCTTGTGAAAATAACGCTCTCTGTGTTGATCATGTCAACGGATTTACTTGTACCTGCAATGATGGCTTTGATGGAATTTTATGTTCAACTGATATCAATGAATGTTCCAGTCAACCCTGTATAAATAACGGCAGTTGCACTGACTTTGTTAACCGATTTGAATGCAGTTGCACACCTGGATTTGAAGGGACAGTGTGCGAAGCAAACATAAATGAATGTAGAAGCAACCCATGTTTTAATAATGGAGAGTGTGTTGACGACATCAATATGTATTTCTGTAAATGCTCGGCTGGATTTGAAGGTGTTCAATGCCAGTTAGAAATCAATGAATGTTTTAGCGATCCATGTCTAAATGATGGCCACTGCCAGGATAATGTGAACGGCTACCACTGTGAATGCGTCCCAGGATACGAAGGAACGTTCTGTGAGATTGATACAGACGAGTGTTCCAGTGGTCCCTGCTTCAATGGAGCAACTTGCAAAGACATGGTGAATGAATACCAGTGTTCATGCCGAGCAGGGTACAATGGGGTGAATTGTGAGAATAACATAGACGAATGTTTTAGCCAACCTTGTTTAAATAATGGCACCTGCCTGGACAAAGTAAACCGATACAGATGTATGTGCCAGCAAGGATTTGAAGGAGTGCATTGTGAAATAAACATCGATGAGTGCTCAAGTAACCCCTGCATGAATGCAGCCTTGTGTTTTGACCAGGTAAATGGCTACCAGTGTCTTTGTCAACCTGGCTTTGATGGTGGACACTGCGAAGTAGACATCGACGAGTGCAGTAGTGAGCCATGTCAAAACAAGGCGAACTGTATTGATTTTATAAACAGATATGAATGCCAATGCAGACCTGGATATGATGGCATTCTCTGCGAAACAGATATTGACGAATGCGACAGCAGTCCTTGCCTAAATGATGCTAAATGCATTGACAAAGTGAATCGCTTCCGGTGTGCATGTTTATCTGGATATGAAGGGAACTTATGTGAAATTGATATCAATGAATGCCAGAGCTCTCCTTGTGAAAACGGAGCAAGATGTGTTGACCAAATTGATGGATATCAGTGCATTTGTAAATTTGGTTTCGAAGGAGCCCACTGTGAGATTGACATTGATGAATGTAACAGTTCGCCTTGTGAAAATGGGGGAATCTGCCTGGACAAAGTGAACGGATATGACTGCCAATGTCTTGCAGGATTCACTGGGGTAGAATGTAAAACAAATATAAATGAATGCTCAAGTAACCCCTGCCAATATGACGCGGAGTGCAGAGATCATGTTAATGAATACAGTTGTATATGCACTCCGGGAACTGAAGGTATCCATTGCGAGATTGATATTGATGAATGCATCAGTCAGCCATGTCTAAATGGAGCACGCTGTGAAGATGGTATGAATGGCTACCAATGTCGGTGTGCCATTGGGTACGACGGGGTACATTGCGAAGTCAACATAGACGAATGTGCAAGCTCTCCTTGTCAAAATATGGCATCCTGTTTGGATTCAGTGAATAGATACTCTTGCAATTGTAGGCAAGGATTCACGGGAACACATTGTGAGATAAATATCAACGAATGTGCAAGCGATCCCTGTGCTCACGGAGGGAACTGTCGAGATCAAATCAATGGATATATCTGTGCCTGCCCTTCAGGGTACGATGGTGTCCATTGTAACAATGATATAGATGAATGTTCAAGTTCGCCATGTCTGAACGAAGCAAACTGTCTGGATTACATTGATGAATACATATGTGAATGTTTGGACGGGTATACAGGAACCAATTGCCAAGTAGATATCAACGAATGTAGTAGCTATCCTTGTAGAAATGGTGGAACATGCTTTGACAAGGTTAATGGTTTCAGTTGTACATGTAGACCAGGATTTGAAGGGACGCAATGTCAAATCAATACCAATGAATGTGAAAGCTACCCATGTCAAAATGGAGCCTATTGTATAGATCAGATCAATTCGTACATGTGTCGATGTGAGGCAGGCTTCGAAGGAACGTTCTGCGAAATCAATATTGATGAATGTGCAAGTGACCCATGTGAATATGCATCTACTTGCTATGACAAAATTGATGGTTATGGATGTGAATGTCTCCCTGGGTACTACGGTGTACACTGCCAACATGAAACAAATGAATGCACGAGCTCACCATGTGGACATGGTGGGCAGTGCATAGACGAAATCAATGGATACACTTGTGAATGCTCCCCTGGATACGAAGGCGTAACATGTGAAATTGATATAGATGAATGTAACAGCCTACCCTGTCAGAACAACGGAACGTGTTTTGACAGAATCGATGGTTATGAATGCGAGTGTATCGATGGTTTTAGTGGAAACGAATGCCAGCTGAATATTGACGAGTGTGCGAGCATTCCTTGCCAGCATGGTGGTACTTGCCATGACTTCGTGAATGGTTATAGCTGTACCTGCAGAGTGGGCTTTGAGGGTATCCATTGCGAAACGAATATCGATGAATGCGTCAGCAGTCCTTGTTCGAGTTATGGAAGGTGTATAGATGGGGTTAATGGGTATCGCTGCCGATGTAGACCAGGCTTCATGGGAACTCATTGTGAGATCAATATTGATGAGTGCCGAAGCGATCCATGCTTACATGGCAGTAGCTGTGTTGATGGTCTGAACGGATACACATGCCACTGCAGATCTGGTTATCAAGGACCGCGATGTCGAGATGAGGTTGATGAGTGCAGCAGTAATCCATGCATCAATGGCATCTGCCTCGACAGACTAAATGGTTACAGGTGTCATTGCATCAAAGGGTTTTATGGAAGAAACTGCGGAATCAACCGCGATGAGTGCCTCAGTGACCCCTGTCTCAATGGTGCTACTTGTCAAGATGCAATCAATGGTTATTATTGCGAATGTCCACTTGGATTTGAAGGAGACCACTGTGAGGTTATCACGGACGAGTGCCAGAGTGATCCTTGTCAAAACGATGCAACTTGTATTGATGGGATCAAAGAATACACATGCGAATGTGGTATTGGTTTCGAAGGAGTCAATTGTGAAGTAAACATAAACGATTGTGCCAGTGCACCGTGTCAAAATAGAGCGACATGCCTGGATGGTATCAACAGTTATGAGTGTCAATGTGTACTTGGATACAAAGGCGACCACTGTGAATTTGAAATCAACGAATGTGACAGTTCTCCATGCAAGAATGACGGAACGTGCCTGAATGGTGTCAATAGTTTCTTTTGCTATTGTCCACCTGGATATGAAGGATGGTTATGTGAGATACAAATAGACGAATGCGGGAGCAATCCATGTCTTCAAGGAGGAAACTGTAAGGATTTAACAGCGGGATTCGCTTGCCAATGTGAAGAAGGATTCGCGGGTATCCGATGTGAGACTGTTCTTGATCAATGCAAGCTCAACCCATGTTATGGAAATGCTACTTGTCTCACCAGAGATTCCGGCTTCAGGTAGTTCAAATTATATGGATATTGCTTAGAATACTTTAAAAGTAAACAATTTTTATACAGACTTGACACCGTACCTTGATTAGCTGGTGTAACATGCCAAACCCCAAAAGGTACTTTCTGTTTATCTCTGAAGGAATTTGATTGAATTTTAATTTCATTTAATCCAATTTCTTCATAGACATGCTGTCTTATATCATATTATGTGAATCATTATTTGACATACTACTTGCTCAAAATATTTTCTGCAACTTTCTATGCCTTAAAAGATGCCTTTGTCCTCCTGGATTTTCGGGTTCGAGTTGCGAAGATTATGATGAGGAGGACTGCGGGGCGATCAAGTGTTTCAACGGGCAGTGTCTGATCCGCCAACCAACCTTAGAGGACATCACTTATATCTGCAAATGCGACAATGGATTCATCGGGGCTGAGTGCCAGACATGTAAGTTTATGAATAAATATCCTTTTCGGCCTCTCTTTTAAATTATTATATTGTATGGTGGTGAAATCTGTCGATTTTTATTAGGTATAAATACACTTAATTCTATTATAACTTAACTTGTTTGAAATAGGCAAGCTAGCCTATATTGTAAATATTGTAAATGCGTTCTTTAGAATAGTTTTGTGATTACTTTTCATATAAATTGAATGTCAACATGTTAATTGTACATGTAAGTATAGTCTGACAGGTATCAGACCCGATTAGCATTTATGCTATTTTTCTGATACCATTTATCCTTTATTGTTTTTCATGTCTCATGTGCATATGATTTGTAAAATGTATTTGGATAATAAACTTCAACTTCATTTATTGAATGTTTAAAGGACTATACCCACATGACTTTCATAATTCATTGGTATCATGCCTTTCCAAAGGGTAATATCGCATCTACTCCGTTTTGAACCCGAGATCTTACCGATGAGAGATAAATGATCTTCCACTGAGCGACCACGACTCTTGCTGCATGCAATACACTTCATGCCATATATAGCAGTCCACAGTTCAGTCACTTATTATTAGCGAAACAGGCTGTGAGTCTGAAGATGACAATGAAAGTATGACCAATCGAAAGAAGATTAATCTCCTTTGTTTTCTCTAGATGTCCTCAACATCACAGCAAGCGTGTTGATTGAGGAGAAACATACGCAACTAAGCGGTTTGGAGCACAAGATGAAGGAAGTACTAATGGAAGCCATGGAGAAACGGGAGGACATCCATAATTGTTCCAATGTGGACATCTCCATAATAAACACCACAACAGGCAACGGCGCCAAATCAGGGTAATTATGAATCAGTCGCGGAGACTTTTATCTCGCTGATTGCAATTTTTGTAATCATGATAATACAGAAGCGTGACATTTCTGCGAATAATTTCTTTGATTTTTTGTTTGCACATCATTGTCAAAAAAGTTTGGTAACCATGACGATAGTTTTTCAGATATTTTATTTCTAGATATTTTTGTCATTAAGCTTACAGAACAGTACAATTACTTCGTGGGTGAATCTAAATTTTAGTATCTAAAATCAACCACTTTTTAACATTTTAAATTAAAAAAAGAAGAAAATTAAACTATATGTGTAACAAATAGCTTTAATGAACAAGAAAGAGTTCATGATAAGTTTCATAGACCTTTTTATAACACATAAGGAATGCACTATTGATATAAAACTAATTTACTACACTAAAGAAAATAAACAAAAGTATTTTTTTTAGAGAAGAGGGTTTTCGAAATATATAACATTTAGTTTACTCTCCCTGCCTATCGTCATTTAAGATTGCGAACCCCAACCCCTTCGTGGTTTTACTTGTTGTTTTCTTTTCTGGGGTCGGACTAATAGGTTCTTTCCATGTATATTACAAATTTAAGATCTGTTTCATAATATAAAATTACTCTACAGAATGGACTTCACCAAAGTAACAATCTACGCCATGCTTGATGATGAACCTGCTGATCGTGACTCTCTTGCATTGATGCTGAAAGCTCTTCCTCCAGCTCATGTCAACAAACTCATCCATCCTTATCGCCTCTTTGTCGACAAGGAGACCCCTCCAAAAGTGAAGACAGAGATCAATGTTAATAACGATACCAATAAGAAGGTATGAAACACTAAATATTAAATATTAGCTTATACATAATTATCCTTATATTGATATTAAACAAAATAATTATTATTAGTATTATTATTTTAAAAACATTATAATGAATGCCATTTTTAAGCTCAGTTGGAAATAAAATTAGCCGTTTATTTTTGCAAAATTGGGCATGATCGACTGCAATTTTTCAAACCACTAAGCTGTAGATTGAACATTGGTTTTGTATTTCACCCATTGATATGAACTGTAGATCTCAAAATTGTTCCGGAAATTTCAATGTTTGGTTCACTACCTGTAAATTGTTCTATTGGGACCAGTGAGGAAAGTCTGTATGACGTTAGTTTGAAATGTTTCCTGGTGATTCATCGCCGAAGGTTACACAGATCTGTGCTATTATACCTGTCTATACAGTCAAACCTCCCTCCCTCCTCTTGACCGTGTTATGATTATGGCTGAGAAGGATTCATGGTGGAAAAATATAATCGTCGATTCTTTGATTCAATCACGAAGCAATTCACGCACCTCTTGTCAATGTCTTACATTATTTTTTTTATATTAGTTATACACAATAATATCACTCAATTTACATAGGTGTTCCTCTATTCCCACTTTATACACTTTATTATCAGTATATTGAATTGAAGCCGATTCGATCAAATTAAAATTTCACAAAATAACCTCATTTAAGTTACCCTAATTCACAAGATCCTCACATGGGACTCACAAGATTTTTCTTTGACATGGGCGAGAGGGCTGTTTACATTTGACTCAATCAGTTTATTTTTCGGCCATTCGAAGGGGGGGGGGGGACACGTGCCCCGTCATCAAGAGTCTCGCACGACGTTCCGTCACTGGGGTGTTAATCAAAAAGTAGATGATAGTTTCTAACAATACAGAGACACCTCTGACCTGCAACTTATGGATGAACCATTAATCGGTGAACCATTTTATGCTGATAGTTTATTTCATGACATAACCCAAAGGATAACGTGGGAGTTTAAGACGTTATACAGATCACGGAAAGGGGATGAGGAAGAGGGTAGAAATTAAAACCATTATGGACAAAATTGACTTCCCGCAGGCAGGAAATTGCCATAGAAACGCAAGACAAAACTTCCCCGTTTCTTGATCCCTTGCTCCTCAGAATGAGAACTCTGACTCCCCAGTGTTCCTCTGATCAAATTGCTGCTTCGTCTGCAACTGTTAGAGCTTAACTTAGTCAAGGGGTACGCTTAATAAAATGGATCATAAGAGAGTCATTGAAAACCTGTTCAGCTTCTATCATTTTTTTCTGAGAAGGTATTGACCTTTCAATCAATGACATTTTAGTGATGCACTATGTTGAGTAACAAACTTCAGAAAATTAATCACTGTAATGACCTACCCTATCGATTATACACTTCCTCTTTGACACCAGGAGTAAGTCATTAAGATAGATTGAAGAAGTGTATCATAGAAAGGGTTGCTTTGGTTCCGGCAGATTGATGATTTGAGAGCCGATGTGCAGGGAGCTGGGTCGCCCTATTTTCTTTATCCTTTCTATTTACATTTTGCCCTTACTACTTCCTCGTCATTCCCAATCTCCCCCCCCCCCTCGCTCCACCTTCAGAATTCAATTGAGAGAGACATATCCGCGTGAACCCCCAAAACTTACGATATTGATACGATATCTCAAACATATATAATGCCTTTATGTTTGGTTTTTAAAAAGTAATTGCATTTGGATATGAAGTATTATTGTTATAGTCAATCCCTAATTAAGAAATAACACGGTGACGGTGATAGCTGAAATGATGTAGGTTCATAATCAGTACAATCATCCGTATCTATAAAAGAATTAATTCATGGCAAAAGTGTTAGGTTGGTAGAATACACTGACATACAGTGGTGGCCAAAATTATTAGAACACCCAAAAAGCCAAAGCCACACAAAGTCTATGGGATTCTGAACCCCTTTTACTTTCGCCCAAGTAAGATTCAGGATAACATTTTTCTACCCCGAGCTTTCATGACTTGTAAGCATAGAGTCTTAAGCATATTTTGATACCAAATATATATAGTTTTGACCATGAGGTAATAAGCAGCTTCAAAAATCGTCACGCTATGGGAACAAGTAAGATTATTGAAAACGCTAGGTGTTCTAATAATTTTGGCCACCACTGTAGATGATTTAATTAAATCGATTTATCAAACTGTTCTTCTTCCTTTTTTCAATTCTCACTAGTCATGGGGACAACGACATTGGTACGTTTTCTTCATAATGATCATCATAATCATTGCTGGAGGGGTGTCAGCTGCAGTCTACATCGTCAGGAAGTAAGGGCTTACCTTTTTCATCATGAATTTTGTTACAAAAAATATTTTAATAAAATGTATCATCTGAAGATAATAATAATAAAGATATCACAATCGGTCGATTTTTATGATTAATATAACTATGTGTTCCTTCTTTATGTGAATAATTATCAATGATGCTTTTTGTAATTTGAAACCATTTATGAACATGTATGTATATTAAAACACACGAATGTTAAACATAAAACTATAACTTAACTTATTGAAATGATAATACGTATATTTTCAAATTACTAGCAGGCAGATTTTTTCGGATTTTTTTAGTCCGAGGAAAAGTGTCCTACTTTATTAACATGATGTACAAAGGAATTAATGCATGTTATTGAAAAACGCAAGCTATAAACAGATAAATGAATTTCTTTACAAACTAGAAAGATATTCTCATCCTTGCCTGAAGTCTATGTCAGGGTTCGCTGCCTCAATGCCTTTATTTTCTTGATTTCCTTCTGATATCCAGGCAGCGGAAAGCTGAAATTCCACCCGACTGATAGTGATTCAACTTCCAGGAGAAAGGAATAGAAGTGAGGCAAGCTCACTAGAACTCTCTCCATAAGATGAGACATTAATTGGTTGTGCCAAATATACAAATAGGAGGAAAGTGTAAATTAGTCTGCCCGGACCTGTCTTTACTTTGGAAGAATTTACTACAATTTCCATTCCTTTATTGCGTTCGATTAAAATCAACAATATCGGATCACAGAAGTATTAATATAATTGAAAAACATCGATCTTTGTTCAAACAGGAATGAATTTTATTGTCACCGGAACTGAAATGTAAAGAATTCACTACGACGTCCGTCTCTTAATGTGGCCGTGCCGGAGCATACTATCTGGAGAAGGAGTCAACAGAGTAGTACTACAAAGGAGTATTAAAAAAAAAGACTATAATATGACTGAATCATCTTCAACCTAGCCCATCTCGAGGACGTTTTACAGGATTCGACTACTATCAAAACAAATTTATAATATAAATACATATTCATTCATGATCTCCGTGAATTGGACAGCATAAAACACTAGAGATTATGCCTAAAAATATATTCAAGATTTCAACAAACTGGAACTGACTTGATTAGAGATATCTGTACCTTTTCTTTTTTCTTAACGCTTTATACATTGTTTAATGGTAAATGTACTTTCCTGAACTATTGCAAATGTGAACGATAACTAATTTAACAGTTGTACCTTGTACCTTGTACCTTGTAGTTCCATTCCCTGAAGTCCTCCGCCAGGAAGGGTAACTCAGGGCTGACGAGATGTGGGATGTATTTATTTGCTCTTTTTGTTTTGCATATTTAGTTTTTACTTTGAGTATGTCAGTGCTTCTGGAGGATACTGCATCGACTGTAAGACTATTCCAGTGGAGATTGCGTCGGGAAGAAGGATTAGCCAGACTGGGGTGGTCGTGAACTTGAAGTGACCTCGTACAGTTCATCATGGATCTTCTTAGTCTTGTTATTTTCTTTGCGCATATTTATTTAAGTCAAGTTGGGTTTCTCCCATGGATGATCTTATATAAGTTGATGATTCGATGATTTCGCCTCCTTCTTCGAGAGAATCCAGCCAAGTTGTCATCATGTTGTGACGCTGGAGTCCCGTGTGTAGTTCCCTGTGACGAACCGGGCGGCCCGTCTCTGTACCATTTCCAGTAATTTGGGTTCTTGACTGTGCCAGGAGAGCCATGCTATTGAAGCATATTCAAGGTGGGGTCTAACACAGATGTGTGGTATAAAACGTTCCTTCACTGTTTAGAGCAGTGATAGAAGTTCCTTCTGATGAAGTTTAAGGCCCTTGTACCTTTGGCGGTTGCCTGTTGTGATGCTTATTCCCACTTTAGGTTGTTTTCATACTGGATACCTAGTATTGATGCTATTAACTTCCTGTAGTTTTGACCAAGGAGTGAGTAGTTGGTATGTCCTGGTTCTCGCTTTTCTGGAGATCCTCATGACAGTGCATTTGAATGTGCGTTGAATTCATCCCCCATGTGTTTCCCCATGTGACCAGTTTGTCCAAATCTCTTGTAGTGATTCTTCATCGGAGGTGGATATTGCTCGGTAGAGTAGCAGTCATACCTGCGAACAGTCTTGCCGTGCTGTGAACTGCTTCCGAGAGTCGTTATGTATAAAATGAAGAGGTGGGGCCCTATACGTTCCCTGAGGAATTCCGCTCAGGACTGGTAACCATTTGATTTTTTACCATTTACTACTGTTCTTGATGTCTCTGGGTCAGAAAGGATCCTATCCACTCAAGGTTCTTGTATCGGATCCATACAAGTGGATTTCTGCAACAGTCTTCGTGGGGGACGACATCGAATGCTTTGCTAAGTCGAGTATTGCGATGTCACATTCTCCTTGTTGTTGTGGAGTAGCAAATCATTGTATTGTAGGACAACTAGTTGTTGGATCATCACATCGGATCTATCCCCGTCTGAACAGCATGCTTGCAAAGTCCGAAATAGGTATCGGTCAGTAGACGGTCATCAGAGTAGCGCGGATGCTATCGGACTTAAACACGGCCGATTTTTAATTCGAAACTTTTTTGATCAAATCTCTATGTACTTATAGTCTCTCATATTACCTCTAGCTCCATATAGTTTGCAGCACACACTGAGTTAAGGATATATGGCGATAATAGCTGTTCATTCTTTGGACCCTTCTTGTAGATAGCAAGCGATGTTCGCTTTACGCCAATTCCCGGAAGGATCCCTTTGTCGTATGACTGCTTCAAATATAAATTGCAGGACTGGGGGCTATTTCTTCAGCTGTAAGCTTAAGAACACGGTTGGGATACTATCTGTCCTGCGGCCTTCTGAAACATCTAACTTTTCAGTAGCTTGAGGATGCCACTAACCGTGATGTTGATATCTGGCATATCAGGAATGTTTCTTGTTGGAAGGTTGGGTTGGTGTTGTCGTCTTGGAGAAGACGCTTTGGAACTGTTCGGCCAGTACATCTGCTTTCCCTTGATCATCAGTGATGATTTCATTTCCCTTCTTAAGGCTCTTGATCCCTACGTGTGTCCTTACGCCTGCTTTTAATGTATTCCCAGAACTGTTATTACCGGCTTCTGAAAGACAGCTATGTATGCTCCGTTGGCTTTCCTGAGTTCTTTGTTAAACTACTCTCTTTATTTGTTTGTATTTGTCCCATCTGTCTGTCCTCCGAGTTCCTTCGCCTTTGAATAGTACCTCCCTCTTACGACAAAGTTTCGATGTTTAGACTTAACCAGCGTACTCTTGTTTTCCGACACTGTTTTGATGGTACGTTGTTGTTGATAGGTCGTGCATCTTGTCTCTAAAGTAGCACCAATTCTCTTCAACTTTTTACTGCTTGGATTTGAGTCCAAAAAATTACGCAGAATTTTTCTGCATCTGTTTTGAGTTTTTCTTCATCCATCTTTGTCCATTGATGAATCTCCCTTGGCGGTCTAGTGTAGTAGGGGTGCTTTAATGTTGATTTTTTCCACCATTACTACGCTGTGGTCAGAAAATCCTGGTAAGGATGTTCTTCACAAGAGATGGTGGTGGTAGAAGAACAAGTCAGAAATATTTCGTTCCACTGGTATCTCTACGTGTTGCGTGAAATTGACGAGCTGTTCTAAACTGTTCGTCAAATATTCTATATATGTCCCGTTGGAGTGGAGTCTGACTTCGGTTCGGAGTCCATGACATATTTGGGATATTAAAATCTCTCCCAAGTATGATGTAGGCGGTTTAGTTGTCCTGTTGGATTTTTTCAAGCTTTTGCTAAGATTTTCTAAGTCTTTATTCTATGTCTGGGCCTATAGTAGGAGCCGATTAGATACTGCTCTCCGTCATTACAAGGAGTTTGGCACCATGCCTGACTCACTGTCTTCTTCGGCGAGATCAGGTCTCTCTATTATCGGGATTGATTGGTCGAGGGCAATGAAGACTCCTCCTCCCTTTATGTTCTTGCGGTCTTTTCGGATGACTTGCAGGTTGGTTGGGAAAATTTCAGCCGATGTTGTGTTTCCGTCAAACATGTGCGTATCATTCACGTTGAAGAAATGGCCATTTACTGCTATAAGAATCTGTCTATCAAGTATAGCAGTTATTGGATTGATGCACCCATCGTTTTGAAAATGTAGATAATGTCGACGTGAACTATTTTAGATAATATGAAACGAAATATACAAAGCCCCTTTAAAACACTAATACGAATATTTCATATAAAATAATCTAAAGTTCGAAAATCGACATAATCCTGCGCCAAATAATGTTTGGCCAAATGTTTTCATGAACTATTGCTTGTATCTACATATGATTGTATCTCATACTTGCAAACAGATCTCACTGTTATGTAACCATGACGTAACAATATATAAAAGGGGCCGTTTCAGTTTTTACGTGTATACAAGTTTAGTCATGTTAGTGGTCAGATTTTAAATAGAATATTGTTTTGTATACATGATCGTATTGTTTTATAAGTATTCTCTCAAGTATACAAATAATAAACAAGATTTTTAAAAAAATATATTATTGTCACAGCAATACATGTTTTTCATAGATTTATATATTCAATTTTGTTTTATATATCATTGTCACAGCAATACATGTCTTTCATAGATTTTTATAATATCAATTTTTGTTGTATTTGACAATTCCATATCGCATGCATATTTTTCTAAATACAAAGTATACATTTGGAAACAAAATTATCGATGCTAAAAACATTTTGCCTTATCCTAAGGCACGATGAGATTAAATGACTGGTTAATGTTTGTATATACTTTTCTACATATATATTACAATATTTTTAAAGAAAGTTTCTGATGTTGTGTTTATTTTTCGTCTCATATTTCTGACTGATGCTAGTAACACGGGATAGAAGGTTATGTAGAATAAATATAAGATCTCTAAAGAGCATGTATGAAGCAGTAACAAAATGACGTTAATAATAGGGAAACCGTCTAAACTAGACATTTGCTTTTGTCAGGGCGATACAAAAAATAAAAAAGATGTTAATGGTTTCAGGGGAAGAAAAAAGAAGTCGCGAAAAAAAAAGTAGAAAGGAGAAGAAATAAGAAAGGATTATAGGAAAATGAAAAAGAAAATGATTGAGAGTAATTAGGAAAGGAAGGAGAGATAGGAAAAGGTAATGACAGTTCCAATATTTTACTCCCGGAAGTTGCAAAACACCACAAAGAATAATTTACAACGTCAAAAACCTGAGGTATAGCTATCTACAACCGCATCTCTTCAGCTAGCTTATTACTAACCACGAAAGACGTCGTTGATTGAAACATGGATCATACTAGAATTATAGTTAATTATGATTTGTAGTTATCAGTCAAAAACAAAATACAAAAATCTCACTACAACAACAACAAAAACAAGAAGCAACTTCTCTCTTTGTTGGTTCATATTTTTGTTTTCTTTTTTGCACTACCTAAAATTAAAAAAATAAACAATTCATTTTAGAAAACAAATCCTGAAAATTGATTTCATATTATAGAAACAATATTTGCTCAGATTAAAGCTTTAAAAAGTTCCACATAGAGGTTTTGTGTAACAAAGAAAACATGTGACGATGGCGCTGTTTAGCAGAAACGTGAACAACGTGTATTTATTTTGTTCAGTCGTCGTGTTCGTACGATTAATGCGGCGGTCACAACTCGCCGTACCTTCGACGTGCAACTCCCTACGATGGATTTCGTAGAAAATTCGTGCAGCGGAGGTACCTCACAGGTACAATGCATGTACGATGTGCAGAATGTTTTTACAATACCCTTACTACAGAAACGCAGGAATCGCAGAAGTTGACCAAGGACCTGTGCGTGCATTGCACATGCAACGCAGGCTACGTCGATGGCACGTGCCCCGTAGCCTACGATGAGTTGTGACCGCCGCATTACATACACATAAAATGTTGCATCGACCCTCTCTCTCTTTTCTCATCCCTCCGCTTCGATTCGCTAGTGGTAGATGGATCGACGATAAGAAAATAACCTTCTTTATTAGAATTACTCTCATAACTATTATGACGGTAAGTTATGATATTCTATAATCCCACTTTTTGGTTTTTATTAAAAGTACCCGTGTATCAGTCCAGATAAACGAAAAAGAGAAATGTTTTTATAAAACAAGTTGACACAACGAGAAAAATCAAAATATACACGGATACCCATTTAAAAAAGTTTCCTCATAATCTAGACTATCAATTAATTAATAAAGACGATTCTTTTACAAAACGCGTATTCCAGAACAAATTGCTAATAATTTCAGTCGTAGCCGTCGTCGAAATGCTCAGGAATTAATTTTTTAAAATAAATATTCTATTAAAAAAAGAAGACGGAGAATATTCTAATCAAATTTTTTAAAATAATTAATAAATAAATAATTGATAAATATTAATTAATAAACTTAAAATAAATAAGTTTATTGAATAACATGTTATATATAGTGGTATCATTCAAATCACAGGAAGATTAGATGGAGTGGATAATTTACTAAATATTCTTGCCCCCCCCCCCACAAGATTTCTTTGCTTGCATGGAAAATGTCCATCCTTGGCCCATCAAAATTCTGGTCGTAGGATGACAAGGCAGTAATCGGTAATTCTTTCCTTGAGACAAGCAGCATGACGATGTTTGTATCAGGAACTTGTGGAACTGACCAATTTTGTAAAACAGAATAAAAGCCATTGCATAAAAGAAATAATAATTGTCCAGAAGAAGTGAGGGATGAACATAAAAAGCCTTAGCACTTTTAGTGCAATGAGTCTTTCGATTTTACGTTTCGAGTTGTTGTTGTTGTTTTTGCTCTTGTTTTTGCTTCTTTTTTTTTGGGGGGGGGGTGTATTCGGGGTGGATATGTGGTTAAGATTGTCTATTTTTATTTCATAAATAAATGTATTAGTTTAATTAAATCAGTAAACCGCCAATGATTTTTTTTAATGAAAATACTTTTTAGGTAGGCCTATATCATACTACACTGCCCTCATAAACGATTGTGTAATCTAAATTCTGTAGTGTACGTTATTTTTTGGTGATTTAAGGCAGAGTAATACCCATTGTATTGGCCTTCGAACTGAATTAAGAAAGGATGACAGAGCGGTTATAGGCCACTTCTCCTCTAGACACGACAGTTCAGGGAACTTCTAACAGAAAGCATGTTGACCCAACCACACCATCCCTTGTGCAAACTTTACTGCTAGCCTATCGTGATGGTCAATACTTCCTTGCCATTAATTATGTTTCCAAGAAATAAAAAAAAAAAAAACATATTTCAAGTCTAAAATCTCTTATTTTCTATCTTTTTTTTTTTAGTGAATGATTACGTTTTTTATGTTCAATAAATAGTGTATAAGCCAATATTTTCGCGACTTTGGACTAAATGAGGAAATTCGCGAGGGATTAAGTTCGCGATTTCTTTTCTTAAATTCACAATTGTCTTGCTACAAATAGCTTTATATAAAAGTGGATTTTTTTTTCGCGAGGACTGAGAAATTCGCGAAAATGAAACTCTTTTCAGCTTATAAAAAAATACAGGATTATTATATGCGACACAATCATACTAAATTATCTTCAATGAACGTTTGAAATAGACTTACATTAAGGATTGTTTGGATTAGTATTTTTTGGTTCATTACATTCTTAAAAAATATGTTTGAGCATTATATCCAAATAATTAGCGAGTACATACTTGTCAGTTAAGATAATCAGTCACCTATTCAAAGGGGCGTTCTGGTTTTCTAGATTCTAACTCCTGATTCCCTATGAAAGTTTCGAAAAAGTTGTGAAAAGGAAGTCTTGTACAGATAAGGGGGAAATGCACTCATATTTTAAACAACGCCCTAGCCTAGATTCGATGCTTCAGGCAACACAAAAATCCGTCTTACGAAACTCCGAGGTGAAATCCATCAAAGTACGAAAAACTCCTGAAATATTATTCACTTCTATCATGTCTATTAAAGTAGTAGAATATGTTTGTACATCATGTTGGTACAGACTTTGATCCTTTAAGAATAAAAATTTAAAGAACAGTATCCTCACTGAAAATTATTTCCTCTAGATCTTTTACAGGTATACTCTTGACATGATCATAATTATGAATATTTTATTTCTGTTGGGTTTATTTTGCTATTATGTGGGTTTCATTCATGATATAGGGCCTACGTGTATAATTATCTTAATTCCTAACGATGTCTCCCATGGCTCTTCCAGAGAGGTATAGAATATTGTGATCTGGGTACAGGAAACGCACCCCTGAATGAACCACGCCCACACCTCCTTCAACAATCAACACCACTGAATCTCCTCATGGGAGTCTGAAGACGCGCCAAAATTTATTCGCTTCGAACCAGAACATATCATGATGACGAGCATAGACGCATGACTGGCAAATAAATAGAGCCATACAACGAAATTCAGTGTGTCCAAGAAAGAAAAAACCCAACTTTCAGAGCTCATGTTACAAATTTATAACTGATATGGTATAATTTTTTTCGTGTTAAACATTAACTACCTTTTATACTATACGTATACCTGTGCTGTCATAGATGACTGAGCACATCTGCTTTTAAAAACCTGTGTCAAAACTGCGTTGAACCAAGTTTGGGCAGACGCAATCCATGGCTTTTCGATAATTCAATCGTTGTTTGAGGTTAACCTTCCTTAGTCTATTCACAATGGACACAATGTCACTTAAACTATCTAAACGCATTCGTTGCTGCTGCCCAAACTTGGTTCACGGTGATTTTGACAAGGGTTAATTAAAGTCCAAGCGCTCAGTCATCCATGATAGCACGAGTATGGGTTTTGTATCCTTGAATAGAATATGAGTTACTCTTTAACTCAAACAAAAAATTAAAGTCGCATACATGCGAGTAATAAAGTTTTAATATGGGTCTCTCAAAGTTGGGTATATAATTTTTTTTCTAGGACGCACTGTAGATGATTCCTCAGTCGCACCGCATCCGACTCTAAACAGACACCAGACACAACTTGCATTATACGGGATGGCCACTATTTTGTACCTTTCTGAGAAGGTCTGGAATCGGTCTTGAGACTGAGCTCAGTGTGACTGAGCTAAGATCATCAGTCAACATGCTCTTCATGTTTGAATGCATATTTCGTTTAATAGGTTCAGTGACAGATAAGGCTTTCGTCAGCTAAATATTTATATCATCATTTTACATGATAGATATACAGAAAAATTTAAAAAAATTAAAAAATGCTAATGGCACTCTAGTATAATTTGAAAATTCCCAAATCATATTGTATATAATTTTAGAATTGTAAATTAGCATTTATTTTATACCATTGGCTTAAATTGCGTTATGGTTCATTGAACACATAGATATGAGCCCTTTTCAGCATTCATCAGAAAACTTCTGAATCCGGTTTCGGTTTTATGTTGAATAAAGTACGTAGTCCAATTACGTCTTCATTAACTCTTATTTTGTTTCCCTTTTTTAGATTTTGGGCCCACAACTTGCGGGCCCATACTTAAATTTTTTTTTTTTTAAGTTTAAGAAAATTTGCATGATATCTTTAATCAAACATAAAAATTATACTAAACATCTTGTTAGCTAAACCTGACTACACATAGTACTTAATACAAAACGTGGATGGAGAGGTTTCCTGATGTGTGATTATTGGACCATATCACATACAATTTCATCCAGTTGTAGAAAATGAATTTTAGTTTACGGTTGTAAAGTTATAACCAATATAATGTTGTAATTTTAATATTTTACCCATCTAGAGTGCCATTAGCATATTTTGAGGAACACGCTGTAGATTATGAATCGGAAGATAATGATCAATTAAAATGGATTATATGATGCAGAAACGTATTCAGGAGCAAAAGTGTTCCAAACGTAGGAATATTATTGAATAGTAGTGTTGACTTATTTTCAGAACGAATGCAGCGTCTCTGTAATGCATACTATTACCCCATGAACATTGTGTGCACAATCTCCATTCACTGGGAAGAAATCCAGCACAATTGACGTTGGCATCCTCCTGAGTACTCCTTGAGGAACGCCTACCAAAGGCACAAATCCAAGAACGTCACATTTTCATTCAACTGTTTATTACTAATGACATACAACACCTAAACCATGAATTTGCTGATTTTTAAACCAAATATCAGTAATGATGACATTTTCCATTCCTTTTGAACAGGAGGGGTGACAAGTCCGGTCTTCTATAGCAGATATATTACGTATGTGGGCGTTTGGAATCATATAGCTGGGTCCAATTTGATTTTGGGATAAATATGTTCGGAAGTTTGCCTTCAAAACGAGAAAGGTCAAATGTGCTTCGGGACAGCTTTTTTGAGTATCGTTTCTGACAATAGGATATCCCGAATAATTCATCCATGGGAATTATAACTGATAGCTGATTCAATGTAAAGAGTATGCAGATTTTTCATATTATTCTTTTCTCCCTCAACAAAATTTCCAGCTGGTAAATTTACCATCTAATTTATGTTGTGGCTTACAGACTGAAGTACTTGGATGTTTTCATGCTTCAAAGATTAAAATTAAAATTAAATCTTATAACTACATTTTCAAAAAATGATGTCTGATACCGTGCCGGTTACCATCATTAACGTAAAAATACGATGCCTATTATCTTTTAAACACAATCAAACTTTAAGCTTCAATCTAAAAGTAACAGGTCATGGCCATAAAATAAAGTATCGATGCCTTAAGATATGATATCCCAGGTGAGCCTAAACAGTAACGATGAATTTAATACATTCGTAAGGTCATCTCTTAAAATAGCCTTCCGTGTTATGTTTAAGCGTAAAACTGATCTTCCGCCATAAGAAGCAGGTTCATATCAGGTTGGAAGGACTATAGATAAGTTAAATCTAGGTACACCTACAATCAAAGTATGCTAGATGACATTTCATTGGTTATAGTAAGTACGTTAAAGAAATAAATATTTTGGAACTGATATTCGGCTAGGAGAAGCAAACGCACTCCAAGGGATACATTTACCATTCAAAAACATCTCCAATCAAATAACGCTAGATGAATAACAGTTAATTGGTTTTAGACAAAAATGAAATTCCATATCTTACGGTGCCCTCACACTACGGCGTGTTGAGCTAACGTTTGACGAGCGTTCTTGGAATTTGGTGCGTACGTTCGAAAACGTTGCTACTCGTTAACCATACGCAATTAATCGTTGTCTGAACGCGAATGTACGCTGAGATAAATTCATAATTTATTACACGTTCACAGTTTTGAGCGTTTTCTAGCGTGTAACAACGCACTTATCAATAGGTTCTGTATGCGCTGGGCATTAGCAGCGTGAACGTTATGCGCGTTGGATGTTCGTTCCCTTGTCGTTCTCTATTCGTTCCCTCGTAGTTCTCTGTTCGTCCAAACGCGTCTAATCTATCTCGGGAAGTTTTTTTTATTTTTTTTTAAATATGTTTTATTACTATTCTTTTCATTTTCTAATCAATATCTTTGAATGCATCGATTTTTTTTCCTCCTCGATTAAAATTTTAAAAAATAATAATAATATAAAATCTTCCTATCATATGAAAACGTGAACAATCAAAAAGGACAGTGTTATTTTATACCAAACACGCACAGTTCCACTACAGTGCACTAACGACCAGAAAGAATCTTACGGGAAATGTGTGTACTGGGTATAGACTCTCTCTACGTCTGACCGTCGATATCGCGATAACAATGCCCTGAATAAAGACCGTGTAAAAGGAGAGTGCAAGCTGTGCAGTCAGGATCGAAGTATTTTATCATGATATTTTTTTTTATGATATCAAAAACGCGGGGGAAAATATTGACCAATCACAAAGAAGTTAAAATCATTGGAAAGAGAAATTAATATATTTACTTCACTCAGCGTAACTAGGAAATCGATGCGCTGCTGAATTTTACAGAAAGCTTTTAGTGACTGCTGTTTGACCAAAATATCATTTTCACACAGAAAAACGACCCAAAAATGACTAAAATGGGAGATTTTAAAGCTCAAAACGCGAGGGTTAGGGGTAAAAAAATATTCTTCCCAAGGTTTTATCTTGTTTTATATACATTAACCCTCATAAAACCTGTGTAACTAAGTAAATGATCTTCTCGATTTTTTTTTAATTCCAGTATATTCAACAAAACTCCCGTTTTTCGGGCATTCCTTCCATTGACAATCGGTGCGTGAAAATGGTTTTCCTAGAAAGAAGCCCCAACGTTTTCATATGTATGTCGGAGAAGAGATTATTGGATAATCAATCGACATGTAATTCGATATAATTGTGGTCTCTTAATCTTTATTCCATTTGGGAATTAGCTATATTATATGATGTTATATTACCAGTAATACTTGAACGCTGCGAGCGCATTTCAGAGTTGCCTCACTAAGCCTGGTAATAGTTAGTTAACATTAAAAGCCCTTATAAACACCGAGTAGGATACATGTATAAAGTGATACGTAAATGTAACTATTATTAGTAATACTCTATCATGCCATGAAGTATGTTTAGAAAGATTTTCGTCAAGTGGTATTTATGTAATTTACGAAACAAACGTTAATATTTTGGTTAAGAAAAAAAAAATTATTATGATGTATATAGGAATAGGTATAAACCAAAAGCCTTGGACCACGGGAAAGAATAAGGGAAACGGAAGAGAAACACAGATAGGGAAAACTGAGAAGACAAAAAGAAAAGAGAGTTAAAAAGAGAATGAAAAAAAAACCAACAACAAGAAACAAACAGAAGAGAGAGAGAGAGAGAAAAAAAAAAGGGGGTGGGGGAAGAGAGGAGAAAGAGATAACGAATGAATATAAAATGGGAGAGAGACTGGAAGATGAAAATAGGAAAAAGAAACAAAAAAGAACATTATTGAGAAATTGAGATCTGAAACTCAAAAGAGTATTATAATCGACCCAAAGTCTTTTGCAAACATAACATTGTGCAATACATTTTTTATTTTTTTTTTATTTTTTTTGGGGGGATGGGAGGTAGTGGGGAAGCTTTGTTTATCTCAAATTTATGGGCACAACATTGTTTATTCATTGATAGTATTCATTGTATTGGCATGTTAAAAGTTTTGAACAGTCAATGCATTCTGATAACTGCATACACATTTTGATTTCCTTTTTGTTCTTTTTTTCCCTAATTATGCTCCTGAGGTCTTATACCCCCTCATAATTATGATTTTTTTTTTTTTTTTTTTTTTTTTTTTTTTTTTTTTTTTTTTTTTTTTTTTTTTTAGCACTTAATTGATTTCAAATACATTGATGGATAAAAAAATCAGCTTGCGCTTTCTTTAAATCAAGATGAACTAAATAAATGGACGGGCATGTTTCATATTAGATAAAATATACCTTTTTAAATTTCTCAACCCTAATCAAGACTGAGGGGTCGGGCCAAATGTCCCCTACCATACTCTGTTACACTACATCTACACTCTATACAATATTAGGGTGTTATAAGATGGTATTATTTTCTTGAGATAAAAAAAAATTGCATTTTTAACTACACTGTTGGTCAAAAAGATTGGATTTTTTTTTTATTGATCCAGCCACATAAATAATTTTGATGTTTTTTTTATTTTATTTTTTTTTATTGGATTTTTCCTAAACCAAGACCGGGTATTGAATAATTAAAAAAAAGTACTTCATCCACCACAATAACCATTCTGGCAACTTTTTGGCTTACCAAAGCCCTCTCGGTGCTATACCATGAGACGCTTTTGAGGTGTAGGGTTGCTATTGGTCTAGTTAAATCTAGGTTTAAAAACGATGGTTTCTTGTCTAAGTGAGGGGTTGAATTAAAAAGTGTGACTGGTAAAAAATATAAATAATAAAAATAAAAATATTCTACCGTTATGGTAAAAACAGAGAGAGAAAAAAAAAACATTTAACAATCAATTGTTATCATTTCTTTAATTTTTTTTTTTCGTCTAAGAAATAACCATAGCAGTAGTGGATCCAGAATTTTGAAATACGAGTGGTGCATCCCGAAAATTTGAGGAAAAAAAATAGGTGCAGGCGAAATTTTTCCAATTTTAACATGTACAGTCAATCATTTTTTTTAATCATAGAAGGGGAGCGGGTCTCCTGGGCCCCGTCTGGATCCGCCACTGCCAGGTTCCCAGAGAGTTCAAGAAATTTAAGCTGGAGCAAAATGATGTGGCGAGAGCAAAAAATAAATTTAAAAAAATATATATATATAATAATAATAATAAAATAAATAAATAAACAATAATAATAATACAACAAACAATAATAGTATCCAAGCTTAATGAACAACAGTGTACATTCTGCTGGTGTTCTTTTGAACTTCGTATTTTTAAGGTAATAAATTGCTCCAAATGATCAAAATAATATAAAATATAGAAATACCAAATTTTTGTTAACATTTAAAAGCTTTAAGATACGTTTATACCTTGGTATTCACAGAAAACAATTACATGCATATTTCAAGTAGAAAATGATTATATTTCATTTTACCGAATAGTTACATTACATGTTTAAAAAAATAGCACTTAAACAGGGAGGGCAAACTACTGAGCACAAAACAAAATAAGCTTTAATCATTTTATTCGATAACACAAAGCGCCCCCATTTGGTGACATAAGGAAATTGAGGTAAAAAACATACGCCCCCATTAGGTGACATGAGGAAATTGAGTTAAAAAACATACAAACAAAAGTTCTGCGTTGGTTGGACGCACTTCGAACGCGGAAGGAACCTACATCGAACCCGCGAAACGATCAAGTAGCGAATGCCCAACGCTTTCAAAGCGTCTTTATAAGAACGCTGTTACACGGAAATTTTTTTTGAACATGTTCAAAATAAAAAATTAACCTCAGCGTTCCTCTGCGTTTTCTCTGCTTTCCTACGTTTGCCAAGCGATTTTCGAACGACAGTCCGCGCTCATGAACTTACGCGAAAGTGCAATTAACATTCCACGAACGTCGGGCAGTCGTTACTCAATACGCACATGTTTGGCGTTTCCTAACGTTCTTTAACACGTCTAAACACGCTAGACATAAGTTGGGCATCGCTGCTCAGTCGTTGCTAACGCTCGGCAATCGTTAGGTGGACGCTAAGCACGCGCAGTCATCGTTACCCTGACGCTATTTATTCGCTTCTCAGTCGTTTAGAGCTCATTAAAAATTCCATTTTGGGCAGGGAAAAGGGAGCGTTCTTGAGCGTATTTTGGACATAGTCAAATTTCGAGTGAAAATCGTGAACGCTAGACACATTTTACCTCAACACGCTCTAGTGTGAGGGCACCTTTAAGCAATATTCTGCCTTTGATAGAATGTTTTAAAAGTGTATTTTTACATTGATTTTTAACATTAACAATATGTATCTTAATACACTGTAATATAAGCAATAGAATATTTCATAGTTTTCCTTAAATTGTTTCAAACAATTACTACAATAATGTAGTAATTAATAAAGCATAATGACCAAACAACAGACTAATGATGAAACGATGGGATGAGAAGTAGTAATTTTGACAAGAAAAGACAGTGGTAAGAAATTCAGTAGCAATGGAGGTCAGCTTAATCTGACAGAATTAACTTCTCAAACCAGAGATAATATCGAACTAAGTAAATTTGTGGCTACCGGTGGAAGTATAAATAGATAGATATCACTGGAATATATTACTTACTCATATCGCAGACCAGACGACCAGTTCTCATGCTCTATATATGGAACGATGATGAAGAATAACCATGGACGTATTGCTATGAATGTTGATATGATCATTGATTTACTGTGCCCATGTGGGATCTGATGGACACCCATAGTCTGCAAGAAAAAAAACACAGAATAGATACATATTTTTAATTGTTGTCCAATTCAGCCTATTTTTAAGGCACGAAACGAGATTAATCAGAAATTAAAACACAAAATAGCAAGAAACTGCGATAACATTTACTACCAGATTAAAAAAAAGGACTCACATGCATAATATTTCGGTTACATATAATTATTGAGCAGAGGTCCCACATGCTCTCAATGCCGGCCACAACATTTGATTGCATAATTCACAGATCAATTATAATCTGGCATACAATGTATTTTGATTATGTTAGTGTCGTTTGTCTCCACTTTTCAAAGGTTTAAAAGCGCTGGGTGTACATTATTACCCAGGTTTAGCCCAGCTACGACACCCAATAAGTCTATTAATATAAATATTTCTGCTAATGAAAATCTAAGAAAAATTGATTGTCAAAGTATGTTAATCAGGGATGCAAACCCTATGCAATTCATAGTCAAATGACGCAACCACTAGACCACACGACACCTCTACAAAGCCTTATGACCTAATAGCGTCATGTTGCCATCCCAGAGGTGTATTCGATGTTGATTGGTGAAGTCCCTGGATTTTCACATGATAAGTGCCCTGTAACATAAAGACATACGATGGATAAAAAGATACGATCGATTTCATCTTTGTAGCCTAACCTTGGACAGGGTGCCCCAAAGTTGATGATCTTAATCCTAATCCTAACCCTAATCCTTCTCTTAATCATATCCAATCCTAATCCATGACTGTACCTGCACTCCAAATGAGGCTACTGAGATAAAAATCAATCGTAACATTTTATTGATCGTAAGCCTTTATGTTACAGGACACTGAGGTGTATTCTATGTTGATAGGCAGGGTCCCTGGATGTTCACATGATAAGGTGTTATTGACAGGCCGAGACGACTATACGACTTCTTTTACGTGGGCCGGAGGAAGACATCAAAACAGCATTGTTGTTGCTAGACTACTGAACAACAATGACAAGATTTAGTGCCAGAATGACAGGTAAACTTGAGATGGGCGTGACATTGCCATGTATTATTGATAAATAGAGATAGGTATTCGTACACCAAAAACCCTTTTCAATTAGAGGTGACCAGAACGGCCAACAAATTTTTTAACCCGCGTATCCAGGAGTTGGAAATGAGGGAGGGGGCACACACCAAATGTGCTCATGGACATTAGGGGGCGCCGCTTGCACCCCTAGAGCACCTCTATACTTTACCGTCCCAGCCTGGATCGTCATTGAACTTACTGTTATCGCATCGTCGTTACATGCCTTTGCGTCTGACCATGTTGAATATAGTTCTGATAATGATGTTCAAACATTAAAAATAATTATATTGTCAAACATTTTCATTCATGAAATAGTAAGCTCAGTTAGCGAGCAACAAAAAAACGAGGACTTATAGAAATTAATGTCCAGTACGTACAGGAGATCCCTGTATGCACATGAAAATTTAATGACTGTCAGTATAGTTTTCGTAATGTTGTCTTGATCATGTTGATGGGCAGTGACTAGTCATGTTCTTGGTTGAATTCGTGATAAACAATTTATAACGGATTCCAGCCAGTTTCATTTGTGCAATTCCATTACCAGAGTCCAAGATGATGGCTTACGGTCGCTATTTTTTGAAGAATTTTCTCGTTGTTGGTGCAAATATCTGAATTCATCTATGATACTGATGTACCCTTCAAAACTTGATACTCGTCTTATCATTTCCTAACACTTACCTCGAGATCTATCAAGTTCAAGGCGAATTAACCAAAGTGCATGGTCGTGCAGTGGCGTCAAGATTCTTTCGAGAATGAATGACAACTCAAATGCAATATGATTTGGGATATATTGATCTTCAATCGTGGCTATATCTCTCTTTATTTCTTTTTCTATCTCACTCTTTTCCGCTGTCTATTTCTCCCTCCTCTTCTGTCTCTCCATTTCTGTCTTTCTTCCCTCATCTCTTTAAAAAATTGTCTTATACCTCTATTGTTTTTCTTTCCTCATTCTCACTATCTCTGTCTATCTCTTTTCTTCATCTTAACTATGAGAAGGCTTGAGAAGGCTTCATAATCCTCCAAATGCAATTTATTTCACATTCATGTATGTAACACGAATGAAGTTACGGTAGTGCTCAACTTCTGCTCAAAATTGCAAATTGAACAATTCGATTAGTCAAACCACGATCCATTTAGGGACGCGTAGGACAATGTAGGACGATTACCGGGGGAAATGGGGACCCTCGGTTTGCTATTGGAAATATTTTGCTTTCAGCATGATGTTTACCAATAAAGAAGCTCTTTAAATAAGAATGAAACATGCAATAATTGTCAGTGATCGCGCCCTCAAAGCGCTTGCTGGATATTAACTGTTTGGTTCTGACATTCATGAATAAATTATCACTGTCAAAATATCATATAAATCAATTGATATTAAACATTTCTTTATGTGGCATACTGTAGGTCCCGTACATTTAAAGTCATGTATAACATAATGAAGTACGAGTATCGTGGTCTAGTGGATTAGTCACCACATTGTTGGTCATAAGGTTAGGAGTTCGAATTCCTGTCGCGGGACCAATGTCATTTGCAAGAAATAATTTCAACCAAGGTGAGTTATCAAAGTGAGGATGCGAGAGCCTATCATAATAAATCGATCCTGGGTATACACTTTGTAGTAGTAAGTGTTATTGTTTTACTTTTGTTATATTCTGTTACAAATATTATTGGAAAATCTAGAATCAATCAAAATTTGTATGGTCATGAGATGAGCTAAAGGTTCCATGACTAAAGGGAGATTAACAAGGTTCGTTATGACCATACGTTATTTAATACCACACGGGAGGCCACCTGTTGGTTTAAGGGTGATTCACCTGTCAGTTTGATGACACCATCGTCTGTCACTCGGACTAATTACAACAGTAATTCTGACCTTCTTTCAGACTTCAACTTTATCTGAAAATTGAATAAAAGTTTTACTTGGCAAATAATATAACTGAGTCAAATGCATGTCTTCATGAATAATAAATGAACTCTCTGATTTAATGCATACCTGTTTGATAATGTTTGATAATGATCATCATAAAAGACGAGCTCATCTCTTTGTTCTTAATTAATTATTGGCGACTTGGAAGAAAGCAATATAGGCTTCATGAGTAAGTGACAGTGACTGTCAATATAAATACCCCTCGGACAATGTCGTCTTTAGAAACATTGTTACCATGGAAACCTCAAGCAATGTATTATTGTAAATTAAAATGTCCAGACTGTATTACTCTGAATAAAAGTCAAAATGTGATGTAGCATTTTTAAAAAAGTATTAAGGAGGACTGTCTACATGTTAACACAAACAATATGAATGACCAATCTTAAGTGTTATCACTTATCACAACATTTAGTGTTTGTGAACATGATCTGATTTCATGACATTTCAAATTTCCTGGGATGGTTAAAGACAGATGATAACGATTCCGGACTTATGTAACGCTTGCTAACGTTATGAAATGTCTTTTAATGCCTCATTAACATTATGACCCCCTGTCAACGTATTGAGGCACAAAATGTGGGCATAATACTCCCTGGGGAATATGACATCACTAAGGCACAATTTTAGGTGCACAAAAAGCACCGATTAAACCAAGATGACGATCGCATCATAATATATATATACCGAGTGAGTCAAAAAAAACTTTACACCTAGAAAAATGACAATAAAAAGAAAACCAATTTATAAACCCTAACTTATTTTACATATTCTGAAAGAGTAACTCCTCCCGCATCTTCTGGTACCAATTTTGTGTGGTATGTCTTTACGCTTGGATGAACACGACGCATTGTTTGCGAACATGCAATTTTCGAATTGTGCCAGGGTGGGGATGAAATTGAAACAACAAAAGCTAACAAATAAGCAACTCCATCATGAATAAAATAGCATAACTTTTTAACGAAAATGTATTCCGCTTAATAACTTGACAGGGGTGTTGTTACACATATTGACTACATTGTGTATGAAAATGAGATTAATCTGTAGAGTCAGGCATGTGTAAGCACACGTCAAAGAAAAAATAATCTCTTTTCAAAAGAATTAGGAGGCCTTTTTAGGTCTGTCAGTGGCAATTTACTCTTTGATGTGTACTCATATTCGTGCATTACTTGCGAGTCAATCTATTTTTCATTACAAATGTAGTCAATATGTGTAAAACAACCCGTCCAGTTAATAAGCGGAAACATTTTCGTTAAAAAGTTATGTATTTTATTCATGATGAGTTGCTTTTTGTAGCTTTTGTTGTTTCAATTTCATCCCCACCCTGGCACCATTCGAAAATTGCATGTCTCAAACAATGCGTCGTGTTCATCCAAGCGTAAAAGCATACCACACAAAAATTGGTACCAGATGCGGGAGGAGTTACTCTTCAGAATATGTAAAATGTTAGGTTTATAAAATTGGTTTTCTTTTTAATTGCATTTTCTAGGTGTAAGATTTTTTTGACTCACTCGTAATATAATATATATATTATATATATATATATATATTATATATATATATATATATATATATATATTAATTATATATGGTGTGTGTGTGTGGGGTGGTGTGTGTGTGTGTGTGTGCGTGTGAAGAAAGAGTCTTTAGGCAGGTGGACGAGGCTGAACTTTAAACTTATTTCGAATTCTAGTTTCAGCTACGTCCTCCTGTCCTGAGTCTTTCTCTCACATATTTATATTTTCGGACAAACGTCGCCATGTTAACAAAATTAAGCTTAAATCACACTTATATATTACGCACACACACACACACACACCACCGGTACCAGCACACACACCTAACACACACACTACACACCCCTGGTGGAGAGTTGGCAATGCAAATTGATGTCATGTGATCTCTCTC
>CALNVZ010002100.1:60049767-60091588 GCA_940671915.1 Paracentrotus lividus | reverse complement strand
ATTGATGGTCATGTGCCGAAGGACACGCAGTGATTGAGAAGAGAGAAAAAAAGAAGATAGTAATCAATATCATACCGCAAAGTAGGGGGAAATTGTCTCATTTATTTTTGGCGAGATTCATGTTGTTCTGATGCGCGATTACGAAGCCCATTAGCCATTAGACTTGTTGAGGTGGAGGGGGGGGGGACTCTTTAAATGCAGGATGACCATGTGACTTTCAGTCGCTAGCTCTTCTCATCCGAATGGCACACACATGCCCCTTGCCCAGATCCGTTGCTTTATTGCTACTTCCTTCAATATGGGTGCTCCTATCAAATTATATGAAATGTGGATTTCATCGAAGCTTTTTGTCAGTTTTCAATCCGCCCGCGCCTTTTTCCAGGGATTTGCTTTTGAAAGAAAACGAGCGCACAATTAGACGTACTCGTTGTTGTATCGTCTGTCTCCGGCATGCAGCACCCGCGGATCTCACGAAATCTTGGCAACAGTTGAACGTGAAAGAATAACAAGGAAAGAGAACGAAGTATCTGAAAACATTATCATCAGATTTATATATTTCCCTTCTTTTTCCAAGGATATCATGTCGGATAATAATCGTCAGGATTGAATGTCAGCTGTTTAAGTAGATGTCAAAGTAGCAACGGGCTTGAAAAATTGGCGACGGGCAAAACTGTTGCGGTTATAACGTCTTGACCAACTTCAATTGAAACAAATGAGAACTTTTTAAAAGCGATAAAATGGCAAAGATATGGATGTTATCACTGCTGATCTTATTCCAGGTAAGATACAATTTTTATTATTAATATGCTCTGTTAATTGACGTTTGTTAAATGCAATGATAAGAGAAATGGAATGGTAAAACATGGCACACTTTCGGAAGATAATCCGTGGGAAGAAATATGTATATCGTTTCATAATCATGTATAACTAAATATGAGAAGAGACAAATGAGAGAAGATGATAAATACTATCTAGCTGATAGGCTTTTACGAAAATTCTGAAGTGAAGTACAGAACTTCTGAGCTTGATCATTATGTAGGAGAATGTACACCTAAATCCAAAAGGTGTCAAAAAAGTGATGGTGACTCTAAAAATGTAAACGAGTGAATTTGCCACTGTACATTCAGATTGAAGGAACATTCACTCCAAATCGAGTGGTAAAGCATTCAGGTTTGATTGCGTTTTAGTTCAGCCGTCTCACTCTCTAACAGAGTGAGCCCTTTTTTATTATAGCTGTACCAGACAGTTCTTATCACTTTTTTACTCGTGTTCCCTCATTTCGTTAAATAGTAGGCCCTAATCACTCATTCTTTACTAAAAAGAGTGGATTGTCCCTCATTTAAGTCCTTATTAGAGTGGAACTTTGCTTCTTTTGAAGTGCTTTTGCACACTTTTTACATTATGAGAACTTAACACTTTTACACAGTTAACTATTACAAAGTTCAATAGCACAGGTGTGTCATAATGTTAAAATGATTTTTATACTGACAACATTAACGCTATTAATCAAAGGAAGAACATCAGTGTTGAACTAATCATGAGATGTTCTTGAAAAGTATAATTATCTATGACTGATCAGGGTCATTGAAGAGCCGTGTCAATTAGGTTTCACTTTGAAAGATATTTACAGCGCATGTTTGAATAACTGACAAGTGCCTTAATTGGTTCAGGACTTACAGTTAATTGATATCGGAACTGTGCGCCGTGCCTATCCCGGCTCGACCAAGGAAGGTCCGGAGGAAATTAATGGTAATGTCCTAGCCTGTTTGACAGTTACAAGGAACGAAATTTGAGGAGTTCTATCAAGGTTCCTCTTTTCTTACATATCAATGTATTTAAAGTGCTATGACATTTGATCAAACACTGTTTGGCCTACGGTCAGCAGTTATTTCAAAGAGAAAGGTGCACATTGATTTTTATATACCTCGATTTCTTAATTCCATTGCAATGTTCGTAGTTTAGTGACGTATTGTGCATAATGAACCAAGATCATGATGACGATTTAACCATCGTGTAGGCCAATACCTTTCGTCAATATGACCAATTCACTAAGTTACGTAAATGTATATAGGACATATTCGTTTCATATTGCACCACATATATGACTGTCTATATCCATTTTTTTTTTTTTAATATATAAAGTTCACCTCGAAATTTAATATGACTTTTGTCATGTTCTATTTCGGTCGGCCCGGAGGATATCATCCGATTACCTGAGAAAAAGTTCAGTGAGCAATAATTGCAGGACATGCAGAAGGACAGATAGCCTATTCCCCAGTTCTGGAAAGCGAAAAATAGATTGGAATAATACATGTTGCTATATCATCCGTACATGGTTGTGATTTGATTTATTGTAAATATAATTATGAAGGGACTATATACAATAAAAGATGTCATCCGCTATTTGTCGCAGCGCCTGTGTAATTGAAGTTACACCCTTCAACTGATTTTCATTTCCCCATTTTTCTTCCTATTCTACGAAATCTTGAATTGAGCTGTAAAATGTGGTTAAAGCCTTAGGGAATCTTCGGCTAATTTATAAAGAGCTGACCGGAAACCTGTCTATCTTCTTAGCCAAACTTAGACATCAAAACCCATCTCGTAGAGACAGAATGAGAGACATCCAAGAATTTTAAATACAATGCGATACTGAATCGTATGTCAATTTCTATTATAAAAAAATATATATTCAAGACCTTATATGTTGAGAATCATCATTCTATCTGAGCAAGTTATGTGGTGAAGATTGAAATACCCATCTTGCACCTGTCATCGCACTTCCGATTCTCATCTTCAACCTGACCCCGGGAGTGTCAGTCCATCCAGATAACTAGCCTACAAGACTCATCATTTAGGATGTGGCTATTAATACGACACTCATTCATGAATACGCACTTTTTATTTTGTTTTTTTTTCTTTATTATTACAATTTAATAAGTTACAATTATTCTTATTGAAAATAAATAATTTAAGCATTTATTCTGGATTTACACCACAGTTAAAAGATGATTAGCTGCGTCTCGCGCTTTACAGGTACAGAAGAATTGACAGATGAGCATTTCAAACTCTTAAATCAACTAATTAAGGCTTGGTGTCTCACATGAGCAGTGCAAGTCGATGGGCATATGTGCCCATGGCAACAGACACATAGCGAAATAGCTATACCGTATAACCCTAACTTATGCTGGTTTTCCTTCATGTTGGCAAATAAGTACTACTGGAGGCGAGAAGTTGACATATGCTTACTTTCCACCAACCATATTTTTTTAAATTCCAATGATACTTGACGGCAAACGGAAAGATACTAAAGTCCTAAGGGTGGAGCAGTAATCCTTCCCTTGAGATCTTCCTATATCATGTCTCCACTACCTGCTTCAGTCATTATATTCACACAATCGTTGGCATGGACAAGATTTTTGGCGTTATATCCCTTTTCAAGTGCAGGACATCTTTAGTCTAAAATCCATATATGGTTCAGTATTACACTGACAAAATGCATTTTCTGTGTATACACTGCGGCCTGGAAAAGAAACAAACCAAAAAGTATCCATGTTTTCATTAAAATCGGTGTCAGATATTTGTGTCATTTATCATTTATGTTTATCATTGGTAGATAAAACATATTCTTGTCAATTATCAATTATAATTACGGTTAAGTTATGATAACAAAAATCAATGATTTTCGGTTTCGTTTTCTCTAGGATGCACTGTTTAGGCACCCCCAAATAGGAGCCGACCTTCATGTATTCATCCTGTGGTAGATAAGCATCGAATATCACTTGAACTATGAAAGTTGGCATAATTATAGACTCGATCTTCACACAATCTCATCGAACGATTATTTTTTTTATGGAATACGAAGACACCATAATAAATCTCACCTTGCCATAGCATTTTGAAATCAAACACAATGTTGTGGAAATGATTTCAATAGACCCTAATAATTCACTATATTTCAAGTAGTCATATATTTATGGCGCCTACAAGAAAGAACCTTGTTTAATTTCTTACAATGAAAAACCCAAACAACAATATGCCGACTCATTATTGATTAAGCTAATTGCTGGACAGGCCAAAATATAAAGGTGAACTTTCAATGATCCGCCTATGGCAAAAGATGTGGGCCGTAGATAGGGAAAGACGCCGTTCTTGAAATCATTCAAGGATGATCAAGAATGATAAAGTCTCAAAATGTTTTGCAACCCAACGTTATTCGCTAATAAATGAACTACTATCCTATTTCATTCTAATAGATTTTTAATCAAAGAAAAAAACAAAACAAAACTAATTATTTCGATTCCTTTGAATATGTTGACGTAGTTGTCCCTTATATGATAGCGCGCCTATACTTCTCATATACATTTCGCTTACTCCTCAAGCTCCATTATAACAGGATGGCCATGCGCTCTAGCATTTTATGTCCAAGCTATCAAATTACCTAACGTGGGTCGAGTGTGTCAAAGTTTAGCTTCATGTCTTACCTAAGGACATAAATGACGTTTTCGCGTGATAGGTATATCATATTACCGTCACTTGTCACACAATTGCCACATTATTTCAAGGGTGTCACTGCAAGCACCTTCTTTTTACATACTTCAATAACCTGATAATAAATCAGTGTACACTAGAAGCTCTATACGGCCAATTTTTAAGTCATGCATTCACGCTCCTGGATCTCACAGCATCGAAATATAATACTTGCGTCAAAACCAATAGGCTCTGTCAAAACTAAAGAGGACTGGAGTCATGCTTCCTCCAGGAACATGTTGGTAATGTGTGAATTTGACATTGTCACTCAGAATGAACGGTGAAACAGTCTTACAGGTGCCTCTTGGGAAGCGCGTATCGTTTAACGATCAATACGGAAGTATTCGACTTGCAAACCAGGAAGACTTCTAACGTTCATGTGACCATCAGTTACCCCCCCCCCCTGTTGAGCCCTCAAATGTAAAAAAGACGCCACTAATGTAAAAAATGCCCTCAAAATGCCCTCAAAATGCTCACACACCGTCAACCACAATGTAAAAATTGCCCTCAAATGTCACAACACATCAACCACGAATGTAAAAATGCCCTCAAATGTAACAACACATCAACCACAAATGTAAAAATGCCCTCAAATGTCACAACATGTCAACCATAAATGTGAAAATGACCACTAATGTCATAACATGTTGACCACAAATGTAAAAAAGTTTTCATTTAACCACTAATGTCTTAACATGTCACCCACAAATGTAAAAACTCATCACATGTATTATAACTAATGAGGAATGTTGCTAAATGGAACAAAAATGTTTCAATTACATTATAAGCATAATACATAGTATAGAAAGATTTTAAAAATCTTTCTATATTATGTATTATGTTTCATTCATTCATTATGTTTTTCATTCATTCATTATGTTTTATAAAACAGAGATTAGATAAAAAGACGGGGTATGGAATTATCTAAAAATGATGCACCATTTTCGGGCATTCTTTTATTCCTTTTGGGTGCAAAATTGTAACTTTCGTTAGTCTCAAGCGATACTGCGTTATTATGGAGTCTTTGTTTGATGCCGTATAGCCTTACCAACCTGTGTGGCATAAGCGTCCATTTCATGCGAAACGACCCTCCCCATAGGCTCTTGTAGAAAGGTGTAGAATCGAGCGGGATATGCACCCTGCCCGCCCCCCCCCCCCTTCATAGGGATTTCATGCACGAATTTTCAGACTCCTACTCACATAGTCATGACAGTTATGTGCATAGATGGGCATAGTTTTCAAGAAAATTGCTTTGTTTTACGCCATAATTTTGGCTCAGCTTGATTTTGTGAAAATATTTGGAATGGCATTTTCCATAAAATTTTCCGTAAACATGTCCAGATTGATGGAATAGAGGCTGCTCATATAATAAATAACCAAAAAGACGCTTATAACATGCCTCCAAATAAGAATTTACCCATTTTTGCTCAGTTTATATCCTAAAAAAGGGACTCATGTGACTTTCAAAATGTGCCTTTTTTATGTGTGTTCAATCACGCATACCATATTGGATCATGCGACGTTTTTACACACAAGCTGGCCAGATAGTTGATAAACATTACCAGTAAATCTTGTTACTGGACACTCCCCCGTTTAAACGTTATGCGTGTGGTGTGTATGGTGGTGTATATGTGATGTGTATGTATGTGCCTGTGTGTGAGTGTGTGCATGTGTGTGCATAATCTATGGAACGTGTTTGACATTTGAGGGCATTTTACATTAGTGGGCGATTTTTACATTTGAGGGCTCAACCCCCCCCCCCCCCCCCCACTTTCTATCACAATCATAAACACTCTGGATGATATTGTAAATATATATTTTGTTGCAACCATTCATTTGCAAAAACTGATTTAAATAGAAAGGGTATAATAATCAATGATAACTTAATTTACTTGAAGCGCACCTTTGCTAGGACGTTGTGCACGCCTCCCCTTTCCTTAATAAATAACGAGAAAAAAAATACAAAATAACATTACTTATGAAGAAATAACTAATATGTTTGAAGCTTTCTGGTCGCCAATACGTATGCACATCGACTTGATCCTATGGAATAAGGAGTATTAGAAAAAACAATCTTTTAAGTTTTTACCTGACAGTTTCGACAAAATGATGGGTACTTCGCCATATTATTGTTTTGTTTTGTTTTTTGTTTTTTCAATTCTATCATTCTTTTATCCCATTAACATATTTTGCTTTCCCAATGTAAATCCATTTGATATGTTAATCAAAGAATACATAAAGAAAAATGCTCTTCCAACATCAATTTCATTATATTCATAGATCCAAGTGTTGGACACCTATTTAACCCGACGCCATTTCGGTGCTGATGAGCATCCCATTCTGTTTTAGAGAATGTGGTCGCATAAAACTATGAATGGCGTTTAGCCATCTTGATCATAACAAATCACCAGTAAAAATCAAATCAAAGTGATCCAAACCAAAATAAGAAACCGTTCAACTTCGAAAAAGCACGGAGATCGGAAACAGGTGGTTGACTCTTCATTTCTTGATTTTCCAACTCGTTCCATTTACTTCCCCGGATGCCTACAATTTGATGAGCCATGTTGGAACCCTCAGGAAAGATTCTACTTGGCCTTTAAACAATACGCCAAATGTCACGTCTGATCAGGCAGCAGGTTGTCAATATAAAGTGACGGAGAGAGGCGCACTTGCTCTCCTATTTGTATTCGACTTTTTTTTTCCGCTAACATAATGCCATTAATTTAACATTTTCCCCTTCATGATCGATCTTCAATGGAAATAAATGTAAATAATGTATTATATATTACTAGAGAAAATCAGAAGGATCTATATTCATATTTCTGAGATAAAAATGGAAAGCATACTTTGTACAGTGGTCAAATCCCTCGCAAAAGCGTATATTGGGTATTATCAGTACACTACAATTGTATTCAATTTTGGTTAATTGGCATTCTATTGTGTTTTCAAGGCACCGGTGTATTCTAAACGCACTATACTGTAGGGCGATTACCAAATATAAAATCAATATCACTTACTTTAATTTCAACTTTTTTATATTTCATGATATTGCGGTGGCTTTCCTGAGCTTTTATCAGGGGTAAAGGTGGTGAAGAATGTCAAACTAGCAAATCGATTTTACTTGCATGTATCTAAGCTTTTGGGCTGTTATTGTTGTTGTTTGCCAGATATCTCTTAGGGGCAAGTTGGCTCCGTGCCCCCTCAAGTTGTGCTCGTCAGTGCTCAAAACGCTTGCGAAATGTCAAAAAGTGCGTTTAATTTACCGACATGACTGAGGTCCCTTCTTTCGCTTTAAAAATATATGATATATATCATATTTTATACAAAGGTATTGTTCATTGTCCTCGTAAGAGAGGTAATTAGATTATGATCATGATGTACAACATCCGATTAAACCACAGAGCATAATTTGACAATCTTGTTCGTCAGGTTTCAGAAGTTCTCGGTACTTCCCCCATGCACATGTGTTTTATGTTAATAGTTAACTCTCTATTCCTATCAATAGGCCTACACAATGGTAGTTTGCATGCAAGTTAAAGGAGAAGTCCATTCTGAAATTTAATTCATTACAAAGACCAGAAAAATGAAAGAAAATAGCACTGAAGGTTGGAACAAAAAATTCATGAAAGGACAACTAATCAAATCATGAATAATTATTTTTTATTTTATGACGTCACTTGCGCGCTACTCTCCCGCATGTTATGTAATAAAAAATTATGTAAATAACTATTATTTGAAAAGAGAATATCAATTAGTTTGTACTCAACAAATCCATGTAGGCCTAGGTTCCTTTACCAAGAAACATAAAAAAGGAAAATTCATTGAATTTACAATAGGCCTAAAAATTATGGGAGAGCAGCTTGCAACCATCGTCGCATATGAAGAAGAAAAAAAAACATTCATAAGTTTGTTAACTTCCGATGGATTTTCTACAAACCTTTACATATAATTCTCTATTACATGTATTTCCCGCTTTCATTTAAGCTAATTTAACTCAAGTCGGCTTTGGACCTTAATACGTTGAGGAAATGTAATCCTTAATTTTCCATACGAATTTAAATGTACATTTTTCCAAATCATTATTTCAATTAGGCCTAAAGCGTGAAAAATGTAGGCCTTCGGCCATCCTATATGTAGGGGGGGGGGGGATTAAGTTGGTCATCGGGTCAGTCATCCACCCTTTTTTTTGGGGGGGGAGGCGGTCCTATGCCCCCCGGAATCGCGCCTGAGTCAATATGGATTTGAAAAAAAAAGAGATTATAAAAGTCATCTGTGCACTGAAAATTAGATTACATTCAGCTTTGAGTAAGACTTCATAATGACGTCAGAACAAATATGGCGTCATCCAGCTTTAGGAATTTATTTCATTTTACTTTCAATAGTTAGCATATGTGCATTGTCAAAGTGTAATAGTATGCATATTGAATTGTAGCCATCCTCCCAAGAAAAAGGTTTCCCACTGTGTGTTATAATCTTCACATTGTTAATTTACTTTAATAAAACTTTTACACATAGCTGCCTATGAGAACACACTGTGAACACACTGTGTTCTTCCCAGCCGGAATATGGCGTTGACATAGTTGACGTCATACTTTAATAGCTCAGCTTTATCATTTTTTTGTTGCCGTACTTTCCATTTCTTCCTGGTATGCCACTTTTTTGTTTATTACTCCATCTCTTTGCCTTAGGGCGATTCTTTGAAAAGTGAACCTTTTTTGGAAAAAATAAAGTTTGTCCTTTTTGTTTTTAAGCTGCACATTCATATAGAGCATTGTCTGAAGTTTCATGAAATGCATTTTTTATCTTAATTTTACAAATTTTTCATGCTCATTTGCATAAATTAACATGTAAAAAATTTGAATAGAAAAATGGTACGCAAAATATCATTTGTTTGACCCTGATTTGATTGTATATGCTGGTCTTCTTACTTTGATTATTGTCATTATACCTTTTTTTAACTTCATTCCTTTAAATTTAAATGAAAAATAATGGTGTTGAAATGATTGTTTTAAGATAATTAACTAAAAAAATTGATTGCCATCAAATGTCACACACGTGACCCAAAAACACGAAAAGTTAACGCCCCCCGAAAACCATGGTTCTATTATTATTACAATTTTTCTCCAAAGCTAGATATAATGTGCCTTGCATCTCACCAAATATGAAGCCATGATAGCTTTTAATTTAGTTATTAATCAACCTTGAAATTGGTCACACACGTGACCCGTGGGTCACGTGTGTGACCAACTATGGTCATGCCTTAAAAAAGGGACCAGGCTATTCGGCCATTCTTTGAAAAGTGAACCTTTTGGGGACAAATAAATGTTTGCTTTTTTATTTTAAGCTGCATATTCAAATAGAGCAATGTCTGAAGTTTCATGAACTGATGTTTTTTCGTGATTTTTGCAATTGTTCATGCTCATTTGCATAAATTAACATAAATAATAATTAAATGGAAAAACGGTAAATAAAATATCATTTTTTAACCCTGACTGGAATGGATATTAAATCAGTATATTTTTAAAATTGTTAGAGTTATAGCCAATTAAAGTCAAGATTTTGCATAATTTCGGTCGCACACGTGACCAAGAATGGTCCCTTACTAGGATCATGAAAAAATGCAACTTCTCTCTTCATTAAAGTTTTGCTTGGGATCCATCAACGAGAGGGAATATAACCACAAATAATACAGCCCGGAATCGGTTTGGCCTCCAAGATGTCATGATAATGATCTTAAGTATTAAGGTGCTTAACCGAGCAATCTTCAAAGTTTGCTCGACAATTCTTTTCTTCACGGTTTCTCGGGATATGTCAACTAAAATTATGATATTAATAATAAGAAGACTAATAACAAAAAAAAAGGGGGAATAAAAATCACATTTGAGACGAATTCTAATAGCTTTCTTTGTAAAAACATCTTTATCCAAATTTTATTTCCTTAATCAATAATACCTCGACATAAAGGGGAATGCCAAAATTTTATCCTACATGCAGACAGTCTATCTCCTAAAGACACGTTCTCTTGGATAGAATTTAAAACAGTCAGTCTCCTGGTAGCTTCATATCGTTTACTTAGTTTCTAAACAATCAGGTAAATCAGATAATATAAATATATATATATATATATATATATATATATATATATATATAATAACTTATGTGTAGCATCGATCATGAATAAGATACTATCTGGAGGTAAAGCAAAATGTTCTTTAAGAGCATGTGGAAGGGTCCAGAGTTGATAGTCATGATTATTTTGATCACAGTTCTTTGATGACAGCCGTATCATGTCTGATTGTTACTTGATCTAATCAACAGTGTGAGTAATACTCACATTTATCATGCCGTTTATCCATTCTCTACTGTTGTAATTTGGACAAAATTCGATTGGTCTAGACCCCTATTATACGAGATCTTACTCATCAGCGTTTCGTTGATTAGATAACGAAGTCATTCACCGAGTGGTGCACCATCACTAATACTAAATAACTTACTCTTCCAGTAAAGAGGGTTCGAGCAAAGGACTTACTAAACTTAAGTAAGTCCCTAGTTGGAGCGGTGGTCATTGATGATCATCTTGATTTGTAAGGTATCTTTTTTGACGATTATGTGCCATATCTTCCCAATAAAATGTACAAGATTTCTAAGAAGTGGTAAATGATGGAGAGAGAATTTTTAATTTGAATTCTTAACGTAGAATAACTTCCCAAATGTTTGTTTGTTTGTTTTTGGGGGGGGGGGGGTTTTCTTCAAAATTAGATGGGTTTATCACTGAGAGATAAAATAAACTTTAAAATGTTCTTTATCTCTACATGTTATACAGGATACAAAAGGAGCATAATGTTATGAGTTAATCAGAGTTGTTGTCTAAAGTATATTGTGCTCCTAGATGATGTATCTGATATAATTACTAGTAGCTTGATCATGTTGCATGTGTTGCGACTATCTGATTGTGTGAGTCACGGTCCCCGGGAGCATGTAGGAAGAAGAGGTCCGTCTTTATTAAAACAAAGCGAGGGAACTGAAGTGTATAGTAAAATTATGTTTGAAAACAATGTGACATCATTATAGTTTCATGCCAAAAAGCAGTCGTGAATCATTTAAAATAAATCCTTGATATAAAATGGAACATCCAGTACGGTAAATCACGAAACGCAATCAGAAATAAGAATGACACGATGTGAACGAGGGCCAAAAAAGAAAGAAAAAATGCAAAATAGTTGTTGACACATTCAGTCAAGTATAATGATGTGCACAGAAAGGTCGATTAAACAGTATTAATTTCAACTGTAATATCTTTGTAATAAATCATATAGATATACAATGTATAAACAGTTGTCCTCAAAATTGTTCATAACCCTCAAAATTTAATTATTTTTTTTCTAATTGGTCAGTTGCTGGTAGCATACTGATAACAAAACAGTTTGACGAAACACATTTATTTAAAAGCACAATAAAAAAATTTAGAAAAATGGCAGGGGTATGAACAATATTGAGGACAACTGGGTGTGTATATATATATATATATATATATATATATATATATATATATATATATATATATATATATATATATATATATATATATATATATATATATATATATATATATATATATATATATATATATATATATATATAAATATATATAAGAAGTACACAGTAGAAATAAAGAACTCCGTTAGTCGAAAAGATATACGATATTCGATATATTCGGATATATATATATATATATATATATATATATATATATATAAACAAGTAGTCGAGATAATGCATTGTTTATGCCAATTTCTTTATTATTAACTCAAATTTTCGACGGTACCTCCGTCTGTTAGGAGCATTTTACATATATCTACTGATAATTATTTTTTTTAACTAGAAATAACCAATGTGGTTGCAATAAAAGTCAAATGAACTCGCGATGGATGACCCCGCCCGGTTAACTAAAACTTTCCTTAAGGCGCCAAAAATATTATTTGTCTTCCTTTCTAAATGGAAATTTTGAGCGTGTGTCGACCGATTACGATCAGAAAATTATTGCAATAGTTCCCAAAGGACATGGGTTACATTTTTTGGGGTATAACTTGTTGATATTTTCTTAATATTTTTTTTAATTGTCACGAGACGCATTACTTCTGAAACAAAAATCTAAGTTAAATTTGTTATAAAAAATGACACAAGATTTTCTTTTATGTTCTGAAACGAAACTGTAATTATACTAAATAATACTATTATGTTAGTTTTCTTTCACTTGCATGGAATGATTGAAGCAAATTTTCTTCAGTTTTAACTAAACAGCTAAAAAGCTAAGAAAACCGATTAAAAATGTTTAGCATTTTAAAATCTAATTATTTATCGAAATATTAGTAGTTAATGAGAAGTATTTTCTACAAGTTGATTGCTTATTATTATTATTGTTATTATTTTGCATAAGGTCCGTTGGAGGGCAAGTCCAAGCTATTTTGCGCGGTAACACACGGGACATTCAGAGCCCAAAATAGGAATTTTGTGATAAATCTTAAGTTGAAATCCCAAATCCTTAGGTTAAAAGTACTAAGAACCTTTAACAAAAACATAAACAATAATTGAATAACTCAATTCATAATTAATTCAGGATAATTTATTCCTTGGTAACAAACGGGACCAGAAAAAAAATAGTGTTTTCGAATTTTGCCTTTGTTCACATGTTATTTGAATCTAACAAGCAGATCTAAACATGCATAGTAATAAACAATGTAGGTAAACAAGTTAACGTCAATACAACTTCGAGTTTTCTGGCAAGGTCAAGTTCTAAAAAATAGGTAACAAACGGGACAGGTAACACATGGGACAATTATTCCCTGAAATAAATTTCATTAAACATTTGGTGAAGCCAAGGCGTAGCAACATATAGTGTAAACATTTCTCGCTGATAAAACAAAAGAAACATAATACAGCTCACCAATGTAAAAAATAATATTCATTTTGTTTCATTACTTAAGGTGAGAGGGCGAGTAATAAAACTGCATTATTTACATCAGCTCAGTCACTTTTGTGAGTCTATTACTGAGACATGAATACTTTAAAACTAAAAAAATGGAAAGCGTATTGCTAGGTTTGTGATATTTTCACCAGAGGTAACCAATATGATATTGAAGCATAAAATACATGCATTTTGGTTGTACTCCTATGACAAACCTTAGTAAATAAAAATAGGTGAAAATAGCATTTTTAATGCATTTCATTATTTTTTCATGAATTTTAATGAGCCTTGTGATTTAATTTGTCCTTGAAATGACCTTTTGACCTCATTTGCATTAAGTTTATTTCATACCCTTTATGGTGATATATTACCTGTTATATATACCTTTACAAACTCACTGATACACTTGACACAAAAATGGTCGAAAAGTTGAAATATCACCATCTTGGGAACAAATAGCTTGGACTTGCCCTAGATCGTATTTTAACAGATACGCGGAGCCATTGCAGTCGCTGTTTGCATAATCAGAATTATCATCATTGTCGACGTCGTCAACGTCGTCCTCATCATCATGATAATCATGTGAACCATGATAAGTCTGATAATTGATGTCGTTGGAAATTCATAAGAAATAATGTCTCCACTTTTATCTCCTATTAATTTCTAGAGCATATTGTACGTGTCATCTGAAGTGACAGTGTCTTTTAGATTAAAGGCATACCTGAATGAGAATAGCCGACTATTGGATGGGCAGTGCTGTGACAACGTAGATCGGCCATGCAGCGACCGGTGTGACAACAGCTTTGATCTATGCTTCGGGCCTCCAGGAAGGTAAGAATTGCTATGTGGGTAAAGAGATACATGGACCTTTCAACTCTGTCCATTTGATAGACATGAGTATACCAATCTAATGGAAACCGATGTGTTGGCTCCGTGAATAGAGTGTCTGCCTCATAATCGGGAGGTCGTGGGGTTCGAACCCCGGCTGCGTCATTCTAAAAGACGTTAAAATGGGAAAGGGATCAGTGGCGGATCCAGAATTTCATGAGATGGGGGGGGGGGCAAAATTTGAATTTCAGATTTTGGTGCACCCAATTTTTTTTCCCGTCACACCGGACGAGCAAAAAGGTACACCGTCGATCTGGTGCTGCTAAGCGGCTGACGGGTCCACGATCAATTGGGGGAAAAAATCATTTCAGTTTCGGCAATAAAACTGGAACTTCAAATTATATATGAGTGACTTTTGTTTTTTCTTATTGAACCTTTTAAAAGGAAATAAGAAAAGTGGAGATAACGTAGGGAACAATGAAGACGAGATGTGATACTTTTAGAGCTTCTTCTGACCAAATTAAATAATTCAAAATGATTCAAAGTAATTAAGTCATGTAAATGCATAGTCCATGACTTGTGAAGTAATCCGCGTCTAAATCTCGTATATACATAATTTCTTTATTTATATACTTTGGAAGACTTCGTCGACCAAAGGAAATGTTTCCCCAGAGATATCAGATAAGATGTCTAGGACGGTTCTCTGACAAATTTTCAGCCCTAAAAATGAGGCCAGTTGCATTGGCTTCCTGACTATTGCCGCTATCTTAGCGGTCACTCCCAAAATAGCTCTCAGCGTCTCCCTGTTCGCAAGACTGAAGACAGATGCAATGGACAACACCCATTCATTTAAAGACTTCATCTTCATCAAAAAGTGTTCTTTAGTTATGATAATGTACATGGTATAAGGTCACGATGAAGTTTAAACGAAGTGGGAATTCTTTTCTTATTTACATGCATGCCATTTGCAAAGTTTTGCAAAATAGGTATGCATCCATCCCAAACCTCCGTTTGCAATATTCGTCGGCTTGGAGCCAGAAGGGCGCTATTGCAGATCAAGGATGTTCCGTTTGGAGCCATAAGGGCGCTATTACCATTGACTTTGTACAGTAATAGCGCCCTTATGGCTCTCAACGGAACATCTATAAGATGCAATAACGCCCTTATGGCTCCAAACAGACGAATATTCCCTTTTGATGAAGACATAAAGATGTTATAATGGAACATCCAGGTGGGGTGCTAGAAGCACGTGCACAAAATTGTGATATGTCCTTGTGTCAATAACACAATAACATTTCTACCATTGTGTCAATGATGATACTATGTCATCTTCTTTCAACTGAAACTGGTTAAAATTCAATCTAAAGTATATATATTTCAGGGAAAGCAGTACAACGAAAAAGTGTTTCCATGTAGTTAATTTACGTTGTCCTAACATCAAGACATATTTTGTTTCTTTCATGTTCACGTTTTAGCGATGTTGACGTAACGAACTGCCCTTATGGACGTGTACGAACAGGAGCCGTTTTTGACAACCAAGACAGCTTTACCTTTCCTGAAATCCTCTCTGGGAACATTCCCAATCCGATGCTGATAAAGGTCCGGGATTGGGAGGTAAGCCAACACAGTGATGTCGATGATAGATGAATCAATTATCCCTTTAGTATCCTACTAAAAGAATAATATATAAATTGACTTTGAAATTCCACCTGCAATTTCATATTTTCAAAAAAGCGTTTGTTAGAATAATTAGAAAATAGCTAGCGATGTACCCCATAAATTTGCTATATAACAAAATTTAATACGTTAATTACCGGCCGCATGATTACAATCTATTTTGTTTTGTTTTGGGGGCCGGGCATGTGGTTACCATGAAAACTAGTCTAAACCCACTCTGCTGTGCCTCGTAGGTTAAACAATTCCATAGAGTTGCCTTATGCCCACAATTCCTACTAACCCAGTCGTACCTGTACATCATCTGTTTACTATAAGTTTGCATGATATAGGGAGAGTTAAAAAGCACAGGGAGACATAATGTACCTGAAGAAATGTGACTTCTTACTTGTATCAACAGTTACAAATAAATTGGAAGACGACATTGTGATCTATTTATGAACCAAACGAGTACATGATACCGTCTCAGAGTTATGAGGATATTATGAAGGGTATCACTTATAAAGTAATCAAGAGATGATCTGTCAATTGCTGTTCAACACATTATACACAGATGCTAATGTTATCTTATGATGTGTTGAGACACATGACATTTCATTTGGCAGACTTTCAGAATGGAAGTTACATACTTGACATGCTTGACAACCATGCAGTGCATATTTAAATGATAGTGTTTGCCCTGTAAGGATGAGAGTTAGGAGGGGATGGACCAATCAATACAGCCCCCCCCCCAGAAAAAGAATGAATAAATAAATAATCAGCCCCCCCCCCCATAGCAAAAACTTACTAAAGGGGTACTACGCAAAACATGGGGGAGATATTCAAATCTTGAATTGCCCCCTCCCTCCACTTCTCCGATTGTTAAATCTTTGATATTCTATGATTCGGTTGCATTTTCTCATTATGTTATAAAAATTTAGAAAACTTCATTTCAAATTGAAATTGTGGTCATTCCTGTCATTCATTTTGAGAGTGGTAAAGCATTATATGATTTAGTCAATTTCACAAAATAAATACAGTTATTCTATTATTTCATTCGACAGAGGGGGATCCGGGTAAAGGTCGGTGTTTGGGACGTCGATCTAGGGCACGAGTCAAACAGTGTCGACTTCTACAGCAGGAATTTCGTCGTCCGACCTGATTTCAACCTAATGGAAGCACCCATCTTCAGATATACACTCATGGGGGATGGATATACAGAGTAAGTTTGTTTAATGCTTGGAAAATAATGTAGACATTCACATTTATTTCACATTGTGCTGTACGACTTTCAACACGAAAATCTACCCCTAGGATAAATATCCACCCAAAAATAGGCTTTAGGTTAGGTGTTAAGTAAGATGAGTGAGGATTGTTATTCTAGAACCCCTTCAATAAGAAGATTTTCGAGGGGGAAAATCAAAAACAAAATTCAGGCTCCGTCCTCAATTATTGAAAAAAAAAAATCGTTTTGTGCTGTTAACAAATCAGCCATATAATTATTTTGGCATTGAGATAATAATTTGAGATGGTACATTTGAAAAATCATTAACATGGGCTGATATCAAACTAAGCTTTCTCTACAGCATGGTGCGGATCAGTGATGTAACAACAACAAAATCTAATCTGGAATTGTTATATAATAAAATTATTTAAACTTGATGAGACAAATAAAATTAATTCATGTAATGATTACATCTTTATGCCTGTTCCATGTTTATTTTTTTTAATATTTTTTTCAGAACGAAGATTGAGATTCGCGTTTACTGCTCTGAGCATTTCTATAGTGAAAACTGCAATGTCTACTGTAATCCTGGAGAGATTGGCCATTACAGCTGTAATGTTTGGTCCGGTGAGAAAGAGTGCTTTCCAGGTTGGGATGGAATCGACTGCGATGTGGTGAGTCTCAAAGGCCCGTATTCACAAAGGTTTAATAAGTTAAACCATAGTTTAAATCTGTGGTTTAACTATGGGTTGTAAAATGTGACGTAATCTTGAATTATTATAGTAGATGATCGATTTATCGGAATTTTCGGTACTGAAACAATTATAAACCGCCTGGTATTGATATGTACGATAGTTTTCCTAACCATTAAAGCACTATTCCAGAATCAAGTAAACATGTAAGAAACATAACAACGTAGACAAAATGTGTCACATTTGGCTAACCATAGTTAAACCATTGATTTAAGCTATGGCTTTACTTAATACAACTTTTTGAATACGGGCCAAAGAATATGTTATTGCATAGGCTTTGTGAGCAACATAAGAAAAACGAAGCCTGCGTGTGAGAAGATACGACATTTAAAATATGATATTGACAGAAAGGATTGTGGGAATGTGAAGTTGACGGGGGCATCTATTCAGTGGTAACAAAAGAACTAGCGCAAGCACCAATATGCAGGCTATTGGGGCGTCACAATCTGTATGTTGATTCATTAAAATGACATAATATTGTAATTCTTCAGTTAGAAAACTGAGAATCTTATTTTTATTCTTTGAAATTTTCACAGGTGGTAGAATGATAAGAAGTGGATGTTTTCTACGGTATACCAAGTATTCTTTCTTGAGGTTATGATCTTCATTTAATCATTTGTCATGCCATATGATTGTAATATGATAACGGAAAATCAATCTCTTTGGTAAGGTGTTTAGTTGTCGACGTAACATTTTTTTCTTTTTTTATTTTCTTTTACTTTTCGAACAGAACATAAACGAATGTGTTTCCAGCCCTTGTATGAACGGTGGAACATGTGTTGACTTGGAAAACGGATACCAATGTGACTGTGTAGAGGGAGCAATAGGTAATAATTTTTATTATAATACAGTTCAGAAAATGGGATTACGCATAGAATCGTCCAGGGTTAGGAGATGGAGATATTTAGGAGGGGGTCTCAAATCAGCTTGAGACAGGACCTATAAAAAAGCAAACCCCGATGGAATTTAAAGTTTCTTTGCTCATTTTTTTCATACTCTACATTTTTGGTCTGTTCCCCTTGTTAACATTTATATTCAAATAGCTGCATCACTTCACCATAGTGATTCCAAAGTTGAGTTTTATCTGTCGGGTTTATGTCAGGTTATATAGCTTCTGATCACTCGAGCATTTAAAGCTAAGAGGTTCCCTGGACGGACACTGAGATGAGGGTTTTCGATAGCTCAGTCGGTAGAGCGCTTGTCAAGCTATCAGGAAGTTTCGGATTCTAATCCCGATGCAATTTTATTTTCTTTGCACATTTTTTCATATGATTTCATTTAAGTCTGAGCTGGAAATTTCAAATTCACGTTATGTCTGTTATATTTCAATTTCCTTAAAACAAATGGAAACAGCTCAAAATAGAAATACTGACTAAAACCCAGTTTAAGGGGTAACCACCTCAAATGGGTTCGTTTCTTACATTTTATTTATTTATTTCATTATCTGTGATTTTTAGGCACACATTGTGAGCAGAATCCTGACGACTGCAGGAATATCAATTGTCTAAATGGTGGACAGTGTGTGGATGGATTTGCTTCTTTCACGTGCCACTGCCAACCCGGATTCACCGGCCTCACGTGTCAGTTAAACCTTGATGAATGTCTGTCATCTCCGTGTATGAACGGCGGGCGATGCCGTGATGGGGCCAACAGCTACACATGCCAGTGTCTTCAAGGCTTCTATGGCGCAGACTGTCAGCATGAGACGAATGAATGTCAGCTACACAAACCCTGCAGAAATGGAGGAACATGTTATGATAGAGTAGCAAGCTATTTCTGTGAATGCATGTCGGGATTCGGTGGGGTTGACTGCTCCGTTAATCTGGATGAATGCGCAAGCAACCCATGTGGAAATGGCGCCAGGTGTATCGATTCTGTTGCTGGATTCATCTGTCTCTGTAGCCAAGGCTTCCGTGGGTTACTCTGCGAGGAGGAAATCAATGAGTGTGCAAGCAACCCTTGTGAGAATAGCGGTAGGTGTGTTGACATGGTAGACTCGTACGAGTGTCAATGCCTTCCAGGTTACATCGGGGAGCACTGCCAAGTGGAAGCTAACGAATGTGCAAGTAACCCTTGCTTGAACGGGGGTGAGTGCTTGGACCGAATGAACGAGTATCGATGTAGGTGCCCAGCTGGTTTCAGAGGATCCAGGTGCGAGGTCAACGTTGACGAATGTGAGAGTTTACCGTGCTTTAATAACGCCACATGTGTAGATGCTGTCGATGGCTTCCTTTGCATGTGCACTCCTGGATTTACGGGCAAAACCTGCAGGATCAATACAGATGAGTGCGCCAGCTCTCCTTGTCAGAATAGGGGTCGGTGCGTAGACGGGGTCAATGGGTTTGTTTGCGAGTGCCGACCAGGCTTCTATGGTAAGAACTGCCAGACGGACATCGATGAATGTGCGAGCGACCCTTGTCAGAACGGAGCGAGGTGCCGAAATCTGGTCGATGGCTATGAGTGTGACTGTATGGTAGGATATGAAGGGGTACACTGTACTACGAACATCGATGAATGTGCCAGCAGTCCATGTGCGAATCGAGGAGCATGTATAGATCAGATCAATGGATACTTTTGTAAATGTCGACCCGGTTGGGGTGGGAGACATTGTGAGATAAATGCTAACGAATGTTCAAAGGAGCCGTGCATGCATGGAGGTCGATGCATTGATGCCGTCAATGGATTCTGGTGCCGTTGTCGACCAGGCTTCCGGGGCCATCGTTGTCAGATTAACAACAACGAATGTGCAAGCAACCCATGTATGAACGGGATGTGTTTGGATGGTCTTAATCGTTTTATTTGTCATTGCATCCAAGGTTTCTCTGGAAAGCATTGTGAGATCAATACAAACGAATGTGCCTCGCGTCCATGCAGGAACAATGGAGAATGTCGTGATGGCGTCAATGGTTATACTTGTGTCTGTCCGCCTGGCTACGGAGGGAAGAACTGCCACATTGACATCAATGAGTGTGCTACTGGACAATGCCAGAATGGGGCTACATGCGTGGATGGGATCCATGGCTTCACTTGCCATTGTGCCCCCGGATTCGAAGGGTTCCTCTGCGAAACTAACACCAATGAGTGTGCAAGCCACCCTTGTATCAACAACGCAAGATGCATTGACGGTGTCAACAGCTATAGATGTGAATGCCTGATCGGATATGAAGGATACAACTGCGAGATCAACATCAACGAATGTGCTTCCAATCCTTGTCGCGGACTTTCCACTTGCGTTGACATGATCAATGCATTTAGATGTGATTGTATCGATGGGTATCATGGAACCTATTGTGATACGGAGGTGAATGAATGCATCAGCAATCCTTGTCTGAACGGCGGAGATTGTGTTAATCGGTTGAATGGCTACAGATGCAGGTGTCAGCCAGGATACGAAGGTCCACACTGCGAATTCAATATCAACGAGTGTAGCCGCCAGACGTGTCAAAATAATGGCAGGTGCATAGACGGTGTGGGTAATTTCTTCTGCTACTGTCGTTCTGGATTCAGAGGGAAGCACTGCGAGGAAAACATCAACGAATGTGTCAACCACAAATGCCAACATGATGCCGGTTGCAGAGACGTTATCAACGGTTATTCTTGCATCTGCACCGAGGGTTTCACTGGAATGTTTTGCGAGGAGGACATCGATGAGTGTGCTCTGATGTTCCAGCCCTGTCCACCAGAGACCCCGTATTGCGAGAATGTTTTCGGTACTTATGAATGCACCGACATAGCACCAACCACACTTCCCCCACCCACGACTACTCAAGATCCCTGTGAAGCTTTACCGTGTGACAATGGAGGGTCATGCATGGTCACATCGGCAGGTAAACAGTAAGTATGTTTCCTGATTTGATAATTAACATTATTTTATATCCTGTGGCCTACATAGCACGGGAATGTTTTCAGTGGAGACCGCATTGACACAAAGCAGATACTGCATTTTTTTTTTCAATCGAGTTTAAACCAGAATTAGTAACCCATTATTCTAAAGCACGCTAGTGCCTTATTTTGGAGTGACAAACCAGAAAATTGACAATAAATACATGCATCAAAGATTTATGGTCAGATATATGACAGGGGCAAACGGGACAACTTGCCCCATTAAAAATATAGCGTTTACATCCGTCTTTATCATGCTAAACTGACAAATATACCGACGAAACGGGTCGCAGAAATATTTCCGGGATGTTCTTGACGGCATGATGTAGGCTTCCCTTTCTCTTTTTGTTCTGCGTTGGCTATAACTTCTTCCAAAATGTATCATGCAAAAATATATTCTTCCCATGCTTCTTTTCTTAGATGTATTTGCCCAGGAAACTTCGTTGGAGAAAACTGTGAAATTCCTTTTGGTAAGTTAACTTTGCATACCTTAACATTTAATCTTTTAGAGTCAATTATGGGTTTCTAATGAGCAAACCTGAATAAAACGCTTTTCATTGTTTGAATGGTGGTGGTGACATTTGTAGTTAAATACACAAATTAACAAGGACAAAACATATAAGGCATATTACCAATTTCTTACAGTACCTTGTTATTTATTTGTACAAGGTGTTACCGACACAATTTTCAATATTCTGCGGTTTTGTCTTCTTTAAAATGTTGTGTGAATAAGTAGGCCTAAAAAAAAATATTTACATGATTGACAGCTCACAGCATTATCGAAGTAACATTGGACGACCACGTCAATGCAATGCTACCGGATATAGAGAAACGTTTAGCAGAACTCCTCCATAGTGCCACAGGAAAGAAGCCTCACATCATGGTGGAAGTAGATATCATCAGCTCAATCAACGGGACATCATCCATCACAGGGTAAGAATATTACGAATCGCATCAACTCTTGACGGCTGGTCGATAGAAAATGTTTTTCGGGTTTTACATGACTGCTAATATATCAATTAAAAGCTTTTGTGTAGTAAAGGTGCAATCACACATCAGCGATTATGATGAAAATTCACGGCGGTACATTGCCGTGTATAAAAAAAGTATGTCCAACTCTGTTTACTGTAAGTCAGCATGGCGCATGATTTGTGAGGCAAGCACGTCATTGGTTAGACTGTCTCTACATCGTACAGGACCGCCATGAATCGCCATTTGAATCGCTATCTGACCATGAGGCCTAAAGTTAAAGGTGTCATCCAAGGACTATAAAGGAAATTGAACATCGAGTTGCTTGGGAGACAGGCCGGTCTGTCTTAACTAATAAGCAAATAATCACCGTTGATTCAAATGATAAGGCAAACTATCACTTCCCAGGGAAGCTGGATAGCTATCTCCTCCGAAGCAAGGCTGAGGAGAGATAGCGTGTACATCCAGCTTGACGAGCTGGATGCGCTGAAGGGATCAGCGAAACTAAAAGGTACTATCGCTGCGAGTGATGATTGATGATGGGAAAACTAAAATTTATCACGTGATTGATGTTTGACTAATCCTGTTGCAACATTCTTAGTATGTAGAATATAATCATGATAATACAAGTTATCTTATACATGTATGGTCACTGAACACAAACGGAAATAAAGAACTTAAAATAATAGTCACCTAATTGGTGCTGTGGTGTCTGGACTGGATCACAAGGTACGCCGGGGCACAAACGTCTTTCGGCGAGACGTTGATCTACCAAGACAGTATAGCCTTCCAGGGAGACGGAAGTAAATGGGTACCAGGTAAGAAAAGCCAGTACGAGCGCCGTTACTATAGTAGCTCGGCAAATTCAAGGAATAAAATTATTCATTGTAATGCACATTTGGCATTGATTGGGAATACTTGTGTAGAAATTTACAAATAACCATAGGCCTACTTTTCATCTCATTTCATTTTAAACAGAATGCCGTTCACCACTGTAGCGTTCAACGCTAGCGTCCTAAACTCCACCTTCGAAGAAGAGTCTCTGAAGATCGCATTGTTAACTCTTTCTAGAGAAGAACAGAACAGTATTATGAGCCCTTATAAAATATTCAATGATACACCGGTACTGGTAGAATTCACAAAACCAGACAGGGTAAGTTTGTTAAATCTTTAACATAATTATATTCACAAGAAACCATCCTACTCTTGATATCATACAATAAGAGAAATATCAATCAACAATCAATAACAATGTATCAATGAGATGATCAACATAATCAAAATCCAAGAGAAATGCACGTCCGATTGTTGTACAATCATGTTGTAAATTATGAACTGTTATCACAATGTAGCGCTAAAGCGGAAAAGTCATCACAGCCATATAGTCCCGACCTAAAATTTTATAATGGTATTTATATTGCAGATATACCCATAATAATGAAAAGTGATAATAATAATATTTTTCTTGATAATACTATACAATACAAAGATAATTCAAAGATTGACAAACTATATGAGCAGTAGTTCAATGGCTATATTAAATGTTTTGAAGATCATGATTGATTACGATGGTTGTGCTTCTTTCTGACATGGTAAACTAGGTAGCTCATAATACTCCCAAAATCATTCGATTTAGGACTATATAACTTTCTACTCCCATTTATCTCTGTTTTCTTTCAGACATGGTCAGAACGAAACTGGTTTGTTATCTTCCTTCTCTTCGTCTTATTAATATCAGCAGCAGTATTCGGCATCTGGTACTTAGACAAGTAAGAAACTTTTGTATGTATGTATGTTTGTTTGCTAAAAAGATTTGCTGCTGTTAATGTTTTTGCTGCCTCATTATTGTTTTTCCTCCTCTCTCTTATATATTTTATTTTAATTTTGATAGTTTCATTTATTTCTTTTTATTTTGTTTATTTTTATTATTATTATTTTTTTTTAAAGGGGTATTTTTTATTTCCTAATAGTGATGGCTCAGTATTGTGGATTTTAAGTCACATTCGGGTAACAACGCAAACACAAAAAAAATGATAGTAATAACAATAAGTTTATATAATTATTATATTTCTTTTTAAGACGATGCTTCAACATATCCATTTTTCATCTATACCATCCCGAGAAAACTAATATACTATATGAACGAAGGTGATATTGTGATAATGTCGTAAAAATTTCAATAAAGATTACAAATTGAAAACTAACAATAACTATGTATACATATTTTCTTGTCTATCTCTTTTATACTATCCAGGCGATATCCAGAAAGTGAGGGTGAAAGCAGAATGGAGAAATGGAAGCGACTATTAAAGATCCAACAAAAGACACCAACAAAGAAATAAGCTACAAGTGAAGAAAATTATGAACATTTTATATTATTGTTGGAGCTCATTCATATCAATTCTACTCTATGTAAAATGTAAAGTTAACGTATACCAATGTGCGGCATTAAATCGTAATTAAACAATTAAGGCGCGTCCATTATCTAAGAGGCCAGACGCAACAAAGTGACGTTGGAAATACGGCTGAGAAGCGCAGAAATCTATACAGCTGGCTGCAATAATAAATTAGCTCACAAAAATTAGCTCACAAAAACTCGCGTAAGAAGACTTCCCTCCAGTGGAATGGTATTGTCCGTTCGGTTGAGCAATCTACTCATGGAGATGAAAGAAATTAATGAACTTTTATCATGTTGTTAGTTAATAGATTCTCCAGACCAGATGGAGGAAATACACATTTGGGCAAGCTTATAACATTATTGTGCTGAAGTTGTAATCAGAATATGCAATTCATATAAATTGATGCTCAAAACAATAACATAGATTGTGAACTTGTCACAAGTCTTGCGAAGACGCCGTTCACATGTTTCTATGCGATATGCATGTGATAAGCGTAAATATTGACTAGTCGAGGAAAGAAGCTCTTATGATTATGTTCAAAGTGACAGGACTTTTTTAAATCAATTAAAATGAATGTACCATCTCCGGAAAGCTGAGAATTCAAGCTTTTAATTGCCCTGCGAACAATAAGCTATAATAGTATAATGCGGCATCGAGGATCAAAACTATGCAGCGCATGAGCTATTTTGAGAGCAAAATATACCATATTGTACAGGAATTTGATCTGACTAGGCTTTCGAATTGACAAAAGTGACAGGACTTTTTCTTTCCTTTGCAATAAGTTATTCCTATTTTTGAAAAATTCAGACTCTTAGCGTACTTAATCAAAGTGAAATTTTTTTAAAAAGGTAATTGCTCGCCACAATAAAGAATATAAAGTGAAAAACTGTCCAAAAACAAAAAAAAGGTCAACGTGCGCGTTCGCTTTGAGTAGAATGGTAGCGCCCTTTCTATCTTAAGTTTACAACTAGAATTGATATGCGAGGAAGCTGATGCATTATAAGTGATTGTAAAACATCTTGCTTCCCTTCCCTATTTACCGAAGTGCCTAAATGAGTTCAGAACGCAGCATAAGGGATGTGAATGTGGATTGTAATATGTCCTATTGTTAACAATCCATTCCAATGTATTTTCCCTTCTAATGATTATATGCTTTCAGAATATCTACATGAAGTACAGCGTGTCCCACAAAAATGCTAATGGAACTCTAATAAGTATAAGTGGTAAAGTACCAATTCATATTGTATATCATTTTATAATCCTAAACTAGCATTTATTTTATACAACTGGCTTAAATTTTATGCGATATGCTCAATTGAACACAGAGGTATGAGACTTCTTTCAGCACTCAACATAAAACCTCTCAATCTAAGTTTCGTTATCTACGTTGAATAAAGTAGTCCTATTACGTCATCTTTCAGTCTTATTTTATTTCCTTTTTTAGATACTTAAAATAAAATTAAAAAATGAAGGTTTAAGAAAATTAGCATGATATCTTAAATTTAAAAAAAAATATATATATACTAAACATCTTGTTAGCTGAACCTGACTACACATACTACTTAATACAAAACTTGGATGGAGAGGTTTCCAGATGTGTAATGAAAAAATGCTTATATCTTTGTGATTATTGGACCATATCACATAAAATTTCATCAGTTTTAGAAAATGAATTGTAGTTTACGGGTGTAAAGACATAAAAAATGTATAATGTTGTAATTTCAATATTATAACTATCTAAGAGTGCCATTAACTTTTTTTTTTTTGTGGGACACGCTGTATAACAGTTTTTTAAGCAGATCATGATCATTATTCGTTATAGGCCTATCAACAATTTTCTCCCATTTGAAATAATTTAGATTGGTATTGTATATTGTGTATCACAGGTTACACATTTGATTCTCAAAGTTATTTCTTCATAAATTGCTCAACAATTTGAGGATATATATTGTCTGTATATAGCAATCACCATGTTTTATATTGTATATATCTTTGTATAAATTACATGCACTATAGCTACAAACTTTTTTTTTTCCCCTAAGAATGAACTACATAATTGTTAAACTCATACTTGATTTGAACGCTCAATGCATTACTGTGAATTGCATAACAAATGTAAAGGAATAAGAGTATGGAATATAACTGTCAGTTAATTATTAATAGAATTTTCACAATTCAAGCAATTTGGTACTTCAGACATGTATCTTTACATTTTGCTTCTGTCCACGAGTCTGAACGGTGGGACAAATTTAGGTTTGTCGATATTAGTCTTTCTTGTATATCAATGATTGGTCTGCATGCATTATATTAAAAATGATATATAACGTGCATTACTAAATACTTAAACTAATTGTTGTAAATATTTATTTTCCTACTGTACTTTGATGAATGTCATTATAGATTTGTTTCAATAGAAATTTAAAAAGATATTTGAAATATAAATTGTGCAATAATTGACGTATAAGATGTGCTTCATTAAATACTACACATGTATTAATTACATTCATTACATTTACACAAGAATTCAGTTTTTAAAAATTTGTTAAAAAAATATATTGATGTATGTATATCTTAGAGAGATTAAAAGATTCAAATCATTGATATTTTATTAGAAGTTTGCTTGATCTGCAACATGGATTCGTTCTTTGCCGCTTGTCTTCAATTGTCGTCAGATTGGTTTCAGGACAACCAACCCCTGGACCCTATAACAACATACTCCCACAGGCAGGGTTACGGTTTTATTTCTGTCCTGGGGTAGTTGTCCTAGAAACCGTTAGATCTCTTTATTTAAACGCCCCTCCTCCCAGCCCCCGCCCAAACAAAAAATAAATTAATTAAATAAATAATATTAATGCACAGTATGTCGGAGCATATCCCTCCATTTTCAACTTTTAACAACACTCTGCCTCTCTTTCTGTCCCTCTCGCTCTTTGACTATCTCTACACACAGGTATCTTTATGAAAGTACACACTTTATTCTTATACTTTGACATTCCTTGGTGCCCCCTTATCTTGACTCTCTCTCTCTTCATTCTGTGTGTGAGAATATTTGGTGTGTAAATTGAACTACTAATTTTTATTTTTCACATTTTCCTCTGATTGAGTAATGTATAATTTGAGTTTCTGAAGAACTGTATCAAATAGATAATGATGACGATTTAAGTCCAAGGAACCACTTTTACCCTTGCCATGCTAAAGACACGACTAAGTTTTGAACCGTGATCTGATCATAATCAATTTGTTGACAGATCAAATTACAGAGGTAACCATTAGATAGACAAACTCATAACCCCCAGTAGTCCCTTGAAACGAAATAAAGGAAATATAGACATCAACAAGTAAAATTCACTATAAATGTCCATTTATGTACAAAATAAACATTGTTCATATACATTTTGGAAACTTTTAGACATAAATATAACTTACACCATTGCTTTTTATATTTGATAAAACATAATAAAACACAGTAAAAAGCGCTCTATGTACAAGTATCAAACTTGCACATTTTTGAGTCATCAAGTACCATGGCTTACATACTTACAATTAACAACTATTGAAACTTTGATGAAAGAACTTGAGACATCAAATAATTGATTAACCCTGCCACTAGGCAGCTTGAAAATAATAGAATTCACCTCATGATTCTATAAAAGATTTTGAGGGTTTTTTTTTGTTGTCCTTTTTAAAATCATAAGCGTACAAGAAATACTGACAGGTAAAGTAGCAACATCTTTTAAAATATCCCTAACAATAAATTTAAATGTTAAATATAAAATATTTAAAAATTATGATATTCTACAATTATATGGCTTTTGCTGTTTTCTAAAGTGTTTTCATTTGCCACTTTGTCACATGAAGAAGTCACTACAAAATCTAATATCGGTAGATTGATATGCAGGATATTAGATTTTGTAGTCACTTCCCCGCATTAAGTTTTTAAAAGATTGTTACAAACTGTAGATTATCATGATAAAACAAAACAATATTTTAAAACATAACTTGCCTTTATATATCCTATAATTTAATATTGTCATCACAATTCATGTTGATGACATCCACCTAAAATGTAATACCATATGACAAATGTAATCTTATCTCAATAATATATCATAATCATAATGAATGATAATTTAATATTACCTACATGTAAATGTAGGTGGGTAGGTACTCGGTTTAATACAATAGAATGAGCTTTATATTCTAATCACAAGATTACTTGGCATTTTAAGGACTTTTTCCAATATAGTCAGGCAGCTTTTGATCAACTGATCAACTGAACAAGGTATATTTTTTTGTAATAAAACTTATACAGAGAACTTATGTTTGTAACTTTCCAAAAAAATACCAACAATATTGGCAAAGAGCTGTAAAAAGAAGAGAGTACTATCTTTTTCTAATAAAAGAGATATAAATAAATTCTGGTATATTTTTCCAACTACAACATTTTGTAAAAGGAGCACTCTTTTGGGCACCCATGCTTGTAAGGACCACATGCAGCAGAGATGCACTGCCACACATATAGTTTCGGTAAATGTGGAGGTCCTCCTCATGTTCCAATACTCGGTTACTGGTACCTCGTTCATTTGATCAAGTCACTTTGCTGCCTGAATAATATCATTTCTACTTCAGTACATGCAACTATTGGGTATTTTCTATGGACTAACAAGCTACAAATGAGTGGTGTATAATTAGTTTAAGGTAAATTCATTTGATGTCACCTGTTTATAGGAGCAGAGGGTAGCAACTTAAAGGGGAAGTCGGGACCCAAAATAAGTTGTTTTTATCACAAGAGGAAAAATTAGAAAAACAGATTTAAATGAGTTTGAAGAAAATCAAGAAACTAATAAGAAAGTTATTAATTTTTTTTACGATACAAAAAAATCTGATCACTATACCAAATTGGCAACAGCTGTGATGTCATAGGGGCACTATTTGCCATACATGTTCTATATTGTTTTATCATAATTTTCACTTTATTTGTCAAGATAAAGTTTTCCTTTAGTTAAATTTAGTTAAATTGATGCCATCAATATAACTTGGGCAAAGTTACGAGGAAAAGAGTTTCTTAACAAGTAAAGTGAATATTTATCATAAAACAATACAGAAAATGCATGGCAACTAGTGCAACTATGATATCACAGCTGTTTCCAATTTGGTATAGTGATCAGATTTTTTTGCATTGTAAACAAAGCAATAACTTTATTAGTAGTCCGATTTTCTTCAAACTTTTTTAAATCTGTTTTTATAATTTTTCTCCTTCTGATAAGAACAACATATTTTGGGTCTGGACTTCCCTTTAATCTGCTCGGGCCTCTCCTCCAAATGTAGCATATTGACACCTGTACTCTCAAGAAGAATGGAGAGAGTCACTTATGGCGACTCTGCTACGCAAAGGCCTTCATTTAACATTTTATCGCATGGACAGAGTATTTTCAATTGTGTCCTTGCTGGTTTCCTTAGAGCATACTAGGGGCACATTAACAAACGAGTTAATTTCCTTGAGCTGAATTTTGATCTTTGATTAAACAGGATGACCATCTACCAACCAAGCTAAAGTGGCTCCCACTCCCACCCACTTAGAAAAACTTAAAAATTTGCCATTCCGTATATATCCCTGAGGTTTGGTTCTCACTCATTTACGTTGTAAAATACCAAAATCTCCAGCCAAAGCAGAGATTTGAAGAGTCTTTAGAACATATTATTGACTTGAACGCCGCTTTTAACAAGTCTCCCGATCATGACATCATTGACCTGGGGAATATGAATGAAAGAAAAGAGAATCTGGAATCAGAATCAGGTTAAGTTTTCAACGACAATAAAAGCACATAAATGTACAAAGAAGTAGGGGAGACCGGGGATGGAAGTTACACGGGTCAGTTGTTACAGTTCTCAGTGTGCTAAGTTGGAACAAGAGAGTTCGTGCTTACTGGCATCTATATACAGCCTACACATAGCTGTGATGAACTGCCGGTCGTGAGGTTTCTCCGTTGTTTTATTAAGAAGTAAATCAACAAAAACCATTTTTTACAGTTCCGAGTGAATTTTTGACAAAAATTAAAATTTGTAATAATTCTTACAACTGAAGGCACATGATGATAGTCTGGTATTGTGAATATACTACATGTATGTCACTAATATACCCCTGAACCATGCCCTGTAATTCTGCCTAATGGCTTTGCTACAGTAATAGGCTAACTACAGACCCAAATTGGAGTGTGTGAGTACTTTCATTAGAATTATCTGGCCCAAAATGTGAATTTTGTAACGTCTATCCCCGGTCTCCCCTACATAACAGAGAAAAATATACATAAAACAATACCAATAGCAGCAAATAAAACCATTACCAGTATTAATGATATCAACTATAAACAACTTGAAAATAATGTTGATTATTACAATGAAATTAAATATGGATTAATGTTATCACAATAGAAAAATAAACTTAAAAACTAAAAGACCGATCGATTTCCAGGAGTTGTGGGGGAAGGGAGGGGGGAGGGGTCCAAAAAATGAAAATTACCAACTGAGTGAAATGAAAGAAGCATATTTGTTTCATCAAGAAAGAAATCCCAAGGACCAATATTATACTCACAAACAATAGAAGCGGTTTCACTGTGGAGGTATACTGGATATGTCTTCCTTGCCTCTTTGTGCTGTCTGTCATTTATTTTACAGGGTTTCAAGTCCACCAACTTCATGAGATATTCTAAGCAAGACAATAACCTACATTTGCCACACTCAACTCACGTAAACAGGAAGGGGTGGGATTAATTTCCTTGAATGCAATGCTTAACAAAAACGGAAGTCTAGCTAGCTAAGCCGCGTGACACGGGTTGTGCCTATTGCACACCTAAATGTAGCGAGGTGGATATAAATGCTGCACAACAAAAAACCTGTAAAGTGAAATTTATCATCTAAAAAAAAAAATATATCAGCTAGTCTCACCTTATGACACGCTTTTATTCTGAGATGCTTCAATGATGGCTCTTTGTCTCCGTCCTGCATTACAAATGGTTGGAGACCTGCATTGCTGACCCGATGACAATAACTGACATCTAAGAGTTCTAATGTGTGGCACTTGTATGCAAGCTGACTTACACCAAAGTCTGTTACTCCATAGACACTTCCAACACACAGTTCTCTCAAAGAACAAGCATTTTCAGCTAAGCCACAAAGTGTCTTATCTGTTATCTGTTGAAGTTTTAAAAATAAAGCAGTAGTTGAATACACAGATAATATTTTCCTAATTCGAGTGTTTATAAAGTGAAAGGTCTGTATTGCTATTGTTTAGTTCTGGTATAGAACTTGCAAAGAAAGAGTGCCACTGCTACATTGAAATTATGAAAAATGATGAAACTATGGAATGATATCCAAGACAGTATACACCTGTATGATACACTGACACAGATGGATGATAAAACCTTTATTTTAAAAATATTTTTTTTCATCTGCTTTGTCTCAATTTTATCTTAAGTGCCCTCAGACATTTTTCAAAGGTACGACAAGTATATATCTTGTTTATTTTTATCACTTACTTTATAACAGCTACTCAGGTCTAACTCTTCTAGATGTTGCCAGGATTCAGCCATTTTAATGACTGCATCTTCTGTTAACCTTCCACACTTTGCAAATGAGGCATATCTTATTTCAGTGCAGGTGTCTGCTGCTACATCCATAGCTTCACAGTCCACTGCTTTCCAGCATCGATCTAACCTGAACACATACGAAATATTCAGACTAATCATTAGATTTATTATTATTTATATATTTTGACCACTTTACAGCAAAATAATTAGGCACAGGGTTTAGAATGCGTTTTCAGATTGATACAGTTTCTCCTGTTGAAAAAAAAAAACATGTACAAGACCAAGCCAATACATTGTTATACTGTTCACATTGGTTTGCACAGTACGCTTACAATTGGGATACCAAATCATACGTGTGTAATACCATTTTTTGACCTTTGGAAGAGATATGTATAATCACTTGTAAAACAATAACTGTTTGCATTCATTTCCATAGCATAATTGCCTCAAACCAACAAGTCACAAATTTACCAATGGAGAAAATTCAATTGAAGCTGTTGTTGGATAATTCAATTACTATATCATGTCTTCATTCTAATGAGAATTTTTTTTTTCAAAGTAAACATGTCAAAAGTGCTTTTTATTTTCACATGATAAGTTCTGTTTTAAATCTGAAGCTTTTATAATACCAGTACTCCTATTCAATGTGCAGTACATGTACATGTACATGAAAGTAGCTCTTTTTTTTTTTTCTGACATTAATAATGAATATAGGTTGTATACCCCACTTTGATAATCCCTTCATAATTGTCCTTGATGACACTTTATTCACACATTTTGCTAAGCCTCACTATTAGGGATTAACTTATCTGGATGTTCTTTTGTTCAGATTTCAAAGCCAAGTCTTTCTGTATAATCACTATCTGAGTACAACTTACACAGTAAGATTCAATTGCATGTAGGTTCTACTGCAGTAAATCAGGCCAGTTAATACCATAAATCTCACGTTTCAGATAGGCTTTTAACACGAAAATGATTTCAGGTGACTTACTAGTGGCTTTGAGGTGGCTGGTCACAATTATTGCTTTGCCGTTCAAGATAAAATAAAATATTGATTCTCAAAAATCTGTCTAGAGAGAAGGATTTCAATTAATTCTTCATACCTCAATTCTCTCAAAGCCGACGCATGTGTTAATATGCACTGGAGAAACTCTGGAGTTACAACGAAATCCCAAGGTGTCAAGTCCAGCACTCTGAGTTGAGCGAAGTGAATGTTTACCAGATCATTCCATTCTTTACAAACACCTCTCAAGGCACATATATCTGGCATGGGAAGTAGTGGGATGATGTGGTATACAATGATCTCCTCTGGAAGTGACAAGATATCAAAATGACCTTCCAGTCCGGCTTCCATTTTGATAGAGGTCACTGAAGAAAAATCCTGTAAAGATAGAAAATTATGGAAGTACAATCTCAAAATCAGAATTATATGCCTGCATGTCATAACATTAACAGCAGATTCAAATTGAAAGACATATGCAAAATACTTTCCAACTCAACAATCAACCCGGACGTATTAATTTTTTTTTTTGGCCTTCGGCCATCATAGAGATTATCATTTATCAGCCATAGGGGTAAGGTCAATGGGCTCGCTCGTCTATTTTTACTGCGCTTTTTTTTTCTTCTTCTTCTTTTTTTTTTTTTTCCTTTTGGTAGGGGGGGGGGCCGGGGCCCATCGAGCCCCCCCCCCCCCCTGGGATCTGCGCCTGGTTGGATATGTAAAAGCCCTTTAGCTGTAAAGAAATTGTCATTCATATATAGTACAGTCACAATGTAGGCTACTAGTGTACACACTAAATACTTAAATTATGGATCATAAACAAGCTAAATTAAGTGTTTCTGTAAATGCATTTCAATTTTTAAAAAAAATCAATCTCTGAACATGATTTAACTCTGTTTTACAACACATGTACCATATTTGCTGCGCGGCTCCTCCACCCCCGACTCTCGTTAATTAACAGTTAATTAACAGACAATGATCAAATTTTAACATTTTTTAAAACATGTGTTTTGTTGCCCTACATGAGAGCTTTAATTTAAGACCAAATTCAGCTATATAGCTTGCATAGTTTTTAAGTAAATCAATAAACAAAATCATATTTGAGGAGCAGATGTCACAACTCCACCTTTTTAAGGGCCCAACTCAAAATGCATGGCCTTATCAAATCTTGAACACACCGTCTCTTATCTTAAATTGTTTTATTGATTGTGATCTATTAGCATTAATCAAAACAATTCAAGTTTTAAAAATAAAAAACACATCAAAACAAAATTGCAAAACTAAGCAAAATCATCATGTGTAGAACCTGGGGGGCGTTTCACGAAACCGTCAGAAGTCTATTAAACTTCTTGACTAAATCGGAGATAGTGAACAACTTGTCCACAAGCGGGTTCCACGAAGCCCTCTCTGACAAGATCGTGGACAACAAGCTGACTAAATACTTATGACAGCTCCGGACCTGTCATATCTTTTGGATAGCGCTTACACGTCAATCAAACGCAATTTATGGGAAGCGATCGGTTTAGGTGAATTGTATTTGCCACGGCAATCTTGATTTTTTCATTTATGTTCATATAAAATGTGACAACCTCTGGATCTTGGTCTAAAATGCAGAAAATAAATGGTTTTTAATGATCGAGTGCTTTTTATATCCAATCAAGAAATAATTGGAGTCAATATATCCAATCAAGAAATAATATTGGGTAAATTTATAATCATCATTTAGCCTACCATAAAGCTACATAAAGAGACCCGTAAAGACTACGTTGGTAGTAAAATTGATTTGATTATTCCCAAAATATTTTAATAAGTAGTTTTGAATAGATATTTTAAAAATTTGTAATGTATTCTTGATTTATTTTTGTCAGCGAACAAAAAATAGAGGAAAAACCTCCATCTAGCTCCATTTTCAGCTAGCATATTTTTTTCCATAGTCTGTTTTACAAAACTATCAAATTAGCACATGCGGGGGTACCCGTCTCATGTTCCGACGTGGTCTTATTAATTTCATGATCGACACCTTCTAAATATATGCAGTAAGTGACTGGGTGTATTTTAAAACAAATTTTTATACATTTTACATAATGCTATGAGTTTTCATACTGTTTTTGACCGATTTCATCACGTCAATTTTCGATAATATTGATTTTTTTTCTAAAACATAATTTCTAAATATCAGCGGAACCGTGATTAAGGCTATTCCTCGATGACATCATCTCCGATAATATCGATATCACAAATTGTCTAACTTGGAAAAGCTTCATGTAACCGACTTAGTAAGATTGGAGCTAACTACGTGGTTGGCGGATAAAGATATGACTATTAAACTTGTCCATGGTTTCGTGAAACGCCCCCTAGATTTCTAGACCTTCTACATCAATTAGTTTTACTGTAGGCCTATAAGCTATAACTGTAGCGGGGGTATTACTTTTGCGAGTGACAAAGCAAGCGCAAATTTAACACCACGTGAATATATCCTCACCCACTCATGATGTCAATACTTTAGTATTGACCTCGTGGACCAAACTACCATATTTTGGGGAAAATTTTGCAACCTTGTCAATGTTGTTTTATCTGAAGGGTTTTCTCCTTTTGCAATCACTTTCTGCTCCAAAATTAGTAGTAGTATATGTCTATGTCAATATAAGACACAGTGAATAAGTTTTGGAAAAATTTCAAATCAAAATCATGAAAAAAAATTAAAACATCACTGAATTTTTTTCCCTCTCCCGCCCAAAAACGTGCGGGGAAATTTTCAGAAAGTGGAATTTAAAAAATAATTTTTCATCCAAGAGAAAAAAGAAAACTTAAAAACATCAGGGAAATATGAAAAGGAACATCAAACACTCAATTATTGAAGAAAGATAAGTGAAAATGTGATTTTAAAAAGTGAAAAATTAAGTTTGTTTTCTGTAAGTTTTCCTACTGAGTCTTGTCATTAGTCCCAGATGGTTCAGTTGCTTGTGTGTCCTCACCCGTGAGTATTTCCTTGTATATTCTTATAATAAATTACACTTCGATAACTGTCTGTGAACTCGAAATTGAACGACACGCAAAAATGCGCCGGGGCAGAAGCCCTCAATCGCAAAAGTTTATTTATGCAAAATATATTAGCTTATACAGTAAGATACAAGATTGTCATCAGTGAAAGTATGTACTTAGTTCAAAGAAAATGGAACCCTATTCAAATGATAACATCTCGTTTTCCTGAAAACGTCTTCGACTACGACGAGGTTGGATTTCTCATGAACCTGATAACATTATTTTGAACACACGGGACTGATCTAAAAAAATAACAGAACTGTATTTTCAAAATAATCATAATTAAGACTAATTATTGACAATTAAGCAGCACTGAACAATACTTACAATATGTACGATCTTCATTCGGGTATATTGTCAAGTTTGCACCAATCATGGCGGTTTATTTCACGAACTTTATCAGAGTTGCAGATCGTACACGCAGACGACGATGAATTCGCCAAGAAATAAATAAATAAATAAGAAAGTCAACAGGAGAGGGCGTGTCATTTAATAAACAAAGTATTTTTTGCATGTCATTAACCTGTAGCTGAGGTAAATCTGTGACATAATTACGCAATTTCTGGACTTACGTTGTTTTTCTAACGAAAACATTGATTGACGTGCATAAACACTGTGGTCAATTTGCTGTATTAAGCGGTAATTTTAAGTAAAATTCAGCGTATATCTGTCTATTTTACTTCTGCAATTCTGGAGGAAACCATCACCGCCACCGGTGCGCGGAGCTAAAAGCCTCGGGTTGGGCACGGCCTAATCATGGATGACTATGACGGAACCAGTCGTGCAAGGATGCGGTGTCGCATCGGATTTGCAATCACCGGGCTAATTGTGGGGATCTCCATCTTTATTTGCTTCATAGCTGTGGGACAGTTCTACAATTTACACATTGCACTTTGGGGTTTGGCAAGTGGTAAGTATTCTAGCTATAAAAATAGTTTGTTTCTTTTAATTTAAAAAAGGCCAAAAGCGGCCGGGGGGAAAAGGGCACTCATACTCATATTAGACTAATTGATAATTATTAAGAATCAATTCATAATTGAGGTTTACAAGACAAGGTATTGACCTAGTAGTGAAAGTGGGACTAAGGGTGGCAGGTTTTGAAATGTTTTTTTTTTCCCCCATGAATTTTCTTCTTTTTGCAAAAGATATTGACTCTAAATTGAAGCCTTCATATAGATCTATTTCTATGTAGACCCTATTTATGTTTATCAAAGAATAGGTTTTCAATAAATTTTATTTCACTATCATGAAAATAAAAAATAAAAAAGACTCCTGATTTTTCGCCGACTCTGGCAAAACTGTTTTGGAATGCATTCAGTCTCCACACAAAATTTTTGCCACAGTGCCGACAGAGCTTTGCTGCTACCATGGAAAAAGGTAGAGTCTAACGTTAGCTAGTCTAGTCTAGACTCTCTTAGAATAATTTAGAAAACTGGAAGAGACGGGTGGAGTACATCGGCCTAACTTATGATCCAAATTACATTATAATAAGAAATGTTATGTTGTGGCCGTGGGAGTATCCCTAATTTCAGTTAGAGTGCCAAAGCCTATAACAAGAATGCATTCAGTACGTTGGATCACGAAACTACGTCTCGCTCACAAACATGTATGATGGTGGGACCATAGTTCGCGCAAATTAAAAAAATTATAGAAAATGTGACATTCAATCAACAATTTTTCATATTTTACACAAAATCAATGAAAACTATAAATACCAAATAAACGGCAAAATTCTAAACTCTGAATCGCCGAAGGAAGAAGTGAACTTGGTTAAAGGATTTCGATGATATCGCGATTTCAAAATTCTATGTCGATCGAACGATCGTGCATTCTGCTGAAAAAGTCAACAAAACAGTGTGACCTTAATTCCTGCACGAGCGTTTGACAAAGATTTATCAAGAAATTCCATCAGTCTAAGGAAAGAGAATTACAGTAAATGTAAGTCAAAATTTCTTAGAATTAGATGATATTAATATCATCTTACAATTTTGATGATATTAAATCAGAAAATGATGATTTCCAGACCCTTGTCGGGACGCCGCATTTTTCGGAACGAACACGCAATTTTCCGATATTTGGTCAATAATTCACAATTTAATACACCGTACCGTGACGACAGATTGATTCTGAAGCAATTTGGGATCCCTCTTTCTGATGGTGCTATCAGATTTTCAAAATATTAATTACTTTTTGAGATATCTGGCGTGCGTGAATTAAGGTCACACACGAATTATGGTCACACCACCATATGTGATGCACCTACGATGATCTAACAAGAAAAAGATAAACAGAAATCATCTTTTACTTAAATGGTATTAAACACTAACAACAGTTAACATTTTGCTCTGTAAAAAAAAAACTGTGGAAGTGGATCTTATATGCCCCATTTCCAAACACTTTTCATAAATACAGTCATGAATACCAAATGCAATATTCTCTAGATATCTAGAGTCTATTATCAAATTTCCATAATGAAGTTTAGAATTAATACAGGGGGCTGTACCACGAAACCATCGTAAGCGTTAGTTCTTGGACATCCCATAGGGACACGTGTTGTAAAATTAACACACGTTTCATTTAAAAAAAAAAAAAAACCTCCTAATCTATTAACTGTTTGTTTTGTTTTGTTTTTCTCTGTAGGATTCTTCGCATTTCTCACACTCACTGTTCACATCCAGCACATGAGAGGACATCGAGATTTGTGGGTTTATCGGCTCAAATTCTTCATTGTTCTTGGTTTCTTCGTCCAGCTAGGTTCATTGATTGCCTTGGTTACGTATGTGGTTCTTGGAGCAGTCAGAGGACAAGGTAAGGTTCATTTGAAAGGTAAAGGGGTTTTATCCCTGCCCAACACCAATGCCGATTGTAAGGTATTGATTTTCATACATATTCGGCACTATATTGCCCATGTTTGAACTGGTACATGTACATGTATGCTTTCAAGAGCATGATCAGCAGTACAATACATAGTTTATTAGGCTACTAATCCATGACTAAACTAGGGCAACTTTACATTGGTTTGTGTAGTCATTCACTGTAAAGACGCAACATGTAACATTGGTCATTCTGACCTTTCCAACAGTATACTGAATGAAATAATCCATTGAAACTTGATTTCTATATAAAATTCAAGTACAGTGGTACATTTGATTTGAGGTTTAACAAACAATTTGGATAATTGTTGAAATGTAGGTACACCTATTCTAATACATTCTTTTGCTCAATAATACATCTGCATCCAAAAACATTAAAACCCCAAAGAAATCGTTTTAGGATCAACAAAAGTGTATTGTGATATGGGATATATTGACTTCATATTTTCTAATAAATATAGATAAATTTTATTTTATTTTGGATAAAAAGTGTTTGATTGTAAAAATTGTGTCTTTTTTTTTCTTTCCAATTCAGATATTATGCCAGTGAATGGTCCCAACGAGGGCTTCTACTTAGCGGCTGTATGGGTGTTCATGACCTGGAAGTGGTCCTTTGCTCTCTTCATTTACTCGAGGTCATACAGGAAAGGCTATGTGACAAGGTATGACACCATCCCCTGAGGTGTTTTAATCTTCAGGAAACTTTCTCTCATTTAGAAGACTAGTAGGGGATTCCTTTTGAACTTAGAATAGACTAGAGATTTCGGTGTCTGGTTCACAAAACCCAGTGGAGAAACTTGTGTTTACAAGCTTCAGGGTAGATCTTTAAGGCTCTTCACAATGTTATTACTGCCACATGTAAACTGCACTACAAAAATGAAGCAAAAATAGTATTTAAAATCTATTAGTATGTCAGATTGAGATATTCTTGAATTTATCATGGTTCGTTTACCGACACTACACTCCCAAGTCTTTTTTATTTTTTTAATTATTAGAATATAAATTTACATTCATAAATATCACTGTCAAATGCACCATTTGTAAAGTATGCAAACACCTAAGATTTTGGATTCACTTTCAGTTGACCAAACACAGATTTATGTGAATTGAATATAATCAGTTCTTGTCCCAGCAATGTTCTGTAAATAGAGGCAACAATGGAATACAATATATTTTTTGCAAGTACATATGATTGTATTTAATATGTGAGGTTAGACTTGTTGGATGAACATGTTTCATTAAGCATGCAAAAATTAAAAGAGAAAATGATATCCAAATTATAAATTTTTATCAAATTGAAAATGCACAAGAAAAACATCTCGTCGTAGTTGATTGGAAGATTTTGTTAATGTATTTAATGATTTTTGCAAACTAGAAAAGGCATGTAATGGTATCAGAAATATTTTCCTCTCCAGTTATAACAGGGAGTTGGGCTTAAGCCAATTACGTTGCTAAACAAAATTCTTGTTTACACATGCTCCAAAGTATAATCAGTAGAGTCGTCTCATAGAAACAAAATTCTTAATCCATACTAGTTACAATGTGAGTGGACTGTACAAACATGCTAAAAAATATATATATTTCTTGTTTTTACCCATCTTTTGGAATTTATCTTTCCCACGCCAATTTCAATGCCAATATGTTAACACTGCTCTACATGTCCTATCTGATAAGAATATATGAATTATATGTGTACACTGCCTTCATATTGAAGCAGATCGATACGGTATTTTGATGATTGATTTTGATACAATTTGTTTACTTTTTTACTGAGAATCTTGTCGTATATATGGTTTATAGCCAAAGATAACAACATAGATAGTACCTATGACCAAGTAATGGGAAATTGAAAGATGCACAACTGTGGTTTTGTAATTATTTTGTATGATATTTTATGTTTTCATTCAAAGAAAGTAAATATATGCACAAACGACTTAAAAGAATGTACAAAAATGTATGTTAGATAAAGGTCATGCATACATGTACATGTACTATATGTAGGTAGATATAAAGTTGACTGTTTTAAATTTGTGTATTTTGTATAGTTTGTTGTGGTTGGAGTAAAAATTTGAATGTACAATGAGTAGTATTAATAATGGTGATAAATGTCTTCAAGAACA
>CALNVZ010002100.1:59993907-60049742 GCA_940671915.1 Paracentrotus lividus | reverse complement strand
ACCTCACCTTACCCTAAACTAACCCTAAACTAATATAAATCCACATCTATTACCACCTAACCCTTAAACCTATATCTTAGACGAATAAGCCGGAGCAATTCTCGCAGGAGCAATGTCGCGGTCACCAGGGCAAGTAGGTGCTTTTTCAAACCTTTCCTATGGCCTAACTCAAAACCGATAGGGATTGCAGGAATACCTAGTGTAGGCTGAAGCATTAAGGTGCCCCGAGCCTTTACGCATCGTATCGTGAACCGTATAACATGTGGTGCTCAGATTATCTCAAGAACATATATTCCCTGTTAACCTGTAAGAATGAGAGGAACTGAAGTTGGTTATATCTGTAGACAGCAAGCTTATATGGAATACATGTATGGAAATACCGATCAGAGATTATAGCGACCGTTTGGGGAGGATTTGCAAGTTTTTATACTGCAATATGAGGACTGAATCAAAAAGAATGCTTTTTTTCCCTCTCTTTTGAAGACGTTCTCGAAACATCCTTTTTAATTTCAGGATATGGTAATCCAAGACGGTGAAAATGATATTTTTAATATTCATCTGTTTTAATAGATCCTGATAGAGAGATACGAAGCTAGATTCGCTATCCTGTTCTGCAACCCATATCGAGTTTTGTATACTGCTATCTATTCGACTTGTTTATTGGACATGAGCTTCAAAAAGTGACTGATTTGTTGTTTGTTTTGGCATTCTATTGCTCTTGGTGAAAAGTTATAGCAAGCAATTAAAAGAACAATTCTATGTGACGGTTTTTTTTGGAAATTCAGGTATTAGGGCAAACTTGATTTATAATTCTTGTATTATGCATCCATGTGGGAATGGGAACCATGTTTTTATTCATATAAAATAGCACAATAGGTGATAGAATTGATTAGCGTATTGCTATGATTGAGAATGAGATTTCATTACACCTGTTTCCTAGTCTTTTTTGACTATGGGCATCAATGAAGGGATTTCTTAGTGCGCACTGATAAAAAAAAAGGAAATAATCTTTTAGCCATAAGACTAATTTAGAGGTTCTCAGTAATATTGATTGCAAAATTATATCTTTAGTTATAGGTGATTTTTTTAATTGCATGAGATGATTCATATTGGTTAAAAGCACTTGATTTTGAAAACAAAAGTAAGACATTTTTTTAGAAAAGAGGCGAGAGAAGTGCGAGGGAAAGAGTTATATCAAGGCAGTTTTTACCTATCGACTTAAGTAATTTATTTTATTGCTATTATCAAGTCCTTATGTGGCCTTCATAATTACTTCAATCATGTGATACGTATTATCTATAAGTGCAGACTACTCAGCAGGCCATGACATCATAAAAAGAACAGGGAGTCATGTCCATTATAATGTGAGTGAATGGCTCTGGTTCTATTACTGTACAATGTATGAAGTTATTTTAAGATAGTTTGAGTAAGCTAATCAGACAATTGTACTTTATCTGTGTTCTATACTTTTTCTTAAAGATAAGTGTTTCTGTGAGACATTTTCCCTTTAGTTAATATTATCAGTTGTTAACATTTAATTTTCACTCCTACCCTCAACGAATGCCTGATCTACAAAATACACAAAAATTTTAATATTTACATCTTAGTCAACTTCTATAATCTACCATACGGAATATTACATGATAATGTATTACGCCCATTAGACCTTTATCTAATTTCATACTATTTTTTTGTACATTCTTTTTAAGTTCGTTTGTGCAGTAGTGATTATACTTTCATTGAATCGAAACATGTACAATTACGGAATGTATTACAAGATCTTATTCAGAACCAAGTTGTTTGCATTTTCATTTGTTCCTTTTACTCGTGCGATCAGTCGTTTCGGTACTATCTATGTTGTTAGTTTCTGTGTTGGTATGGGAATCCCTTAGTTGGAGCAAGATTCTCAGTTAACAAAGTAATACACATTCTCGTATTCTATCTTATCATCCTTTTCGCGTATATCGAGTTGTTGCAGTATGAGGTCGCGGGTATTTGTACATATTATTCTATATTTTGTTATAGATGGATGTAGGCGTGTTATTATTGGCATTGAGATGTGGGGTGGGAGGTATTCATATTAGGGGTAGACAAATTGGTTTATTTTTGTTTGACTGTTTGTCGCAGGTCAGTGGTGTGTGTATGTTGTGGTTTAAGATTTTGTTTCTATGGCGGTCTACTTGATTTGGGTTGTTTGTAAGCGAATATTTGTTTTAGGGCAGTAATTTGGCTTAGCCCTCTGTTTTAATGAGGGAATATTTTTGATACTCATTACATTGCTTTTCTAGTTTTGCAAGAAATGCGAATTAATTACGGGATTAACAAAATTTCTCTATCATCGGAATTCTTTTCCATTCAAATACGCGATGATGTTATTATCTATGTGCATTTTGTCAAATTTGATTTACACAATTTCTTTTTTAATTGTGGATATATTTCTTCTTTATTTTTGTCATTATGGTTAATGAGAACATGTTCAGTTCAATCAACAATGAGGTCTTAACTTCAATATATGCTCTATGATACTGTTATGTAAGGAGTATGGCAAGTTCGCGGGCTCAAGATATTTGTCACTTTGTAATACTTGGTATTGTGCCGGTTCTTAGGTGTTTTAGTTGACCCCACACTAGTAATTGCAGTTAATTGCTGGAGACACGAATGTATATACTTCAATTGTCAATTAAAATCGTGTGTTCTGTGGGTCAACTTGACAAGTGAATCCAATCTTAGGGTGTGGTTTGACCTATATATCTTTTACAATGTGTTGCATTTTGATCCATTGCAATATTTTAGATGTTTTAAATTTATATTTCTTTTTATTAATTAAAAGAATTAAAAATATGACTTGGGTTGAGTGTTGTTAGTGTCGGTAATTTATCACGACCGATGATAAATTTCATGTACACGTATGGGATCTCAGAGGTTCTGTATTTTACTATAGAGTTTTTTTAAATTAACTCTGATTTTTGCCTTCATAGTTTTTGTAAGTGCTTGTTGGTACATGTAGGCAGTAAGATACACATTTGTTTGTTATGCTGATGCTTCTTTAAGTTTATCTTCTTGAGCTTCTTGTAAACATTGGTGTTTTCTCGAGTGGGTTTGTGAGAGCGCAGACACGCGAATTTAGTCTTTCTAAGTTCAAAGGAATCCCTATGCTGGTCTAAATGAGGAAATTAGATTTCCTGATAAGGTGATTAACAATCGTGGGCTGGTTGTCATACATTATGTCTGGATTTTGCCAATTGATCCTGCTTTGTAGATCTGAGTAGGATGTTAGGGGGCAAAGGCCACTTCCAGGTTTTAGTTTAGGGATGAACACAATTTATCTGGTTTTACCTCTGTCTAAGTGAATCCCCTGTTGCGTTCATTTCACTTGGCTGATATATACCTGATGGAAGTGAAAAATTAATGTATACTTTCATTCCTTACAGACTTTTATCAGAATATATTAAATTATCTTATCTTATTTATTAGAAATATGTTCATGTGCATAGTTGTGCATTCAATTTACACTTGTTTTGTTTGTCTTATCAACAGATGTTTTTGGGGTTTTATACTGTTTTTTTGGTATGGTGTAGGTTATTGATCAGGTATTGATTTAGGACATGTTTTAGCCTTTTTATCACGGTTATCTCATTATTGTGTTTGGATTAAATTCTCAATCAGGTATGTCCTCTGTACTTGAATTTTATATAGAATAAGGTTTCAATGTCTTGTATTTCTTAGTTCTGTTGGAAGTCTTAGTATGACTGCTTCGATTACTATGTTGCAGTCTTTTAGCTTAGTCGATTTGATTTTCATAATATTGCCAAGTGAAGTGCTCTGTTTATGTTTCATGGTATTAGTATTTGTTTCCTTATAAACTATGTATATGAGTTGTATGTGATAATCTCTTGAGGCTTAAGTGTACTGGTAAGTTCAAATGTGGTAATTTATAGTGTGTATTATGTTATGATATCATCTTTATTCATATCTCGGCTTGGTTGTTGTTTGGGCAGGGATAATATCTCTGTTACTTCAGAATGAACCTTACTTGTCCTGGCTCACGAAACCCCTACTTGTAGCGGATGGCATCAGATGACTAGAGTGGTCGATGAACTTTTCGAAACATGAGAATTGGCGATTATACCACTTCGTGTCCTCTCATGATGGTCTGTGAGTAGTGAACACGTGTTGTGAGAATGCGGATAGATCTCTCATGAGTGGAACACAACAAAGTTTGATTAGGGGTTTTTTTTTTTTAATGAACGTGTGTTATTTTAGACGTGTCTATGGGATGTCAGAACTCCGGCTTACGATGGGTTTTTGGGCAGCTCTCGGCCTTTGTATTTTTAACTATCTTTATGGAAATTGTATAGACATAAGCATATCTAGGATAATTGATATTGTTCTCTGACTAGTGATTTGTTGAGGAATGATGTTTGGGTATGGGTTATTAAGATCTCACTTCACAGGTTTTTTTTACAGAGGCTAGGATGTTGGGACTGTTGTTAGTATTTTATTGCTCTTCCTGGACTCATTTATATAGTGAAATATTAGGGCTTGTCATTTATGGTTTTCTATTTTCTGTTTAGATATCTGTAGCGTTTGCTCCATATGGGTTGGTTGTGACCATAATTTAGTTGTTTTTGTTGACCTTAATTCTACGAGCAGATATTTCAAAAAGTAATTAATATTTTTAATACCATTTTGTATAGCTACCATAGGAAAGAGGGGATCCCAAAATGCTTGAATAGATCTGATCGTTGTGCAACGGGAGGCGGTTACGGTTTGTATTAAATGTGTAATTTTGAGACTCGATAGATAAACGGATAAATTGTCTGTGTTCTCGCTTCCCGCGAAAAATGCGGACGTCCAACGACAACGGAGTCTGTGGGATAAAATCATCATTGCTGATTTAAGGGAAAAAATTAACATCAAAAATTGTAAGAAAGATTTGTATTAATATTTCATCAATATGTAGGAAGAAGGATTTTGACTACATTTACTTGTAATTCTTCTCCTTCTAAACTGTGTCTGATCGCGAAATATTCTGATATCCTTTGATACAACTGCCTACAGATAATGCTGGAGATGTAAGGTACACTGTTTTAGCTCTGCTTTTTCAAGCTTAGAATTGCACTAATTTTCGCATGGCCCTCGTATCGACATAGGATTTTTGATTAAAATCAGCTGATGTGAATAGGAAATCTGATTAACGGCAAGTCACTTCTAACACTTCCTCGGCGTTTCAGAGTTTTAGATGTCGGTATCCTGACCGTTTGGTTTACTTCATTTAAGGGTAAATTTTATAGTAGAGCTCATTGTATTTGATTGTGATAATATTTGAAATTGTTTTGATCAACCTATGAATAATGTCGACATTTTCTTAACCATTCTTTTTAATTTTAGTCAGCCGTTAATATAATTCCACCATCATTACTGTTTCGTGAGCCGTGTAAGACGTTTGTTTCGTGATTCAATAACGTACCTGAATTGCATCTTGATAGGTCTCTCTTGGCAGGTCTAACTGAAAATTGATTGCTGAATTACTCCACTCACTGGCCACATCATGAGCATTTCTTTATTATACATGTAATTTTGGAAATTACTAAGAGGTATAGGACCATGTTACTCACACCCGTCCTTTTCCAAGAGTTTTTCTAAATTATTTCTAAAGAGAAGATCTAGACTAGACTAGCTTAACTTGTAGCAGGCTCTACCTTTTCCATCTAAGATGTGGCTCCCTCAGGTATGGTTGCAGTCAAGAGCTTCCTTGTACTCGGCCTACTTTGGCGACAAAATTTTGTGTGGAGACTAGAATGCATTCTAAACAGTCTTGCCTTAGGGGTGGCGGCTTGAAGAATTCATTTTGGCAAAGTCCACTTTTTTTATTTTATTTTCATGATAGTGAAATAAAAATTTAGGTTGAATTCCGATGGGAATATCTTTGGGATAATGATTTCATCATTTAGTTGTTCTCATCGAAGAACGTAAGTTTTTTGAAAGGCATTCATTTTATAAATGAAAACACGTTCGTATATATCTCTTTGCAAAAGAGAGAAATTCATGGGGGAAAAAAATTTTCATTACAACCTGCCAACTCTTTTAGTCCACTTGGATTTAGGTCATTACTTTGTTCTTCGTAAACTGGCAAATTTATTGTGTTTGGGTTCTTATATTTCATTCGTTCTTATTTGCGTATTTGCGTGCCTTTCATTCCGGCCGCTTTTGGCCTTTTTTTGAATTAAAGTAAACAAACTTGGTGTTTATAGCTTAGAAATAACTTACACTTGCGCTAACCCTTCAAATTGTCTGGTGTCGCTGAATTGTGAACCTGTCCACCCAGATAGTGAAGCAATAGATGTTGAGTCCAATCAGGAATTAGAACCTGGAGTAGTTTGCAATTTCCTGATTGGAATTCATCGATATCTTGCCTGTATTGGTCCGTCATAGTCTCCATTCAGTTAGGACCGCTTAGATCTAACTGAAGGCTTCTACTTCGGAACATATTTCCGGCATGCGCTGTGGCATGGTGTTGGTTTCCTTTATCTGTTTTCTGTGTGTTTTGCTCACTCACTATGGAAGATTGCCAGAAAGTTAGGACATGTCGAGAATTTATACTTGCATGTTGATATATACCTATAAATCGACTCTCTAAACTCTGCTAGTGAATATCGAAATGCCATCTTGAGTGTTTTTGGTAGCGGGGTCGAAATTAGCAAATACAGATTTTAACCCGTATAGTGATATCAAAAATAATGAGAGGATTTGTATTGTTTGACTCTTTTAGTCCGATGATGTTGAGGGCTTATTTTGTGTACTTTGCTGTGTGCATCTGCCGTTATTGAATTTTGATAGTGTCCTTAGCGGTTTCCACGAATTTTTTTTTAGTGCTTCAGAGGTGTCTGGTAACAATTGATGCGTCATTTAATGACGAATGATGTAAGTTAGTATCAATATCATTGTTTTATAATATGCAGTTTATTTAAGATGACAATCTGCCTCTTGATCATGGATGGTGTGAATTTCTTATATTTTTATAGTGTGTGTTTATTCTTTTTCAATCTATCGATGTGGTGCTGAATACATTGTAGTTGTTTGGGTTGGTGTCAGGGGCTGCGTGGTACGATACTGCACTTGATAAGGATGATCTCTAGTTTGATTAGAGTCTGAAATGAATTTCACTTCGTCTGCATGTTCGGTTTGTTCTGTGTTATGTTTGTTGAAACAATATGTAATGTCTTATGCATTTTGCTATGCGTACCGCGGAATGCTCTTAATGGGAATATCATGTTTTTATTATGTTCTAGGAGGTACTTTCATGGCCTTGGGGATATTTGGGCTGATTCGGTGGTAAGTAAGAGTGTTTGTGCTTCAATAGTTGTGTTCCTGCGTCATGGTATATGTCAATAATAGTTAATGTGATGATTATTTTGAAGGTAAAGTCCCTGGTTGAAGTTAGTCATTCGATTAGTGTATGGAATTTATAGCGGAGCAATTGTCGCGGGAGCAAATGTCATGGATTCACTTGCCCTACATGTACCTTCCCCATGTGTGTTAGAAAAAAAGTGCATGCAACGTAGAAATTTTCTTCGAAATCCGCGGTATAGAGGTGCGCGATTCACATACAACCAGTTGTGACCACTGCACAAAGTTGCTCCCGCAAAACAGTGTTATGTACGTTTGCAGTGTGTTGTTAATCATGTAGCTGTATGAAAATGATATATGGAACTAACAAAGATATTTATCTTGCTCAATAGATATACTGTAGCTGTGGTTTACAAGCCCCCATCCCGATTATGGCTTTTGCAGATAGTGTAGCTTAAAAGCTTTTAAAGGGGACCAATACCCAAAGAAATAATTACATTCATATGAAAGAGCACAATGAGAGGAGCAATTTTTAAAAAAGTTTCATCAAAATCAGTTATAAAATAAGAGCGTTATGGAAGTTTGAAAAGTCTTGTTGTACCTTCTATGGGGATCCCCAAATTGGCAACATGGGCTTCAAAATGGCAGATTTTATGGACAACTCTCCATTGGTTTTGTACACAAATTTTCAGATTTTCCCCATTTTCTTTCAAAATATGTCTTACCTCCTTCTGAGCTCAACATATGTTGTGTGAGGTATATTTTTCCATGACATATTTTGAGCTCAGAGGTAAAAAAGACATATTTTGAAAGAAAATGGGGAAAATTTGTGTACTAAACAAACGGAGAGTTGTCCACAAAATCGGCCATTTTGAAGCCCATGTTGCCAATTTGAGGATCCCCATAGAAGGTACGAGACTTTTCAAGCTTCCATAACTCTCTTATTTTATAACCGATTTTTATGAAACTTTTTTTTAAATTGCTCCTCATTGTGCTCTGTCCTATAAAAATGATTATTTCCTTGGGTATTGGTTTCCTTTAACTGTAATATACAAGAAACACTAAGATTTGGCTCATTTTGCTGATAAAGGTACATTGTCCAAGTTTAGCATGAAGCAGTTTCATGTACCTCCCTCCTGGCTATAACTCGTGTAGTTGAACACGGTGTTAAGGTCATTCCATCTCTCAACATTTATTCATGGTTTCTGCATATAATAATACATGTACCGTACATGTACCTCACTTCTGTCATTACCCAAAGATCTTGTAAAAAAAAAAAGCACTATGATAGAATATTATAATGCAGCAGCAAGAACAAAAAAAGTGAGACTGATTTCCAGTCCAGTTCATTATACCAGTCCAATTCATAAGTCCATGCCATTGCCATATTTCATGGATTTGCTCAATACATGCAAATTTTAATTCTGAGGCTAAAATACTATATACGATAGGCACTCGGAGATGACATAACAAAATGTAAGCATATGAATGCAATTGATGTTGCATTGCCAGGTTGTTTGTTTAATGGTTAAAAACTTTGTAATTTTCCTGGGCATTTTCAAATTTTCAACATACATTTAGTTATTTTTATGTACGTGTATTTCCATTCATATAATTATACGAAAAAGTGTTTAACTATGAATAAACAATCACAGAAAGGCTGTTTAAAAGTTACCCACAAAAGTTCCTTTCCTGAATGAAATAAATGGATAGTCAATTAATTCCTCCAGAATTATTGTTTATCAGTATCAGTTGAATATCTGATCAGTCTTTTGATTTTTATTTTGCAAGAAAATTTTTTGCCTTCATGTAATTTTATACATCTCAATTTTAATTGTTTATCTTATTTTTGTCAGTTATTTTGTTCTATCAAAACAAAATTGTGAAGGCAACATGATTTGATTTAATCTACTGGGTAGAATATTGTAAAATATGCCACCTGTCCGGTATTACCTTAAATTTATTGTCAAGCATTATCGAGGCACAAATTCCAGCGTAAATGTTTATGTTTGTAATGTTTAAAGCAGGGATGCCGCTTTTCAGGCTTTTTCAGACTGTTTATTGTACAGGATGTACAGAGTGTATGTTTGGGCTTTTTCAGGCCCTGTGGGTAGAACAAACTGGCATCCCTGTCATAGTCCTATGTGTATGTGTTCATGTGGGATCATACAACAAATCATGTTCTATATACATGTATGTGTACATGTATGTCAGAGTAATTTATTATGTAATTTTAACTCAAGACCTGATCATGACTGGTAATTGTGACTACATGTACTTGTATGGAAATGTTTATGATGTGTAAATTTTGGATTAAAGGTGTGTGTGACAATACCTAGGCCTACTGTTCATCATTTGTCTTGTTCTTTAATAATGCAGTAAAATTGTGGCAAAATGTCATTTGTTTCCAAGGTTGTCCCCTGAACTTTTAATTCAAGCATATTTAGTTGCTTTTCTGAAATTCAGGTGGGCTAAAAGTTTAAATACGAATATCAATAGCATGGACATTAACATCATAACAAATATACAGCGCATCCCCCCCAAAAAAATGTCCCTCTAATTGGGCGCTTAATAAATTCTAAAATAAAGAATTATTGCCAATTTGATATGCATATTTTGAAAGCCCATTTAATTTTGTAACTTAAATGTGAAAATTTTGTTGGTCTTGCTTCATTGGTTTTGAACAGAGTGTCTATTATGTAACAGCAGTGCATTTTAGCCCATTCCATGTTCGCAGATTCTGCAAGTGAAAGCAAACACAACCACTGAAACTTTGAAAGCTTTTGAAACCCTGATAGTTTAATTAGTTTTCATCTAAAACAGCTGAACTTGACATCACTATGGACATATCTCACTGGTGATAAGTCTAGATCACGATTGGTTAACGACTGTGGCATCTTTAGCCGTGGAGTCGTCTCCTGAGTTTCGAGGGAGTCGCGCAAAAATTTAAAGTCTTTAAAAATGTCAAACATGTTTGATATTTCTTCACTAGTGATTTTTAGTCGGTGCAGTCATGACGAAGTCTCTGTGACATTGCTGCGACTTGCTCGCAACTGGACAAAATCTATCATGTTTAATTGTCCCCGCCGAACGAGTTCGAGCAGGGGACTATGAAACGGGCTCCGTACGTATGTGTGTGTGTCCGTCCGTCCGTCCGTCCGTCCGTCCTCGGCGTCCGTTGCGTCCGTATGTGAGTTCAATTTGCTACTCCTTCGCCGATTTTTCGGTGGGCCGATTTCGATTTCGCGTTGCTTTAATGATGAGTAGCACTGGTTGATAAGCCTACCAAACTTCTTCACAGAATTTGACCTTTGACCTTGACCCTGATTTTGACCTATATTGTAATTGGCTACAAAATGCATCCTTCGCCATTTTCTTCCGATTCGATTCTGTTTTGCTTTATATGATGAGCACTAGAGTGAGGCTACAAAACTTCCTCACAGAATTTTGACTTATTGACCCCTTGACTCTTGACCTCATTTTTACCTATATTGTTAATGGCTACAAATGCTTACTCCTTCGCCATTTTCTACCGATTCGAATCCGTTTGCTTTTATATGATAGCACTAAGGTGAGGGCTACAAAACTTCTTCACGGGAACTTTGACTTTTCGACCCCTTTGACCTTGACCTTTGATTATTATACTTATATTGTACATTGGCTACAAAATGCTACTCCTTCACCATTTTTCTTCGATTTCGATTCCGTTTGCATTTATGTGATAGCCTATAGTTGATGGCTACAAAATTTCTTCAACCGAATTTGACCTTCTGACCTTTGACCTTTATTTTTACCTATATTGTTAATATGGCTACAAAATGCTACTCCTTCGCCATTTTTCATCCGATTTCGATTCCGTTTGCTTGTATATGATAGCACTATGGTGATGGCTACCAAACTTCTTTCACAAAGATTCCTTTGACCTTTGACCTGATTTTTGAACTATATTGAACGAGTTCGGCAGAAGGACTATGAAACGGGCTCGCAGTGGTGTGTTCCGTTCTCGTCCGTCCGTCCGTTCCGTCCGTTGCGTCCGTTATGGTGGTTCAATTTGTCTACTCACTTCGCTCATTTTTGTCCGATTTCGATTCGTCTTTTATATGAGTAGCACTATGGTGATAGCTACCAAACTTCTTCACAGAATTTTGACCTTTGACTTTGACCCTGATTTTGACCTATATTGTTAAGTTGGCTACAAATGCTACTCCTTCGCCATTTTTCGATCCGATTTCGATTCTGTTTGCCTTTATATGATAGCACTAGGTGAGGGCTACAAAACTTCCTCACAGAATTTTGACTTTTACCCTTTGACTGTTGACTCTTCATTTTTGACCTATATTGTGTAATTGGCTAGCAATGGCTAGCTCCTTCGCCATTTTTCATATCCGATTTCGAATAGCGTTGCTTTATATATAGCATGTGTAGGGTTACAAAACTGTTCCGATTTGACTTTTCACCCGCTTTACCCTTGACCTTGATTATATATATATGTAGCATTGGCTACAAAATGCTAGCTCTTCACCATATTTTTCTTCCGATTTCGATTTCCGTTTGCTTTTATGGATAGCACTAGTTGATGGCTACAATTTTATCTCTTTGATTTGACCTCTTTATTTTTTACCTTATATTGTTAATGGCTACAAAATGCTACTCCTTCGCCATTTTTCATCGTTCGATTCCGTTTGCTTATATGATAGCACTAGGTGATGTGCTTACCAAACTTCTTACACAGAATTTTGACCTTGACTTTGACCTGATTTTGACCTATATTGTTAATTTGGCTACAAAATGCTAACTTCGCCATTTTCATCTGATTTCAATTCCGCTTGCTTTATTGTGATAGCACTACATGTAGGTGATGGCTACAAATACTTCTTCACAGAATTTTGACCTTTGACCTTGATTTTTGAACCTTATTGTTAATTGGCTACAAAATGCTACTCCTTTCGCCATTTTCATCCGATTTCAATTCGCTTTGCTTTATGTGATAGCACTAGGTAATAGCTACAAAACTTCTTCACAGAATTTTGACCTTTGACCTTTGACCTATATTGTTAATTGGCAAAAAAATGCTACTCCTTCACCATTTTTCATCTGATTTCGATTCTGTTTGCTTTATGTGATAGCACTAGGTGAGAACTACAAAACTTCTTCACAGAATTTTGACTTTTAACCCCTTTGACCTTTGACCTTGATTTATACTTATATTGTACATTGGCTACAAAATGCTACTTCTTCGCCATTTTTTACCCGATTTCGATTCTGTTTGCCTTATGTGATAGCACTGATCGTGATATAATGGGAATTTTACATTATCGGCGGGGACATATATTACGCATCGCGTAATTTACTAATCCACTTGTTTTTTTAAAGATGATGGCAACGTCGCCGAGTCATCGCCATGACTAATTTCGTACATGACTGGTAGGATAAAGAGTCACTATGACTTGCTAGTATTAAAAAAGTGGAAAAGTTATATAAAAAAAATTTGAAATGTGTTTTTTTTTCAAAGATTTTTTGCGCGACTCAATGGAGACCTAGAAGACGTATTGGTGACGTCTCCAAGACTACAGAATCTAGAGTCGCGACTGATTTTGTGTATCACTAGTAGACTAAAGAGTGTTGGCGACGTCAGGATGAATGCAGCTAGTGACTGGAAAAACTATTTTTTTAGACTTATTTTAATTTCCACACACTTCCCCGGAGACTCGGGATACGTCTCTACAACTCTAATGACTCAAATCGCGAAGTAGTCTGGACTCATGGCTAGTAAGATATGGCATTGCTACTTGAAAACAAAAGTATGAACATCACAGTTGTTAAACTGAAATAAAAGCAGAGCACAGAATAATGTATGGCAGTTTGTAGTGTATTCCTTTTTATCAAACTTGGAATGGGCCAAATATGACTACTCTTACAAAAGAGCCTGTATATTCAAAACCAATAAAGCGAAACATTTGAAATTTTCACATGAATCGCTTAACTATGTGAGCTTTCAAAATACATGAACTTAATTTAGTAATGTTGGTAATTATTCTTTGATGAATTAGAGGGACATTTTTGGGGGGACACGCTGTATTTGTTTGTTAGACACTATGTGCACCGAGTCCCTGTTTATAGTGCTTGGCCTTACAGAAGGATATTACAGCATACATCTACATGAAAGAAAGTGTTAGTATCGATTTGAGTTGTAACATATTGTCACATGTTTACAAACAGATATAGTTGGGAAATTTTGACTTATGATATTAACACTAGGTACCAGGATACTACACCGGAAAAAAGGAAACATGGAGACGAAAATAAGCTGTTATGAATTTAATGCATCTACAAAAGAACAAAAAGTGTTGTTTCACTTTCATTCTTCAAATCAGCAGTGCACAGGAAATAGGAGATCATAATGCGGAATGGCATATAATGTACAAAACTAGAACTGAAAAAAAATATATATGCATCAATAGATTTGTTTTTACACTATCAAAGTTTTATGATTTGGAGAGATATTTCAAACATGTTAGTATCAAAATTAACACAACATATTTTGAAGCTTTCTTAATCACATGTATATTTGTAATTGTACTAACTTGTCTCATCAAAATGTACATGTAAAAAGGAGACTTTTAAATTTAACCAAACATGAATTCAGAATCTGTCTTGAATAAACAATGCATTAATCAAGGTACAAAAGCGTCATTCAACCTGCCAATAGACATATTAGACCATGCCAACTTCTACTAATACTGCTGGTAAATTATTAGTACTGCAAACTGACCAACAAACAAGTCCAAACTCCATTCCGTAGAAATCACATACAATAAACACAACCACTAAGCTAACTATACATGGACCCGTCGCCGAACTGGTCGGTTAACCACTAAGCATACATGTATATCACATTGTATATTTCAATTACATACATCCTGATGAGATAAATCACCCTGAAGGTGTTATCTCAGGTCTCCGAGATGTCTCCAAGACTATACCATACAGTAGCAGATCCAGCATTAGCTTATACAAAAGAAAGTATCGGCCCTTGTCCGCAGACAATTCGGGCGATTTGCTATACAAAAATTGATCGATACTGTTCGATACTATTGATATTATCACCAAATTTTACGGGTCAAATGTCAAATGGTTGACAGCTCCACTTCCGTTAGGTGCAACAGCATGCGTATACGCTATTGGCTGAAATTCCTAGTTGTTTTTTACCTTAAAATTGTACCATTACCGGAGTCCTAAGGTGCGCTGAATTTCTTATGTACGTCCTACTTACGTTTTTGATAGGCCGATAGAAAAACAGGAATAAATTTGACTAAACAAATTCCTCTCGATGCAGGCTGAATGCAGGATGTCTTGTTCCCGATTATCAACAAATTTGCTCGATTTCTAGTAGGCCTATGCGTACTAAATTATATTATACGCACGCGCACAGCTAGCCGCGCTTACATATTTTGAGACGGAAGTTGAGTTGTCAACCATATCGCGATGCATTTTGGGTAATCTATCCTATTGGCACTATATCGGGTCGCTCGAATTGGGCTTGAAGAATTCTGTCAGAGCCGATGCTGGATACGTGCCTGCACTGTGAGAAAAACTCTCATAGATATATGAACATGTTCAATTTTCCCTTGACAGATTGGACGTCTCAAGGCAAGTGAGATACCACCATTATATTTTGCAGCATTTAACTATATTAAAAGATGGCAGGAACATGAAATGTACCAATTGGCGCAAAAATACATGAATTTCAGAATAATCAAAATTCCCTTTATACTGCCGAGTCCAAACTCTGACATTAGAATACAGGGTGAATAGCATTATGAACAATGGGTGTAGATTCTTCCCGTAAAATTTCGAAAATTTTCTCACAAATCATAATAAATCAGCATGCAGTAAAAGCAGAAATAACTTGAAGATGGCTATATTCATCACATGGTATATGTACGAATAATCATCATGAAATGGAAGATTCTCTTATTAAGCACTTGAATATTCATGGTTATAATCACATGATACTGAGGCAGTTACATTGTACATTGTAAAAACCAATTTGACCTACTATTCAACCATAATTATGGTGCTTATAGTTTGCATTTTTATCACCAGCTAGTCAGAAGAAACTTAATTTCTAAACTTACACAGGAAGTCAGTTCGTTAATTGTTGTATACACAAATGGTGCTGCTTAAAGTCATAAAGGATCTAAATTATGCATATAGATTGAATACACTCCCTTTAATAGTAATCGCAAAACATAGCTTTATGTGACTGAAAACACATTTTTAAAATCCTCCTTTTTGGATATGCACAATAACATTCATTCTCAAGGAGTCCAAGAAAAACCACATTAAAATCATACTTTTTTTCCCATTCTCTACTTCCTATACATTACATGCTCCGTCTTATAAAAGTGACAAAAGTACTGACAAAATGTGAGATATGTGCAATTATTTTCTTTCCATCAAAATTAACATAGACATTACAAAAATGTATTTCATTATTGATTTTGCATTGAGTAATTTGTACAAATAATAAAACACAATTTTGTGTACTATTTAGCCAGTACACACATCATAATTATACAAACAGAATTACAAATACACATTATTGACAACTCATTAGTTTTTAAGCCATCTTTCTCATTTCCCTTACATGTATCATGATGGAAGTCTTTTCAATCTCTCTTCAAACTTTCTTTTACTGATTGCTTTGCCAAGTTTAGGGCTGAATATTAAAGTATAATCTAAATAACAAGAAAAAATCAATTATTTTTTCATAATAAAAAGTTGAGTTACATGTACAGATGAATAAGTGACTTTTGATATTGCCCTCTCTTTGAGAAATTTATACTATCTGGCATTCTCAAATCATACACATATGTCATTATTCATAAATGTTACTAATGGTTATCTGAGCAGTTCATAATTGTATTTACTCTACATACCTGCAGAAGAATCATGAATTACAGCTGGTCAGAATTATCAACAATAATTCTAAAGAAATATCAAAATACAGGCAGTCTGTACCATATGCAGCTATAGTAAAATGTTTGAACAGAGTTTAATACCTTCAGTCGCAATATTGATTCGCTATATGAACATCTAGACCAATGTTGTAGAGAAGCAACTACAACAGTTGAATTTCTTCAAAGCCTGTGGTCTAGACAAAATCCCAGCGAACTTACTGAAGATGTTAGCCCACAAGATATCTCCAGCACTAACTTTCCTGTACCAGAATTGAAACAGGCCCTGGTTAGATTGATCCATAAGTATGGTTCTAAGTCTGATCCGTCAAACTATATATATATATATCTTACTAAAACGGGCCTTAAGGGGAACTGAGAAGAATAGCTTTATTCAGTCAGCATTCCCCTTAGCGACTTTCTATAGGCGAATAATTCCCCTTAACGCCAATTCTATAGGAAAAGTTTGGGCGATTTGAAAAGGAGGAAACAAAGAAATTCGTCTTAAGGACGAAAATAGGAAGATATATACAGTGCGTATCAATAAAAACGGGACAGTTTTGAAAAGTCTGTCAAAATTTTGTTTCAAATCGTGATGTCTATATTTTTATGTTAAAAGATGCTCTGAAGTCTTATCTTTCAAATGCAATTAATAACAATGAGTTTCGTTCATGCTTGAGTACACACAGAACATTTTTGTCGGGGGCTCAAAAAACGGCTTGCGCACAAATGGAAAAAATTGAAAATTACGATCATCAGACTTCTTGCTAATCAGCAGTCTTCCTCTAATTTTTTTCTTTATCTTTGCCATTTTTTTTTCGAATTATGATTTTGAAAATCACTTTCAAACTATTTATTATTTTAATAGTTTTGTTTTTCATTAATATGTTACTTTTTACAATAAATATTCCTTTAAACTTTTTTTTTTTTGTCAACCCATAAGAAAGGGGATTTGGTTGGTTGTTTAATCGATTGTTTATTTGATTGATTGATTGATTGCTTGTTTATTTGTTTCGTTCATGCTTCAGCGAACACGGAAAGTTCTTGTCGGAGGTATTAAAAAAAAAAAAAAAAAAAAAGAACTTTGGTTAATTTAAAGGGTACTATTTATTCTGAATCATTATTTTGCATCAGGTACTCCCATTCGGATTGATTGTTACTTTTCACTGGTTATTACTTATGTTAGTCTTTTGAGTCGATTTCCTATGATTCTTCCAACGATTTAATCAATCATTTGAACAATCAATCAAAAAGTAATCGATCAATCATTCAAAGAAACAAATGCATTAATCAAACGATCAATCATTCAAAATGGTCAATCTATCAATCCTCATTCAATCAATTGATCAATTAATAAATCAATCTTTCAATCAAACAATCAAACGAACAAACAAAGCAATCATTCAATCAAATAATCAACCAACAACCAACCAACCAAATCCCCTTGTCTTGGTTGACAATTTTCTTCTTTTTTTTCTCTCTTTTTTTTTTAGTTAGAAGGAATATTCAATGCCAAAAGATAACATGTTAACATGTGAAAAAAAAAAACAAACAAACAAAAAACAAACAAACAAAAAAAATTCAATTAAATAAATAGCTTTGTTAATGAATTTTGATAGCCATAATTCGATAATAATGGCAAAGATAATGAAAGGTTAAGAGTAAGTCTGCTGATAGCAAAAAGTCTGATGATCGTATTTCTCATTTTCTTCCATTTTGTGCGCAAGCCTCTTTTTGAGCCCCGACAAAAAACGTTCTTTGTGCGCTCAAGCAGGAACGAAACTTAATATTTTAAATGGCATTTGAAAGATAAGACTTCATAGCATCTATTAACATCAAAATATAGACATAATAATTCAAAACGAAATTTTGACAGATCTTTCAAAACTGTCCCGTTTTTATTGATACACCCTGTTATATATATATATTAATATATATCTTACTAAAACGGGCCTTAAGGGGAACTGAGAACAATAGCTTTATTCAGTCAGCATTCCCCTTAGCGACTTTCTATAGGCGAATAATTCCCCTTAACGCCAATTCTATAGGGTTAGGGATAGGGTTAGTTGGGGCGATATAAAAGAGAAACAAAGAAATTCGCCTTAAGGACGAAAAAATAGGAAGAATATATATATATATATATATATATATATCTTACTAAAACGGGCCTTAAGGGGAACTGAGAACAATAGCTTTATTCAGTCAGGATTCCCTTAGCGACTTTCTATAGCGAAAAATCCCTTAACGCCAATTCTATAGGTTAGGGTTAGGGTTAGTTGGGGCGATATAAAAGGAGGAAACAAAGAAATTCGCCTTAAGGACGAAAATAGGTAGATATATATATATATATATATATATATGCAAATCTCCGTAGCATATCTTTGTTGCAAGATCAGGGAGCATATCATGCTCAGCCAAATCTCAACATCTGACATCAAACAACATCCTCATACATGTAGATGCACAGCTTGCGTTCAGACAAAAGCTCTATACAACTACCCAACTGGCCAGGGCAACACATGAATGGTCTTACATACATGTACAAGAGGGGTCACACTGAAGTTATATGTCTGGACTTCAGAAAGGCTTTTGATAATGTGCCTCACCATGCCTCAACAGCCCTGCCTCTACTGCATAAGGTCCTCCCTTGTCATCTGGTCCCAAACTGTTTCTGTCAATGGAACACACACAACAGAAATGCCTGAATATTAATGATATACATCAAAACTTAGACTCCTAGAAGAGACTATTTGAAGACGACAGTGTGACCCATCATCAGATTCACTCCAAGGACAACCTTTATATCCCTTAACAGGACCTATACAAAAGTTCAATGGCGCTCTAGGAAACAACACGCATACAATCCGTCTCTCCAGAATCTTCAAATTTTTTACTGCAATATAGTAGTCTGAGTCAAAATTTATGCCGTGAAAATACACTTGAGAATACACTTGTGAAATGTATGTCACATCAGATCAGGAAAAATGTACGAATCAAGGAATTCTCATAAAGGAAAGGTTTCAAAATCTGGCGGTGGACTGGCTCCAACCAAACAGAAGTCAAGCTACAAGAAGGTCAATACATTCTCCCCGATAGCTCCGGCTGACAAGTCAAGGAGATCTCAACTTCTGGCCCCCGACTCAAGATTTGAGGAGCGCAATCCAGAACAAAGGCGTCGCAGCAACGACAGCCATAAAATCCAGCCTGATAGTCTGCGAAGTGACTGATGGCTCTAAGATTGGGAAGTGTGCTACATTCATGATCACACAAAAGCGCTTGTAAAGCATACACCAGTATGAAATCTTAAAAGAGTAGAGCTCAATTACATCTAGGAGAAATGACATCTCTAAAGACAGAATGCCTTGCATATTTTCCTAATTCACTCAGCAAATCGTCATTTTCTATCAGAATCATTTGGCACATGATTTATATTCATACGTACAAATACTTAGAAGTCATTTTGTTGGCTTCTGTTTAACGTTATTTTGTGATATTAGCACTATTAGAGTTTATTTTCAAGCCTTGTTCATTCTCGTTTCTGACTAACTATAGAGTGACTGACGAATACATTTATTCTGCTTACTAACTTGCCTTGTATTATAATCATAAAGCATGATTTCTAGAACGAAACCAGATAGACATTAAAATAATGGCATCCAAGTGCCAGAATGATTATTTGTGCATTGATAATTATTAAATACATATATATTTTGACAAAAGCATTCTTTAGAGGTATTTTCTGAAGTAATCGATTTTTAGAATCAAATGGTTCCTAACTGGAAGTATCATTTGGCACAGTGGCAGAGCTACAAAGGGCACTAAGGAGCATATGCTTCCCTATTGAAACAATAAACATATTAGACTATACCTCCATGTCTTCCAATGATCAAACCAGCATCTTTTCACTGATTAATCCCCCCCCCCCCTCCAAACCTGACCGAGCCAATTATACAATGATACCATACTTATGACCAAGCTCTCAGTTCACCACTGTTTTGGCACGTTTATACATTTGCACAAAGATGGCAGGATTACATGAACATATTAAAGAATCAGCAATCATCAGACAGATTACATAAAAGAGGGAAAAGATATTTTATCATTAGAGAAATAGAAAATCTTTGCATTTTATAGCAGTATCCATTTACTTTCAATTAATTTTTGGCGCCCAAATTTTTAATGAATATCAGCATGTGACAATGTCTGTTGTACTTCTTCCCAATATATAAGATACTTGTTTCTGCAATCACTACAAAGAACTTGAAACCTATCAGACTTACATATTTAAAACATGAAATAAGCCTAGATACTAGAGATCTACATCTAGAACTAAAATATTTACACAATAACAGCATATGTGCAGTGCGACGAAAGAATTTTATCTGATAATATCCGGACATATCAAGTGGTCAATGAGAAAGTATGAGGATATCCAAGTTTTCATAATATCAACTTTAGATCCATGATTGAGTGAAAAGTGTACCTGGAAAATTCTAATGTTGAATTCTGTTTGCTGCATTTCATGTATAGCTGAACAATGTCCTTGCTAAGAGAATTCTGCATTTTAACCAATACATCCAAGTACATAATGCAATGATACAATGTGTTGACACAAAGCTTTTTTTTTTTTTGTTATACATGTACATGGTCAAAATAGTGTTGATAAAATTGATCTAATAACAAATAATACTCACACTATTAAACAATGATGAAAGTGCATGCATAGAAAAATAAATATTTCCTACAAAGCCTTTACAAAAACTAATACATTATCTCCCAATTGATATTTTGGACAAGAACAGTACAATAAGGCCAATTTCAAGCAAACACAGCAATTCAACACCAAATTCTGCACAACCATCTTTTTTCCTGACTTTGGTTTCTCATTAAACTTGACAAATATAACTCAGATAAAAGCAACATATTTTTATATGATATGTAGACATACTTGTAATACCTTTGTGCTCTCGTGTCAAAGCAATAAACAGTTTAAACTCACTTACTAATCACAAATGGTCTTTTATTTTAAAAGTACTCATGAATACAGGAATGTTTAGTATCAGCATAATAAGCATTGAAAACTAATTGACACATGTATCTTTTTAATTATCAAAACATAGATTATCTATTACCCATTGGGCCTACTTTCATAATATCAGTTACTTGATAAAGTTGAATGTCACTGGAAGTGGTGTATTTTTCACAATTCAGAATATTTATTCAGGATATAGAATGTATGATTACACTTGACGGCTTTTATCAACTCATATCTTCAATATTAGAATGTAAGCAATTATACGCCTTAAATCTAAAAGTTTATGATCTATGCCAAAGCTGTGAACAAATATCATCTCATAAAGAGTGATTGTTTTATGTCATTTTCAGTGAAAATATAGTGAAACATGTATAGGTGCTAAACATTTATTCATATTCAAATATTTAATCATTCAAGATTATTTACCTACAAAACTTATTTTACAATGCAAAATACATACTTCCTGAGCCAATGTCAAGATGTAGAAGCCTCAAACTCATTGCATATTCGGTGTACATTATGTTCTTCTGCATTCTCTTCAAATTCAGCAATCATAAGCCTCAGCTTCAAATTGTAAGCAAAATCACAATGAAAAATAATCATTCAGGAACAGGAAAATCCCACACAAAAATCATCTTCCAATTGATGTGTTGTCAAGGCTCTAGTGTTCTGATCACCTACTGACCAGTCAAACATGAATTCACATATAAGCTGATCCACCTTTCTCCAGTTCTTCTAGTCTTGAAACTGTTTAAACAAAGGTCTACAATGTATGTCTACCCAATATGATTCGATTTTTTTTTTCATATTTTTTGCTAAAATATTAAGCAAATGTTTGTAGTCTACAACAATCCTTTATCTTACAATATCTCCATCTGCAACAAAACTCCTAGGAATGCAGTGGGTAATATATCAGCTGCTTTACACCTATTGGCAAAAACCACTGCTTCCTATGCTGAAAGTTCATCCTGATTGGACCACAGAGATTTGATCGATCGGTTGACAGGATTCAAAATGAGTTTCTAAAAATCAGCCTGTAGCTTTTTAAATGCTTATTTGCCTCCAAGATATAGGGTGGACATGGACAACTACATGTACCTCTTCCATGGTTGGACCAAGTACCAAGATTCCAGTAGTACTATGGCATCATAATACCTTCATATCAGAAGAATGTGAGCCATATCCATGGATACGCATCATCGCCCAAGTCTGTTGGTAGGTTTGGCCTCCTGCGGCTGGGACTGTGAATCGTCACTCACAGTAAGTTGTGAATGAGCACCAGAATCATCTGTAGCCTGACTCATGCTTGAAGACGCCATGGACTGACTACGCTCCTCCTGCCCACCAACATCCACTCCTTCGTCTTCCTCGACGACTTCATCATCATCATCCTCCACTTCAGTGTCCTCGTCTTCCTCCTCCTCGTCACCAAAGAAACTGTGTGACATGCTCTGCTCTGCCGTAATCCGATGGTCTGGGTTGAAACACAGCATACGCTAAAACAATAATAGAAGGATGGAATCAACTGATGAATACAAACTTTAGCATGCCTATAATCATCAATATAACCTAAATTCCTTGGTAGGAAATATTATTTTGCACTCTGATTGAATTGTTAATTTGTATGTAAGTTGGTGATGGTAACTTTTGCACCTTATTTTTTAGCAACTGAGCCACTGAGGGTCTGTATTTCCAAGAGTGATCAAAAACCTAAAAGAGACCTACATGTAATCAGATACTGGGTTGTTCTTATTATAGGTACAGACTCAAATTTGTCATAGTCTGGATATGAACAGCTCCATCTTGTGACCACATGGCATCAAACCAAAAGACGGAGCACCGTATCACTGCTGCACACAGATATTCATGCTGTTTCCAGTGACGTTTACAATTTTGGCAAGCATCCATGACAAGTTCTTGTAACCTTATCTCAACATTTTGCGAATTACGCAGAACTAACATTACAGATAATCTGTCAAATATTAAAAAAACAAAACAGATTTCTAGCTAAACATAATATAGAATCAGTCGGATGGTAGAGATTTTACACTGGTCTCACATAAAAACCCTCTATACCCCACTGTTTTAATAATAATCTCTAGTTTATGATGATGCTTAATTTCAAAGCTTTTCAAAGTGTTTGTGGCACCTTTTAAATATATCTCCAATATACTTCATTTCCTTCTTGAAACCGTACAGTATTCACCAACTTTACAGTGCATCCCAGAAAAAAAACCCAACTTTAAGAGCCTCATATCACAGTTAGATGTAACATTAACATTAATTTTTCGTTCATGTGAAAGAGTAAGTCATATTCTATCCCGTGATATCAAACCTATACCTGTGCTGTATGGATTACTGAGCACTTGAGCTTTTGAAAAACTGTCAAAATTACCTTGTACCAATTTTGGCAGAAGCAACCCCGGCTTTCTATCATTCATTAATCATTTGAGTTAAGCTTTTCCAAAGTCTTTTCATAAAGGAGCTTGACCTATTGAAATGCAAGGGTTGCTTTTGCTCAACTTGCTAAAAGGCAATTTTGGCACTTGTTTTTCAAAACCTAAGTGCTCAGTCATCCATCACAGCACAGATATAGATTTTTATCATTGAGTTATTCTTTAACATGAAATCAGTATTATGGTCACAGAAGACATACAATTTCACTATGAGGCGCTCAAATTTCGGTTTAGGTTTTTCTTTTAACACACTGTACTTCCCCTCTAGCTCACCTCGAGTAGATCCAATCCTTGATCATCTATCTCTTGGACTAGATCTCGGAGGGACCTCTGCCCAGATTTACGGAAAGAACTCCATGGAAGAGCAACATCTGGCCATTGATCCTCCGGTGGAAGTCCAATGACACTGAAAAAAAAAAATTTAAAAAGAAAAATGAGTAACATTCATGTTTTAATATACTAGTATAGCATTTCACATATCAAAGAATGTCACAATGTGCTTCTGAGCTCTGGATTATTCAACTGGCTCCAGCTGAGCTGCACTGATAAGGTACCTATTTATTTACCCAGGTCAAAAATAGAAAATCTTAATAATGACCTGCTGAAGGTTACTAGTGTCATGGGATGGATTTCAACTTGGTACCTTGTAATCCTCGGTAGCTAACTTAGCCAGTAACTTAGTAGCTAAACCACACCTCTACAACTACAGTTGGAACAAAGAAACTAGCGTAAAAAGAAAGTGCATGACGTCAGACGTAACTCAGCAGTCTTGGAGAGAATGGTTAATTGCATTAATTAGGAGCTATACTCTAATAAACTTCTAAAAGTTTGTCTTCAGTCTAAACCCTATCCTTCATCATTTCCAATATTGGTATGTCTCACATATATATCATACAATTTTCAAGAACCATGAATGTTTGCATTTGAGGCAAGCTCATTTAAGCCACACAAACAAATAAGTCAAACAATTGAAATACTGTAATAGATTCACTCACTCAAATACTTTATGAAGTTGGTCCCTATCCGATTGTCCCCTGAATAGAGGCCTGCACAAAGAGAAGTAAAATGGAATATTAATTACGAGGGGGAGCAGAAATAATAACATCAGACTTGTATTTGAAGAAAAAGTGGTGGATTAAGGCCATAAATAAGCATATATCATAAAGATTTATTGGAATTGGTGGTCAGTCACATAATGTTTATTACAGGGCCTAAATCGTTAGACTATACACATTCATCTACTGATCCCTGTACTGTTTTCTTTTTCCTTTTATTTTCATGTTTGGTAAAGGTAACGGGAAGCTAAACGAGGCTTTACTCACGACACAAATTATTTTCTAAAAGTGTCAACAAACGGTCTCTGTTTACAGACTACAGAGCCCCTACAATGCGAGAACATTAACCACACTTTTAAAAGTGGTTTCGCGTTTACAGTACTTCATGCCATATTGGATGTCTTCTGAGCACGACTTTTTTTACTAGCTTCATGATTGGTTAAAATTAAAATCGTATACAGAGCTCAAAACGCTCCGCATCAATCCATCCGTATGGTTCCATCCCAGGGTTCCATAAGCAATATATCAGATTCCAATACGTCTTGTGAACTATGTTGTGAGGAGTATACAATGTGTGGTGTGATTCGTTATAAGTCAAATTTTAGTTTACTTTTGAATGATTCCAAAGATAATATTTCTTCCGGCGAATTATTCTTATCAATGACAGTTCATGACGAAGAAAAAAAATCCCAGTAGGCTCTTGCCCAATGGCTGACTGAGCTGTTTGAATTTGTTGTTGTTGAATGTGGTACATCTCTCGTTCGATTCGACAGTCTTGAAGTGGAATTGTGACTTAACAACAACGAAACCAACAACGGTATTGCAAATAGCCAACAAAACTGATCAATAAACTTCAGAATAGGATGCAATGGATTCAACTTGTGGAATAATGCCAAGCGTTCCTATTATTACTTTGTGATAAATAAAGAGCCAATTCTTACAACTGTGATGGACAGGCAAAGAAAATTTAAGTTACACTGGAAAAGACATCAATCGAGATGTCAGCATATTTTCATGATTTCTATGGTAAGTTCAATGACTTTATATTTCATTTGTGTAGCGAATTGACATTGATTAACTGATTAAATGTGTGTGACCCAAAAGTTCTAACAAGCAACAACCCCCTATTCATCTGTAACAGGGCAAATGTATCAAGAGGAATGTTAGAGATTGCTGATTGATATGACAAACATATTTACGATAAATTACAATTCTAGATCATTCATAAGCTGCATCTCTAGTTTCTAATTCAGATTGAAAATAAATAGAATTTAACTCTTAGGACTCATTGTTAGTTTCTTTTTAGCAGATAGTTCATAAATATAGGCTGTGAATGAGGAAAAAAGTTTAGATAATAACCCTCTAAAAGAGTGGTAAACTCTATCACATTTAACATTTGACTTTTATGAGGACACAATTTATATTGTGTATACTGGACCCCTCAGAAGAACAGCCTGTGGCCGAGGAGGGTGTTACAGCCCATTAATTAATTCACCCATAGATTAATTTTAATAAATTAAAATTGAACTGTGCATTAGTCAAACTTTATTTGGTATAATAAGAGTTCAGAATCAAAATGGTTTTAATGTTTCAGTGAAATTTGAATTTACGATTCAAATACCAAATCAACACTTTAATAAACAAACAACAATGAAAAATTGTTGCCGGTTTATTGCAAATGGTTTTTAAAAAAATAACTCTGGGTTAATTCATACCTTCTTGTATAAAGTTCAGCAAATATACATCCCACACTCCACATATCGACTGGTGTGGCATAGCTAGCCTGTAGAAGAACTTCTGGGGCTCTGTACCACATCGTCACCACCTGCGAGTAAATAGTGTTGAATATAAATAGTTCAGAGCTTGCAAAACTTCAACGAAAATGCTGTCAATCTCAAAGAGTTTTTTCCAGAAAGTGCATGCTTTCATTTCTAATGTTATCTAATGAAGAAGGGTAGGCCTACTACACTGTAGAAAATATAATAAAAACAGGCAATTTTCCAAAAAAGAAAAAGGATAACAATCATCATCATTCCTAATAATTCTTATCATAATTCCTAATAATTCAGATTATAATTTCCATTCACACTAGATAAATTACTTCATTCACAAAAAATAACTCTATCATAATCCACCTGAGAAATTTTTCATAAATTTTTCAAAAAATATATTATATTTTTTGGTTTATAAGAGATTGCAGAATATGAAAGAAGTAACTAGACAAAGAAAGAAAATATGCCATTTCCTACCACTGGTGTTAGTGCCATCTGGAAGCTGTACACACGGGACAAACCAAAGTCGGTGAGCTTGAGTTTCTTATCGCTGGCAATGAGAATGTTCTGTGGTTTCAGATCTCTGTGGGTAACTCTATTAGAGTGCAGGTATTCTACCCCACTTAGCAGCTGAAGCATCAGATCCTAGTCGCAAGGAGAATAAATTATACGGGGGCATAATTTTCAATATTCCACATTAAATCATGAAAGTGGAAGCAGGAGAAAAATCCATATTTGTTCAACGAAACCACAAACAGAAGTTCAACTAAATTCTATTTTAACATATATATATATATATATATTCTTTAAATCTATTTTATTCTAAATTCTATTTTAACTCATATATAAAGAATGACCTACAGAAAAAAAAATGCTTTAAATTTCACGATACATTTTACAAAACTCAACAAACAAATATCAAACTTTGCTACATGTTGTAGGTAAAATAAAATATACATTTCAACTGATCTGCAAACTGTATTGATTCAAGATTTGAAACATCTCCTCTTTCACCCTCATTTCTATTTTCTTCTTATTTTTTCCTGTCTTTTTTTTATACTTCTTAATTACAATGTACATCATTTCTACTGCTCATAAATTGTTTTGTGTTTGTGCTAGGTGGTAATATGCCAAGCTAGACACCAACCTTGATTGTTCCAGGACTTAATCCCGGAGGAGGGCATCTCTCAAGGTACTGGGCTAGGTCTTGGTCTACTAGCTCAAAGACCAGGGTCAGCATCATCTCTGATCTACCAATGTCCATCACATCACAGACATCAAGTAATCTGCAAGGTGCAAATAAATGTGTTGGTGTTAATATGATAACAATGACAGAAGGAAAGGGAGACAGAGAGAGAGAGTTGGAATGAAGGAATCTCTCAAGGTACTGGGCTAGGTCTTGGTCTACTAGCTCAAAGACCAGGGTCATCATCATCTCTGATCTACCAATGTCCATCACATCACAGACATCAAGTAATCTGCAAGGTGCAAATAAATGGAAGGGTATTAATATGATAACATCAAAAGAAAGAAAGAAAGAGAGAGTTTGAATGAGACTGTGTTCAGTCCTGGTCTAGCTACGAACTCAAAGACCAGGGTCAGCATCATCTATGATCTAACAATAACTATCACATGGAAAGAATTAATTACCCAGCAAATTATGATGAAACATACCAGCACAACTAAATACTAAATAGACAAAGACTGAGGGTAATATGGCAAAACTTGAGAGTTCCCTCATAAAAAAATATAAAAAAAAAATAAAAAATCAATTTTTATAACAAGATTCCCCCCCCAAAAAATGGGAGGAATGTAGGGCAACCCCCCCCCCCCCTCCCATCACAAGAGTGATTATTACATGATACGTACACTATTCACAGGGTCAACTATTAACAAAGACACTACGAACACCTGCATGGATGATTAATTACATTGCAGCTCCTCGTATTCACAGTTTCCTGGTTTTCTTTCATTAACGATAGGACAGAGACTAATTACCGACCATACTATTAATATCAGTTTCAATGCAATAAGGGGAATCACCTCAAGTACGGTTTCTATTTTGGTGCGTGAGCATCAACATCGACAATGTTATTTTTAACTTGGTTATTATATCCGGTGGAAGTATCGGCCATTCAATCGTGTCTATCGAGGGTGCTTCAGTGACACTCGAAGGCTTGCAACGACACCGCTACTACATACTACATTTTTATACTTTCGTCACTTCTATTTTTTTATGGTAAGTTTCCCTTTAGATTGTATTTTGTATAAATTACTCATTTTTATTATCACGTGGCAAGTGATTTCATCATTTTTATTAAGTCCTAAGTATGATTCACGATTCAGTCCACTCAGCAGGCAGTGTATCTGATGTGTAAGGTTTGATTTGACAACAACTTGCACCATTTTGTACATATGTATTTGTTATTCTTTTTTTCAAAATTGTCACAAAATGGCGACTTTTTATCAAACCATACACTAATAACACAGTTTATTGTCTATGTACAAGTACACGGACATCATTTTTGTTTATTTTCCTTGATCAGAAGAATGTAGGTGGTAAAGTCAATATAAAAATTCCCTGATAAATACCTCTTATAAAGCCATTATCTCCAGGAAATTTACAGGAACTAAACTTGGTTGTAACTTATACACGATGTCCACAATTTAGTTCACGGAATTCTACGGGCGGTTTTCTTGAAAAAAGATTATAGATTTTCACTCCAAGGCTGGCTAAATATTATTTCATAAAACTTTATTGCATTGCAAATCATAACAGGAAGGAGGACATGTGTTAGAAACGATGGTCTTTTGATTTCCTTCATTCTGTCCAACAATGTTGTTACAAGTGCTAAAATTAATGGACTATAAATTTGGTAAAATTCATCCATACCATATATAAATGAGTGAATGAATATTGATTGATAAAAAACAAACTAGAAATTTTGAAAGATGTAAATTGATATTCTCTTCCCCTTTTCTACATTTCTTCAGCTTTTCATTTTTTTTTTTCTATCATATTTCTATCATCCGTTTCTCATGTACATCTTTGTATTTTCTTCTTTGTTTCCTTACTTTCCTTGTGTATCCATTTGCTTGTCCTTCTTTCTTGCATATATTTCTTTCTCATTTTTCCTTAAATTTCTTCTCTTTCCTTTACATTTTTTTTTTCAATGTGTCTTTCTTTTTTCATGTACAAGTTTATCATTTCTTCTGTTTTTCCTTCTTTCTTCTCTTTCCTAAGAAATTAGTTTCTTCACTTTCCAAATGTTGTCTTCGTTTCACCTTATTTTCCTTTTCCCTTGGGCATTTATACTTGTTTTTCTCTTTCCCAATGTATTTTCTTGTTTTTCTTTCTTTCTCACTTTCCAAATGCATTTCTTTCTTTTTGTTTCTCCTTCTTTCTTCTCTTGCCATATTCATTTCTTTGTTTTTGCTTTTCTTTCCTTACACATTTCTATTTTGTGTTTTTCTTTTCTCTTCTCTACCATTAAATTGTTTTCCTTCTTTTTTTTTTCTCTTTCCTATTTTGTTGTTTTTCTTTCTCTCTTTTTGCATTTCTATATATTTTTTTTCTTTCCTCCAGCAGACCTCCTTAAAGCATAGATGTTAATTGAAATATCTTTTGAGTGAAGGCTCCTCAATTCTCTAAAAATTGTGTATGTATCAGGTAAAAAGCATCATAACGTACAAAATCTAACTCTATCAAAATTAAAGAGTAAATTTGCAGAACAAAAATATCCTGAGGATTTCGAAAACAAAATTCAAAATAATAGTAGGGCCACCAATCGTCAGAATATGGGCTTCGTTTGCAAGTCATGTTTGGCAACATCTATAAATATGTTCTACTTGATCACACGAATCAGAAAATATATGTCGCCTATTTTTTAATTGACCTTTTGTGACCCGAAATGAAGGTCAAGGTCAGGCTACATTAACATAAACATAATTTTCTTCAAATTGTGTCAAATATTATATCAAATTGTAGGTAATCAGGCCTCTACAAAAAAAAAAAAAATCACTTGCCCTGTTGGGCAAGTGGATTTTTTTTGGCTTGCCCGAGAGGAAAAACCACTTGCCCAAGTTTTCTTTTTATGTTCTTTTTTTTTAATGACTTTTTATTATTGTAGGAAATATATATCCTCTAGGAGGTCTAATCTAATTACGAGTCAATAAAAAACAATTGAAGACAGTATTTATGTTAAACACAAATTCGTATTTTTTCCTCTTTTCTTTCGTTGCCGCGGCTGTTGGAGTAGGCCTTCGAGTGTTGCCTGCTCGCGGCCTTTTTCTCTGCATTCGAGCTCGCTGGTATTGCTGGAGCAGCCGCTTGTCTTTTGTCCGTTGTCAGTGTTTTTTCCGTTGTCGGTGGTTGAGTGTCTTTCTCTCCCGCTCGTTGACGTTGCGCGAAAAAAATCTCCTATCTTTCTTTGAGCCATGATCGTCTTCCTCGCTCGCGCTCGAGTCGCCGTCATCAACAAAAACACACGAGACTCGACGACGAACACAGCACACGGACGTAAACGCGCGCCCCTCGGATCCCAGAACAGCCCTCGCCCTGCACATGCACAAAACAACAGCGATCTCCGCGCGCTGATGGGTTTTAATTTTGCAGCAATCTAGCGCCATCTATCGGCGAATTAGCGCTAATTGTTTACGTTTTCAATCAATATCAATCAATAGGCTTAACTATGTTGGTAACTAACATGAATATGTTCAACTTGATGGTCATACTCATAAGGGTCACCAGAATGTGGCAGTAATATCAGGCTAGTATGACCTATGTTGTATTCTTGATTAGTTGCTATTGATATTGTCTATGGATATGTTTTGTCTGATTGTCGGGAAGCTTGACTCAATTATACATTGAATTATAAATGCATTTAACTAATTTGCATATTGCTCAAAACTGGCTGGTCGGGTGAAAAAATGTTAATAGACTTAATTGCTAGTTATAACATTACCTACAATTTGATATCAAATTCGACACAATTTGAAGAAAATTATGTTTATGTTAATGTAGCCTGACCTTTGACCTCCATTTCAGGTCACAAAAGGTCAATTAAAAAATTGGCGACATATATTTTCTGATTCATGTGATCAAGTAGAACATATTTATAGATGTTGCCAAACTATAAGGTGGGGTGAAGTAGTAAAATATTATTATCTCTCTCTTATAGTCAGGCAGCCAGCTCGAGATTGGTTAGCTGAACGAGGTACCAGTAGTAAAGTATTGGAATATATGGGGAGGAATTCCACATTTACTTAACCCAACGTCTGACAGTGCATCTCTGCTGCATAAGGTCCCTACAGCCGGGGGCGTCCAAAATGAGTGCCCATTTTACAAAAAAATTATTTTGAATAAAAATAGCAAAAGTCATTTTCTAAACACACTAAATTTGATGTCAAAATAAAGAGTATTAAATTGTTTTAACGCTAGTGCTATTTTGAAATCATACTGAAATCGAAAACAGTGAGAGTTTTAATGAAGAAATTTTTTTTTCTCATTTTTTTACGAAAAATTTTTTCCCCCCTTTTTCAATAATTTTTAATAAATAGTTTTATAAAACATTGATGTTTGTAACTTTTCTAAAAACTACCTACGTGCATGTGAATGACCAGTGCTGGTAGGAGAAGATGGGGTGTTTATATTTGTTCGCCGATAAAGAATTATGGCGTTAGATAAAGTGCAGGGAACGCAATATACCTACAATAATTCAAGCAATTTGCCCGTGATGAAGAATAACACAAATAGCCCGGCGGTCGACGTGTAGTATAGAAAGAGCTAATTGTGTACTGTGATGGCTAGGAGTAGGCGCATATACAACAAAGTGCCGCAAAAATGTCGACAGAGTTTCGGATACTTGTTTTGTCAGTGACTATAAAGGCTAGCGTGCATGTTATCGACTTTCCTAATACACGTACGGGTATGGGATTTTCTTCGATACGGCAATTGTTGATTTTGTTCTATATTGGCGTTCCTGGCTTTAGTCTCATCATAATTTTCTTGTATCGGAAAGATATAACTCCCTTCTTTTTACAGCGATCATTCACATGCATGTAGGAAGTTTTTAGAAGGTTAAAACATTAATTGTTTCATCAACTATTTATTAAAAAATTATTGAAAGAAGAAACAAAAATATTTTCGTTAAAAAATGACAAATACATTTCTTCATCAAAAACTCTCACTGTTTTCGATTTCAGTTGATTTCAAAATGACAAACGCGTCAAGAAATTTAATACTCTTTATTTTGACAGCAATAGTTAGTGTGTTTGAGAAATGATTCTGCTATTTTATTCAAAATAATTTTTTTGTAAAGATGGGCACTCATTTTGGACGCCCGCCGGCTGTAGGACCTTATGCAGCAGAGATGCACTGCCAGACGTTGGTTTAGTAAATGTGGATTCCTCCCCATATATTCCAATACTTTACCTAGCGTGGTATTCGTTCAGCTAACCAAATCTTCGGACTTGGCTGGCCTGACGTATTCAGTGATAGTCTTTTCTTCCTCCTGTTGGTGTCTGACCTCTTGATTTCTTAACCTTACTGAATTGCCCATGGAATATTTTCTTTCAGATGATGTTGTATGTCACAGAAGAAGAATTACAGTTAAGCAAAGTGGGTCCGCTCCCGGGTCATGCACCGAACTGCGCATTTTTTAATTCTATTCACGCATAGAGCTGATCTTCTAGGACCATTAAAGCATTAAACAGAAGAATTATTATGATGGAAGTACAATTGTGAATAGAGGACTCTGGGCAGAAAAGAGTCAGTTAAAGTCATTCCCTCTTATCGGATATCATAAGAGGAAATCATGTAAATATAATTTCTGTTGGTTTTTTTTTCTCATACAACTCTGCAACTGACTTTCATAGGAAGAATAACCCTTGTGCATTAGAAATTTGGATAAACCGGCATGAAAATATTATGGCTTTTTGTTTCAAGTGTTTTGTCACCTCCCAAAGTCAACCATTCTAATTTGTTTTAACAGTTTTTTGTGAGATAGTACTTACATGTAGGTTCATGTCTTTGAACTCAGGTGAATATTGAAGTCAAGAGATTAAATGTTTACAAGATAGGCCTATTATTACAGCTAAAATACCGCCAGGGTAGTAATCAAAATCCCAATCACAATCACGCTGTACATGTAGGTAACCCTCCGATCCCCCCACCCAACACCCAATGGGTAAAACTCACGAGACGCGAGCACCCAAGATACTGACAATAAGTCCAAATAGGCCAACGAGATTGAATTCAAAACAAAATAGGCCACAGAGCGCGATAGCCCACTGATATAGACATTAGTTAGACAAAGGTCTCGCGAGACCAACATCACAAATATTACCCGAAGACTGAAAATAACAAAATTTAGGCCCATGCACAACGACAGTACGAGCTAAAACAGCCCATGAGATGATAGTACAGCAAGTGAGGCTCACAAGGCAGACGCTATCAAGAACAGAGCCCACGAGGACGACAGGAATATATAGAAAGTATTTGTACAGGTGTGTCTCAGAATTGTCAGGTATTAGTAGCAGGGGGGGGGCGGGAAGAATCTTTCAAACCCCCCCCCCCTCCAAAAGAACAAATAAAAAAATAAAGTTTTTTATTTCTCTTTGCCTTTCCCACACTTGTTTATTTTCCCCTTATCATGCCCCTTTCTTTTGCTTCATCCCTCTTTTCTCCCCCTTTTTTTATAACTTTTAGATGCCCCTTTTGCCTATCTGTTTGGGGGGGGGGGGTGGCATGGCCTTGGTGCCGCGCACAAAGATATCCCTGGGTATGCGCCTGTTTCATCCACGCGAAATGCAAGTCCCTGACAATATTATTATTGTGAGACACCCTTTACAAAAACTTTCCTATATATTCCTGTCATTCTTGTGGGCTTGTTTTGGATAGCATCTGCCTTGTGAGCTCAATTTCTTAACTGTCGGTCTAGTGGGCTGTTTCAAAGTACTGACGGTCTCATGTGCCTAGTTTGTCTAATTTCGGTTTTGTGTGTCAACTTTGTGTATTGAAGGTCTTGTGGACCTCTTTGATCTAGTGTCTATCTTATAGGCCTTTATTTGCTAGCATCTGTCTTATAGGCCTCCTTTGTCTAGAGTCTATCTTATGGGCCGTCGGTCTTGTGGGTGTTGGTCTCGTGGGATGACCCCCACCCAACACAGGCAGTCAACCATACTTTATACATGTATGCTTGTTCCAGATTCTAAGAGACACCCCCTTAAATCAATTAATTGTTTGCTATAAGATTTAGCCAAATTTTTTTATTTCATCCTTTTGTATTACTGTATTTGTGGAAATATTCGCGGTACATTTATTTTCGCAAATTTCGCGCAAAGAGCGGCAGGCGCGAATTTAAAAACCCGCAAATATATAGGCATGATTTCCTATGCATGTATTGAATGGGTTTAGTTGCGAGCTTACGAACATGCAGCGCGAATTTAAGAACCTGTGAACATGTTTTGAGGCCCCTCAGCGCGAAAAATTAATCGCGCGAAAATACAGTATTTGTTGTTATGTGTATTCACGTCTCCAGTTATAATATTTTGTTCTCATATTATACGGTCCACAAAATAGGACCCCAAAAGTAAATAAGCCTTTTTGGCTCTCATGGGCTATCCTGTCAGTGTTTCTTTTATTCTCTCATCTATGTTCTACAATGTATACCATACACTCGACAAATAAAATGAAATCAAATCGAATCAAATCAAATCAAATGGGGATGGAAATGGTTTAGTTGACCCCTTATCATAGGTTTTGAAAGGGAAACCAATCAAATTACCCCCCCCCCCCAATCACAGGTATTTGCAGGGCGAGCCGGTAAAATTACCTGCTATCACAAGCTTTTGAAGGGGAAGCCAGCAAAATTACCCCCATTAAAGGTTTTTGGACGAGAAACTAACTATATTCCAGAGCTTATTTCAGGATTGTCTCAAAAAGATTTTAAAAACTACGCCTTATTACGATTTTGAAGAAAAAATGCTTTAAGACTCATATTTCAATTATTTTGGGGGATTACCCACCCCCGCCCCCCTCCAACTGAGCCCCGAAAATATACCCCTTTTCCCTGAGAAATCAAGAACAAGGATGAGTGTATTGGGGGAGGGGGGAGGTGTAATGCAAAGTAAATTATAAGTAGAGCTGAACATTAATAGGGCCTATCATTACATTAGATCACCTGTGATTTCCCACGTCTTTTTCTGGTTTTTACCAGCTATTCACCCATCCTGTGAAAATTTCATTAATTAAAATGGGTAGGCTACAACTTTCTGCTTCCTTCAACAGTGTCGTGCTATTATCTCACTTAAATGTAATGCATATACAGTGTGTCCCACAAAAAATGCTAATTGCACTTTAGATGGGAATAATATTAAAATTACAATAATATATTGCTTGTCTCTTTATACCCGAAATTTACAATTCCTTTTCTACAACTGGATGAAATTATGGTCTAAGAATCACAAAGATATGAGCATTTTGTCATTACACATCAGGAAACCTCTCCATCCAAGTTTGTATTGAGTAGTAGCGGATGTATTGAATAACACAAACCCAAGTTTGATCATTTATACTTTGAAAAATATTTCAGTAGTAATTATGAAATTTATATCACTGTAAAGTGCAACTCCTTACCATTTTAATGACACCTCTCTTAGCTCACCAATATCATGTATTACTGAACCCCATTGTTTTAAATATGTCTTGCAAAATTGTGAGTGGTTCACTTTCACGCTCATTGAAGCTCAAATTTGGGTTTCTTCTGAATAACGCATCTCAACGAGCATGAAAGTGAACACTCACAATTTTGCAAGACTTTTTCAGAACGATGGGGTTCAGTGATGCATGATATTGGTGAGCTGAGAGAAATATCATTAGAATGGTAATGACTTGCACTTTACAGTGATATAAATTTCATAACCACTACTGAAATATTTGTCAAATTATTACTGATCAAACCTGGGTTTCTTTTAATTGATATACCCGGTACTACTAATAATACAAAACTTGGATGGAGAGGTATCCTGATGTGTGATGAAAAAATGCTCATATCTTTGTGATGATTGGACCATATTACATAAAATTTCATCCAGTTGTAGGAAATGAATTGTATTTTACGGCTGTAGAGATATAAATAATTTAACATTGTAATTTTAATATTATACCCATCTAAAGTGCCATTAGCATTTTTTGTGAGACACACTGTACATACGTGCCATTGGTTAATAACTTCTACTTTCTAAGAAGCACTTGACATGTACAGGTAGGTAAAGTGCAATCCAATCTCGATAACCGCAGATACATTACAGGTGAAATTTTATGTAGAATCAGGCAAAATAAGAAGACTACATGTAGTTTGTGGTCAGGATTTTAAATTGATATATCAATGGTTACTCTCCCATCCAATTACCAAACATTTTAATACAAATTGTAAAGTCTTGTTTTCTTAATTAAATGATTTTCCTTTGATATGTCGAGTAAAAACCTGCCAGGAAAGGAAAATTAAAGTACAGGTTTTTTTTTTTAATAGTTAAACTAAATATACATGTATGTTCCTATAGTATAAATTTTTGTGATTCAAATTTAGAACAGCCCAGATTCTAGTTTAATCCTTCGGATGCGATGGGCTTCTACAGAAGCCGAGCGAGGTATTCAGTTTGTGACGACGGGCTTCTACAGAAGCCGAGATAATTCCCTAATATGTTGACAAACTTTTCCAGCCATTTACCAGCTTTTAGGGGCTAAATTCTTGAGGAATATTACAAAGATATATTCATTTTCAATATCCATTAAAAAAATAACCTAGTTCTACTAGATAGAAAAATGTCTGCCCTTTCATGTCACATTTACTACAGATCATGAAAATGACCGGGTGAGGAACAAGGAGTAATAAAAGCACCAAACATGACCAATTTCTAGAACAGTGCACAACAAATCGCTCCACCACAGGGATAACAATCGTGGTGCACAGGCTCACGCCCAAAGGGTTAACACAGTGAAATAAGAACAAAGGAAAACTCTACTTCTTTCCCAAAATAATCTAAAAATACATGTACATGTAGCATTTCAAGTATTCAGGAGATACTAAATGGACAAAATTGTTCCAATTAAGTTGACTGGCCTGATTTTAAGTGCGATTGATTGGGTTCAATGCAAATGTTACCATCCATTGTTTGTTTATATAACATCCCAGCAAGGTGCGGGCAACAGTGCCCACATACATGTTTCAAAATCCCAAACACTAGCCAATCATATTTAAATACATTTGCAACGTTCTTTGAAAGATGACAAAATAAGTTTCTTTTTCTTCATCAGATTTTCAGAGTTTCTTTGATGAACTAAATGGAGATACATGTATTTAAACAGAGCAGAAATAAATCCTTTGGAAAAACTCTGTGGGGGAGACCGGGGACAAATGTAACACAGGGCAATTGTAACAGGGGCTCCCATTCCTAGCAGAAACACGCTATAAACTTAAAATTTGTAGAGGGCATGCGCATTTCATGCTCCACATGCTGTATGAGTGTACATATTTACGGTTCGTGGACTTTCTACAGCGAAAAACCGTATTTTTGAGCAGTAAGTAATATTCAATTTACCATTGTTTTTCTTTTTGGACAAATATGTGAATGAGGCTAGCTGTCATTTTTTATATATGAAATTATGTTTCCTTAGCTGGCCTATTTGCTACCTTTTCATACGATGATCACCCTACAGCTAGATAGAAAAATATCTCTAATATGGGCTGCCTCCTGTCAGCGCAATTGAAACCAAGCTGGTTACCAAATGCCCTGGACAGGACTGCTTTTCTGTCTAAAAATTTCACGTAACCCTCCGTGGGCAACTTCGCCAGCGCAGTACTTAAGCCCAGCTTTCGCATGCATACAAACAACCAGCTCAACTACAAACCATCAGGTGGCACGGAGCCTTTTTTGAAGTGGAGGGCTGGTAGCGGCAAGGAGGGAGGTCACACAAAAAACTACATGTATGGTCATTTTGCTCCGTTTTTGCTACCGCTTTCTGGACGAAAAGTGTCACGGGGAGGGGGTTAGAAATGAGAATTGCACCTAACGTTGCACGTCACTCTGTCAATCATTTATTTACTTTACACAGGAAAAAATGCGCCTATTTAAAGTCTCGACATGAGAATTACATCTACTCTGAACATATCTGTCCCATAGTTTTGTTCAGGAAAGGCAAAAGAATATTGATTTACGGTCCCGAGCAAAAAAGCGCGTGGGGGTTTTTCTTTAGGTTGTGTTTTGTATTCCATGTTAATCAGTTCCTTTTGCTTTTTTTGTAAATTTGCAGGTTCAGTTTTTTTTTTTATTAATATTATTCACTTACTGCAAACCGAAAAAGCTAAACAAGTATGAAGATAGTGAACATTAGGTTCTTTTATGCAATGTAAATAGGAGTGTCTTCGTCTTTAGCCTCAAGCATCAGAACTATAACTTTGAATGAATTGCCAATTATAATGCTTTACAAACAAAAGGTTACCATTCTATAAGCTCAGGGCATCGGAATTAATAACTTTGACAAATATCTGGTCCCAATACGTTTTGAAATATTAGAAATTGATGTCAAAAATGACCTTTGTTGATTAAAAGTCCTTTGTTTTATCATTGGCTTCATGAATCAGAGCCTCAAGTTTTCTTTTTTTTGTTGTTTTACTAATTTTATCACTTTACTAGAGACTCAGAGCTTCATAAGTTTTGAATGTATAGTCATTATAGGTCTTTGCTTACTTACAAAAGGTAACGTTATCTACATGTATGAACGCTCAAACATGAGAATTAGACATTAGTAACCTGCATACAGTTAATTGATGTATTTTTTTTTATTATTTGTCGAGTGTCCATGGTATCAAAACATAAAAGAAGCCCATGACAGGATAGCCCATGGAACTCCGAAAGGTTCTTCTAATTGGATCCTATCAAGAGAAAAGAGATTACGGAACCCCCCCCCCCCCTGTCTAGCTTGTTCTTATTTTAAAAAAAAACACACACTTAAAAGACGAGGAAACGAGAGAGAAGGCAGGGAACATGGAGGCAAGGAGAGAGAGACGACGAGAGGGTGGAAGAGGCAGATAGAAAGTAAAAAGGTAAGCAATGGAGTGAAGCAGAAAAAAGAGAAGACAGAGAGAAAAGAAAGAGTGAGAGAGAGAGGAGCAGATGGGAGCCCCATAAAAGATAAAATATATTCATATTCTGACAAATTATGCAAATAAAAACCTTTCCTGACAGGCCCATTAGTCCATACATTGTTACAGTCAAAAAATATTTTGCCAGAAAAAACGTGGCGTAAATTTTGGAAGATTGATTTTACAAAACAAAAAACAAAACAAAAAAAATTCTTTTTTTTTTACTCTTATCAGAAGATGTATCCTTTTTTGCCGAAAAGAATGTTCTTAAAGTACAAAAGGCGTATTCCGTAACTATAATATTTTATCCACAGTTGTCCAGTTAAAGATATATGACGTATGCTACAAAGTAGATAAGAAACCAAACTCTGAATTCATGCAAGGTTTATGTTCTACAGTTAAGGCGTGAAGCCACACCTAAAAAAAATATTTAAAAACATATTTATTACTTTTGCCCCATGGTCATGAATATACCAGTGAAGATATATATATTAATGAGTAAAGCATTGTTATGTTTATATAATTAGCTTCAGTGTGTTTAAATCTTGCCGAATCTGTTCAAGTGCATAGCTGATAAAAGAAAAAAAATGTTACATTTCATGTTCTATACAATTGCCGGACGTTGTTACATTGCCTGGAACAGGGCAATTGGTAATCGCTCTGTTTTGAAATGGTAATGGCTTCAAAATGACTTGTTGTACTTGGCCCAAACCTATTCATATGTCAAGCTAAGATATGCATATTTAATTCTATTTAGTTTTAAGCAAGTATTTAGCTTTAATAAAGTTGATAGGTCAAATTTGGAAAAAACTGTTACAATTGTCCCCGGTCTCCCCTACATTTGATGAAAATAGAAATTGTTTCAATACTAGATTACTGCATTCATTAAATTTTTCATTTGTACCATTGTAACAAAGAATTTGAAGACCAAAGACTATTGGAATAGTTTTCCAAACCATTTAAAAAATGCTCCTTCAATTTCATCATTTTCTCTTTTGTTTATGCGCCATATGTTCAAATTCTTAGCCTGGTCCATATTGTGTGGTGTACCGTTCTTTTATTGATAAAAAAGGAATGATATTCTCTGCAAAGTCCATTGTTCCAGTATGTTAATTTGTATGTTTGTAAATTGTGTTTCGCAGGGCCACCATGGAAAACAATCATTGATGGAGCTACCTTACTAAAAGAAGAAAAATAAATGAATAAATAAATAAATTCTATAACTTCCAGTTGCATAAATATTCGTCGTCATTTCTATAACTTTTGGGCTATACGTGTACATGTATCTCTCTCATTATTTCCAGAACATATTTTTCTAGCAATTTCCTTAACTTTTGGGTTATATCTTTCAATTCATTTCTAGAATTTTGGTTATATCTTTTGAGTAATTTTTATAACTTCCAGTTATACCTCACTATCCATTTCTATAACATCAAAAATATATTCTCACCAAACAAGTAGATAACTTCCAGCTGTTTTTCCAGCCATTTCTATAACTTCTGGTTATATCTTTCAGGCTATTTCTATAATTTCTGGTTAAATCTTTTCTATTTATTTCTATAACTTCCCGTTATAATTTCCAGCCGTTTCTATAACTTCTGATTATATCTTTCTAGCCACTTCTACAATTTCAAGTTAGATCTTTTCAACTATTTCTAAAACTTCTGGGTTTTTTTTAGCCCTTTCTATCTGGTTATGTTTACAGCCATTTCTATAACATCTCCTGGTTGTGATATGAGTGCTGCACTGATCAAGCCATCATGCCTGCTGTGAAAAAAAAAAATCTTTGATAATGAATGCATAATTGAAGAGCTCTGTTCCTAAAGGTACTACATGTGTACATCCACTTTTAAAGAAAATTCAATTATTGATATCACACCATTATTCAGGTAGGTACCTTTCTTTGAGCAAAAGTGTTCACCTCTATTTTAAAAGCAACCATTAGAAAATCCCCTTTCTACTATCACTTTGCCATAGACACCTGTAGAAATTATTGAAAACTGATGTGTTTGACTCAAAAGTAACAAAGATGGATGTAGTACCTTTTGGAACAGAGCTCTTCTTGATGCAACAAACGTTGGAAATTACGGACACTCACTTGACAATATTTGGATGATCCAGCTGGCAGAGGTGCCTGAGCAAAGAGATCTCTCGAATGGTGGACACTGGCATCCCCTCCTCACCGATCGGTATCCGTACCTTCTTCAATGCCACAAACTGGCCCGTTTCAGTGTCCCTGGCCTTATAAACGATGCCATACGCTCCGCTACCAATCTCAGCTGCCCGAACATAACGCTCAGGGGATGATTTGGGAGGGTTGGACGATGATGCCATCCTGTTCCACTTGTTCCTTGTCAAAGACTAGGCATGTATCATCTTGATGTCATCATCATCATCTTTGTAGTCATCACCTTTCCTCCACATGCAGACATGGAACAGATCTGGACAATTCGACTGGAGTCTAACTCAATTCATGTAGTCTTTGGTAGTCTGCATAGAACAGAACATGAAAATATGTCAATATATGTTCCCAGGTAGATGATAAACATACAAGGTTGAGGACTCTAAAAAAGAGAGCTGCTAGAGGCAGAATTGTGATGGTCAATGACAATTATATCTATTGAACTATCAAAGTGCTGTTATTTTAATATCCCATTTCCAAGTATCTCTACTTCTTAAGATTATATTTGACATCAGGAAACCAATGGGAAGTTTCATCATCTGATCTCTCAACGTTGACTTTAAAGAATCCCCCTTTTCTGTCACAAACAGGAATTTCTTGGAGGGAGCTTTTTGTTATTACACGAATTGTAGGCCTTAATATCTACTCCAAGTTTAAATTTAAGCTTCCTACTATATTTCCAAAATAAAAATATATTTATTCATATATATGATAGTGGAACTTGAGGGTAAACACTTAACTGTCAATAAGTACTATCTTTCTTTTTACTATTTGTTATTTGTTTTGGTTTGTAATATAGATATATTACTATATCCTGCATATGAATGTTATTTCATATGAACTACAGAAAACATGTCTAATTAAAAAGAATAAAACTGAAATTCCTGACATACTAAAAATTAAAAGCAATTTATTTTTGTGTGAAATTCCTGCATCCTGTTTACATTCTTAAAATAGAAAAACAAAAAAAAAATTCAGACACACCCAAGAAAAACTGTCTACTTGGGGGAACAAATTAATGATAAAAATTCCAATTGGGTATTATTTTGATTAGGTATCAAAAAAAAGAATTGTAAATCATTTAGAAATATTTAATAATCTTCACTACATTACATAATCTGAAAGTAGTACTTGACAAAATTAATGAAAGTCTAAGTTATTAAAAGAGTTCACTCAAAAGAGAAATGACCTGTCACATCATCCTGAAACACGTGTCTATTCCAAGCAGATTTTTGATTTTGCGTAATTAAACTAGATGATTTTGTGTTGTTACACTTGTATTACATAAACCAAGGAGTTTCTCCTTGTATAAGCATATCCTTTTTTGATGATGTAATGTTGTGAAAGACAAACAATATTCAAACAGATTTTGATATACTAGCTCCATTCAATTAATCCAAGTTGAAGTCCTAAATGTATTAGGCAAGCATTAAATTTGTTAGATTTAGAGTGAGTAAGGTCATTTTTTCCAAAGGAGCATTTTTTTTTCTTATTACTATTAGGAGTGGGCTAGGCCTATAGATAGGTGATTTTTTGTTTTTCCCTGGTAACAGTTTTTTTCTGTTCCATTTATCCTACCTCAACATATAATGACATAATTTTTGACCTTGCATTCAACAAAAAAGTGTGCAGGGCAAAATCCAAGATGGCTGCTGTTTTCCTGAAAATCACATTTTTAGCCATAATTTTGCCATTTTTGTGTCTTTTTAGCTGGCTGTGGTGTCTAATAAATGTACTTGAGGGCAGGCGATCTGTTTATGCCAAACAAGAATTAGTGCCAACCCTTCACCTGTAGAAATAAACCTTAATATCCCTGTATGTGGGGCTAAATTAGCCCCGCCCCTCTTTGAATATTTTTTCGATAATCTTTCTTTCATGTGACAATATTTTGCGCTGAAATTATCTGACTTTTATTAATTGACATTTCACACACAGTTTAAGACCTTATTTGCAAAAATCGGGGCAACGGTTGCAGAGAAATAACACATTTTCATGACCAATCCTTTAAAAAAATAGCGGTCTCCAATGCTTCTGTGTGTACAATGTATTGATTTAAGTGCGTGTACATTGATCTAATTTGCTAATTTTGATCCGTTCCACCCTGAAATCTCATCTTTTGATCAACTGACTGTGACCAAACTTGGTGTGCCTAAATCTCATAATGTATATTACAAGAATACATAGTTAAATTATGATATCTCTTTGTTATTCTTCAATAAAACACACTCTCCTGACAACATTTGTGGTAAAACCCCATATACATGTACATTGAACAAAATAGACATTGGAAAACTGCATCTTTTTTGTGATATTGGTAAAAAAAACGTGCTATAGCTCTGCAACCCTACCCCCGATTTTGCGAATAGGGTCTTAAAAAGTTGGTGAGATGTAAAATTAAAAAGTTCTTAAAAATCAGTGCAAAATATTTTTGCACTGAAAAATTATAGCGAAAAACTTTAAGAGGGGCGGGGCTAATTTTGCCCTAAATACAAGGATATTAAGTTGTATTCTACAGGTGAAGGGTTGACACTAATTCTTGTTGCATAAACAGATAGCCAGCCTGCCCTGCAATACATAGGATTAGACACCACAACCAGCTTAAAAAGACTCCAAAATGGCCAAAATTATGACTGAAAAATGTGATTTTTCAGGAAAACGGCGGCCATCTTGGATTTTTCCAAAATTTTGTTATTATATGTTGAGGTAGGATAAATGGAACAGAAAAAAACTGTTACCAGGGAAAAATAACAAAAAACACATTTTTTACCTACTTATAGCCCACTCCTATTACTATACGAATGTGAATGTCTAGAAACTTTGGAAGGGGCACTAAAGAGGGATATCCAAGGCCAGGCCTTGACTTAATTTAGTCAATATAGAATGTCCAATAAATTGGTCAACAAATCATTGGAAAAATGATGGGGACAGTCACTATACTTGATCTTGGCAAATTAAACCAATCAATCAATCATAGCACAGAATATAGAATATGGAGAAAAGTAAAAAGTCAAATGTGTAAAATCCATTTTTACTGATCACACTGAAGTTCCGCAACTTGACTTAGGTCCTGATAACTTTGGGGATATTTTCTAATTTTTTACTGAATTTTATACCATTGTCAAGTTCATGTATTCCTCTTTTTATTGATACCTACTTTATCATGGTGATGTCATGTCTGGGTCCACAGAACCCCTGAATACCACCCGAGTACATGGCAAAGCGAAATATAATGTTAAGTTTTAAAGTTCTATTACACAACTCTGAACCTGATACATTTTAATTTGGGTTTTTAATCATTATTATTTTCCACATGTAAAGAATTGAAAAGTTCATTTATTCTTCTTTTTATGATACCCTATGTACATTGTATTTAGTATCATCATGTTGAATGCACGTAACTCATGAATATAATGGCAAAGTAAAAAAAAAAAAAATGAATAGTTGCAAAATGCATTGTTAAATTGCTCACATTGAGTAACTCGCAACAGACAATATTACTCACTATAGACATTAAATTTGCAACATTTAACTTCTGACTTGTCCTAACATTCAGGTGTTCTGTGCATGCAAGAAGTACACAATTACATGTAGGGTGTCATCGAAAAGAGGAATAAATGAACTTGACAACATTTAGTATAAGATTGAATAAAAATTAGGAAATACCCCAAAAGTTATCAGGGCCTAAAGTCGAGTTGCAGAACTTCAATCAATGCGTTTGCTACATTTGACTTTTTACTTTTCTCCATATTCTGATATTCTGTGCATTGAAGCATGACACAATCATTACAAGAGGGGAATAAAATATCTTTATTTATTATTTATTATCTTATTATCTAAGTAATAATGGCCCAAAGTCGATATGCGGAATTTTTTGTGAGGGGTTTATATGACTGACAGCAATCATTAGATAATCAAAAGAGACTTTGTTAGTTTGATTGGTTTAATTCGCCAAGGTCAAGCATCTATAGTGACTATCCCCAATATTTTTCCAATGGTTTATTGACCAATTAAGCGAGCACCAATAGTAACTTATTTGTGTTCCAAGATGGCAACAGTTATAAATGCGCATTTAGAAACAGTAGGCTACTGACTACATACAAATTAAATATAAACACCAAGAACATGACTTTATATTTCAACTTTCAGAATTTTTGGAATGATTGATGCAAATGGCACTCAACTTTTCTGTATCTTCACCTTTGTTTTCCTAAATGGATAGCACTATACAAATGTCTATTATCATTCATATTAAGCCAAAATATTGGGTAAATTATGTAGTGAAGCATTGATACAACTTATAGTGAAGACTAAAAGTGGATCAATTGGGCTAAAATTATGTAGCGGGGCAAATTCTTTTTTTTTTTTTTTTTTTTTTATTAATTTACATGATAATTCTATAGCGGTTACTGTCACGCTCAACTGCATGAACAGATAGACATTGAACAGATCATTAACCCTATCTAAATGCTTTCAACTCTCTCAGTGTAATCCCGCCACTTATAACAATAGAAGGCCATGTATTCACAGATTCCAATGAAACATCTAAAGCATTATTTCTGTGACGTCTCTAATGTTTCCTGCACACCCAGGGGGGCGGTATTCATTTTAACAATGATAATAAAAGCTGAGGCATCTGAGATTTCGTGAGCTTTACACTTTTTTCCTTATTCACATCCAATGCAATATTGAAATAGGAGGTTGATTATGCCCAAACCTACCCATTCATCAGCTAAATTGTAAAGGTTGGAAAAAGAAAAGAAAATGTGGGCGAGAGGACCTTTGTTTGCTAATGTGAAAATAAAACTTCAAATAAAACTTTTTTTTCCTGAACAGCCATTGGTAATTTTTTGGGGAGGGGTCACTGAGTTGATTTGGCCCCTCCCCGCCAAAGCACTCCCTGATACTTCATATTTCAAACAAAGAAACAAAATATGCTCTAAATCTCATTTACATAGAGAGGTGAAAATGGACAAGAAAAGTGAAAGGAAAACTTTGTGTTCACTATCTAGCCATTGGTAATTTTTTTTTTTTTTTTTGAGGGGGGGGGGGGGGGGTATTGGGTCACAACGTATTCTCAAAATCATGTAATGCAAATTTTACATCACATCCTCAACTTTTAGGTTTTGCCCCAGCCAACACCAAAGCCTTGATATACCAAAGCCGAAGACCTGCTACTCTTTCGCTTTAAACAAGATCAAGACAAGCAGGTTCCCACAGTTGAAAGAGAAAAGACCTGTGCCTGTAAATAGCATTTTGGAATGTGACCCTGGATGGCCCCTTTCAATCTCCAACATTCCTTACAAAACAATAGAAGCAAAGTGAAAGGTATTTCCTTGCAATCAATGCTCTCCTATTCTCTTTCTTTCTTTACAAAGGATTCTTCATACACTCTAAATAACAAAAAAATCCTATCGCCCATCCCCCCCCCCCCCCCCCCAAGACTTTCAAAGGGGTCATTTGAGACTATGAACAAATTGAGAAACTATAATTAGTATTTATTTCGAAATGTTGTTACAAGAGTTATTGTCAAACTAAAAACCTCATTTATTGTCTTCTATCTAAACTTTTACAATCAGTCACATGAGGGCATAGGGGCAGGGTATGCCAATGATTTCCACTTCATTTTTATTGTGTGTATTGCCTCCCATTTCTTTCCCACACATACATACAAGCCTAATATTTTAATTGTATATGCTAACAGAATCCTGTTCATCTTAATAATTATTTCTTGTTTGTTTTGAAAATTGTACTTTGGTATGTTTTATTTGAGGGCTGCTACTAGTGCTAACACTTCAAGCAAAATAGTCTTTATATCTAATCAAGGTTTATGTAAATCATGGCCCAAAAATTGTTCGATTTTTCACATACTTTTACTTTTGAAAATACATGGTCTGCAAAATAACCTGGAAAAAAAATAATTTGATTCTCTAGATTTCTTATCTCAAAACATTTCTTTTTGTGTGAAGGCATACTAATTTGAATATCACCTTTGATTTTGCTAGGCTTATTTTTTAATTTTCGGATTATAGGTTTTGAATATCATGGTTACTTTTTTTTATGTTAGACTGAATGCTAAGTCTAAGATTGGATGTTTTATTATAATGTGAATATGTTTTTGTAGATTCTCTAACTATATGTAATTATCAAGATGTGTATTGTTTTTTACTGTCTGATGTGTGTGGCATTAGGGAATCCTTTCCTATTTGACTTTGACGAGGCAAATTCGGAGTACAATGTATGCACCTCACAGGCTCTCCCTCTCTTTTGTGACTACCGTCTCTGTAATTTGTATTTAAACTCGTTCATCTTGGTTTACAATGCAGCTCGGAATAGTTAAACTAGACAGATGGCGCTATATAAATGCATTATTAGTATTATATTTATTACCTGCAGGTCCATCTATACAGTAAGCCATTAATCTCTTTTTCACACATTTTAATAGCATGTTGTAACGTTTATTTGGACTATACTAACGTGTAAGGCTTGTCTTAGGCCCGATTCTCATTGTCTGACAATGTAGTAACTAATATATACTATAAACTGGATTCCAAATATTGCTGTGGCGGATCCAGGGGGGGGCCGAAAGGGCCATGGCCCCCCCCCTCCAATTGGCGGCCGCAAAAAAAAAAAAAAAAAAGAACAAGAAAAAGTAGCGAAAGAGAATTTTCACAATTCACTGGTGATGGGCTATAGCCCCCCCCCCTCCCCCCTTTTTTCTAAATATCTTTAAGTAAAAAAATGTATAGGACTTCAAAAATACAAAAATTACCAAAGATAGTCATGCACTGATCATCATTTTTAGCCTCTAGCTTTGAAAGGAATATTGCTGGAGACGAAACTGTCTTTAAGGACCAAGTCCAGATTAATAGGCCCTAGACCCTACTTCATTTCTATTTCTCATCTATCAAGTCTACACCCATTACAGTACACACACCAATAACATGTCTATATATTTTCAAAATGTTTTTCTTCAACAATCACTATCTAGTTTATTTGCAGTGCTATTTGGAAGGTTTGGTGTAGCCAACTAGGCTACAGACAGTTGTTCAAGCTTCAGTATACATGCCATGGTATACAGTTTTGAACCTCTTGCTTGAAGAGAGGTTGGCTTTCAGTGCACATATTTTTAACTGTTTCTTTGCTGTACAATCCATGCTGCATGTAAAGCACGTGCAGGACTTTTGGGTAATTCTACGTGCATAAGCGGCCTTTTAACTCACATGGACCAACACTAGAATCAATGCATGGTATTCTTTGTTGACAAACCTGCCAGCTGATCACTCATGCGGGTTCTTGTGCGAACAACGTGCTGAGCTAAACCTTTTTGCATTTTTAGGCCATAATTTCTCCCAAATGTTCTTTTATTATAATGTATTTGTACATCATTCTCATTCAAAGTCAATGCATACACACAGGCAAAACAAAGCAACAGTTTGGTCAAGAAAATATTTCAATATTTAACTCAAGTAAGGTTGAAAAGTTCGCTTACCCTTCATGATCGGAACAATCCTTAGACCCGAAACACCTGTAAGCCGAATGCAGGTTCTAAGCACATGTGTACGATCGAGAGAAGAATAGTCTGAAACCAGTCCCTTCCTTATTGGTTTTTGAAAACTTCCCACTCACATGATCGTACAACCCGACTCTGTAAAATTAATGGTAAAATATGCGTGGAACTTGTTCGATTTGTCCTGATAGATTTGATATTTGATTAATGTTTGCTAAATTTTTTCACAATATATCAATCATCAAAATACAGTATTGGACAAAAAAAGGCTACAAAAGTATTCCGGAAAAGGACGAGGGGTTTATACACACCTCCTTTTGACGTGTCTCCAATCAAAATTAATCTTCGCTATTCTAGTATCCAATCAGCCCCATCCAATCATTGTGCGCTATCTTTTTTTCTTCCCTCCCCCCCCTTTTTTTTGGGGGGTGGGGGGAGAGGGGATGGATAACTGGATATCAGATTTCAAAACCTTGTTACCTCGTGCATTTCTCATGAAAAGACTTATGTTTTGTTTTAACTGGTAGGCGTCCATGGAGTGCGTTTACATATTGGATCGTACATAGGAGAAATAAGTAAAGAGAAAATTATCTTTAGCTTTTTAGCGCGGGAACCTTGTATAATGTTAAATTATGATCATGTATTTAGCCGTAAAAAACTACCAGAGAATGCGGACGGTCCAATAATTCTCTTCATGTAATATATAACGAACATTTAGCTGTTGGGCAACAATATAGATGAAATCCGTACATACAAGTCTTTTGAGAATTGAAATTTTGGGAAATCCACTTGGGAATATTAGTTAATTTACGAAAACATGCCCTATTTCTCCGAAAACTGTTAATCGGTTTTAGATAAGACATCGTGGCAAAGTAAAGATGGCTGAAATGAGGTAGCATTTACAGACAGATATGTGCAAAGAAAATGTGTAGTTCGCCGTTGCCACCCGAAAATAGGACGATTGCAGTTTGAAAAGCAACTTGATTCTCCCAAATTGTCTTAGCACAAGGTTACAGGAGCCCGCGGAGCCGGGTTTGAGCAGACCTCAGCCCCACACTTTTATCATTACGCTAAACGTTGAAAATGACCAAATGACGGAAATACCATATCTAACTTGTGACTTTTATCCATGACAGCCCCCCCCCCCGGCCCCCGGCCCATTTCCACTTTCGGCTCAGCCCCTGCACTTAAACGCTCCGCAACCTCTAAATGTCTATAGAAATGTCTACTTTTGTATTTCACAACAGCAATCGATTTTCACTCTTTTCTTATATTTTCTAGAACCACGACCTTTAATTTTGGTTCCCATTTTCAACGGCGCAAAAGAATGTTTGTTCCGTCTGGATGATTTTTTATTTATTTGTTTATTTATTTATTTATTTATTTTTTTTTTTTTTCATTTGCCTTTGTATTGGCACCTTCTGGCGATTTTCATTTGCAACAGGATAAGGAGACCTGAAAATATTGGAGAAATCTAAATCATGTTTCATGAATTTGTTCACTGGAAATCCCCACCTCCCGAAATTTCATTCTTTAGTGGCCATTGATAGATCATTCTGGTCATTTCATTTCAGGAATGAAAAGGGAAAAGTCTCCTCTTTCAGAATACGCAAAAATAGTCGACAATAATACTCTGGCCACGAAATATATCAACATACAAAAGATATTTAAGATTTTACATTTTATTCTTGTTGCAGTATAAGTTTGAAAAGTGTTAGGGCAGAACGTGCATGGACACCTTCATGACCACGACCTTAGTTATACGTTTACTGTATTCCTTTAATTTTAATAGTTATTAGGAGTAATTATTAGCCTCCTATGAAAAAGAATCTTTATCTGCATCACAAAGTCACAGTAACTTATTGTTCTACACTGTCCGTCATAAAGGTGGAATATTTTTTTGCCGCTATAGCGACATGATTTTGCTCTGACTTTAATTTCTTGAGTATGTTTGTCCCTGCTTTTACTTTTTGGGACCCTGGCTATATCTTGGACATTCTTCCAACCCTTCACGTGGACCTTTTTCCAAAAAAGTTTTGTCAACCCCCATGATGCCCATTTTTGTCATTTTTCCTCCTTTTGGGGCCCCTTTTTGTTTCCCCGGCCGATCAAGCCCCCCTCAGTCCTACCCCAAGGAAACGCGACTGAGGTGTACTCTTTTATATTGTTCTTTAAGTTAAATCTATATTTCTGGGGACAGGCTTAGGTCTCTTGTCTAGGGGAGGGATTGAAGTAAAAAAACGAGATTGGTGAAAATTCGGAATATTTTATTCCATCTTGATGCTGAAAACAAAAGAAATAAAAAACAACCATTAACCCTTAAATATCATCATTTTCCCCTTAAATTTTGTTTAGCCTTGATGACAAGGCTGTAAATAGTCAATATAGATAATACTTTATTTTGATTTATGTTTGGTTGAGATTTTACAATACAATTTAGGGAAGATAGAAATTTCCATAGTGTAAAAATTAAGAAAAAGAATGTGGAACCCCAATCACAATTTTTTTTACTCCTCCCCTAGCATGCCTAGACAAAAGAGTCGAGCCTGTAACCATACATCTAGATTTAATTGAAAGAATAATAACATATCTCCACCTCAGACGTGTTTCCGTGGGGTAGGACTAAGGGGGCCTTGGTGAACAAAAAAGGGCCCCAAAAATAAGAAAAAATGACGAAAATGGCCATCATCTGGGGGTAACAAACTTTTTTGAAGAAAAATCCCCGGGAAGGGTTGAGGGAACGTCCAATATATACCCACGATCCCAGAAAGTGGTGACAAACACATTCAAGAAATTAAAAACGGAGCAACATAAAGTCGCTTGAGCCAGAAAAATTCCACCTTTATGACGAACAGTGTATATAATAATTCATTTTTAGAGAACTATCGTATGAAGAAGATGATTAGATTAGCTTCAAATTTTCTTGGTGAGTGAGCTGTTCTGATTTCTCCCGACTGTCCCATTTCCTATCCCAGTGTGTCCCCCTCCACCCCCAAACAAAATACCTCAGACTAAGGATTATCATAAAAACTATGAAAACTGAAACTTTTATATCGACGTTTGAAATCCTGGATCGGTATATCAGCTTATACTGCAGGGCGTAGGGTACATGGAGGTAATATGGGCCCCCTAAGCACATTTGCCTAATTTGCATAAAATTACAAAATGACACACAGTCTAATCTGTGTTTATATGAATCAATAACTACTGCTCTAACTTTTATTGTGAAGAAAAACAATTATCACCAACCCCCTGTCTGCAATATTCAAATGTTGACGTCATCACCAAAGTGCCCATATTACCTGCATAATATGGGCACATGTATTCAATGTATTAAAAAAAAACTGCAATGACTCTACTATGTCTGGAATTTGTTTAAAATGTTGATAATCATTAGCTTTTAGATATCACTTGAAATTATAAGACCCTTCAGTAAATACTTTGACTATATATTTCATTGTTTTGTATTTTGTATATCATTTCTTTTTTAAATATTATTTAATTATTATTTTCATTATACAAATCAATATAGGCCTACAATAAGTTATTTATATTGATTATATACTATGAATATACCAAAAAAATCGTAGCAAAGAGATTGATGCCTCATCCCAATACTAAGTACCAGAATCATTTCCGCCATTTTGGACTGCCCATATTGCCTGCACTGATGTTGCTGTGTCAGGCAAGCATTCAATGCCACATTGCACCCCTTCACTAAAACAAATTGACACGCTAGTATGATCAAAATGAAACTATAAGCTTACTAAATATACAAACAATTTGAGGTTACCCCCTCAAACACTCTTTCACCATCACATTCTGTGAAATATCAAATTTTACATCAGGGTAAAAAATTGCCGTAAGTTTTACATACCTTGTTGGTTTTCAGCAATTTTCTCAGAGAAATTTCGGCATCAGATGCTATCACGATGATAGATTTTCATATAAAGTTCATATGAACAACATTATGGCGCTCACACCGGTCGACGGTCACGACACGATATGCTTCAGGTGGCCCATATTACCTGCTGGTCCATATTACCTGCATGTACCCTATACTAATAGTTTGAACACAATTTACATGTTATACGGTGTACACATGCACTGTTAAAAAAATGTATTTTTACAGCAAATCTGCTGTCAGCAGAGTCGCCATAAAAAATGTAATTAAAAAAAAAAAAAACAGTTTTGTTGTAAGTTTCTCCTGCAAATAATTACGTGAGAAATGCAAAATATACATCAGGAGTAACACATTTGTTCCGTTTTAACCAAATACGTATGTTATAAAACTCTAACGATATTTTTCCTTCTCTTTCATCAATTCTTAAGGGAGAAATTTACAGCAAAACTGTATTTTAAATTACATTTTTGTATGGCGACTCTGCTGACATCACATTGCTGTATTTTTTCTGTATTTTTTTTTTTTTAACAGTGTGGATATTATCTTTAACACTAACAATAAATCCATTATTGATAAATCAGGTTATTCAGACATAGATTCAAAAGTTAGCACAGATGCTAACAGAGATTGATAATTTTATATACAAGACATTACACAAAATCTTATGATATAGTGTGTTTTATTTGTCATGTATATCTATATAGGCCTATGTATCATGGTTGTAGCTACAAACTTTATACCCCTTTACATTTCAAGAAAATATGTTCATGAATAAAATTTAATGTCAATCAAGAAAATAGACCTAGTCCGTATGAGAGTGTCTTCATTCACTGTGCTTTGCCATTGTTTGGGGAAACTTGGCTCTTAATTTTCTCCCCCAAAAAATATAGGGTGCGTGCAGCATTACAGCAACATTCACTTGCCTTGTACTGTACCCGTCTGGCAGATTAGTGATCAATATACACAGAGACATTCATCTTTCACCGAATACGACACTTTTGTGAATAAAACGGCAAATTTCCCATCCTTAATGATGGTTTTACTCGAACATACGACCTCGTGCTTGGGATTGAGTTCGGGGCATGGGCGTCGATCCGAACTTGAACATGGGGGATCAGACGCGGATCCAGGGGGCAACAGGCCCGCCCCGCCCCCCAGTTAAAAAAAATTGGAAACTGATTTTCTTGATGGATGACTGGCCTCATTGACCGACTAAACCCTACCTTTAGGGGCGCATAACTTCTTGACGGCCGAAGGCAGATTTTTTTTTTTATTTTTTTTTTTTTATTTTATGTATTTTTTTTTTTTTACGCCTTACCAAATTCTTTTGGGGGCGTGTCCATGGTGGTGGGGGGGGGGTCCAAGGTTATTGCATCAAGTATAAGGTTTGGAATTGCATCAGCGGCTACAGTTTTTGAACACAAAAAAAGTATGAGATGGGGCCTCCCAATGTGTTGCCCCCCCCCCCCCCCCCACCCTCCACAGGTCTGAAATCTCGATTTTGCCTGTTACGACTAACACAAAAAATACATGATGTCACTGATTTGTATTTATTATGTATTATGCGCGCACCAGTCATCAAAGGTTGTATGGCCTAAGAGATAACATAATTAAAAAGAAAAAGAAAACGAAAGTAAAAGTTAGGCCTACCTGACGTACACTGCAAGTAGCAATTCAGTTCAGTTCAGTAATAATATTCAAAACCAAAAACATCACAATATAATCGTATTGATGAGTATACATATCAACTAGATTACATCATAAACGAATTGATTTTCCTCACTTTCTTGCTTACTCATGCGTCACATGTTTGCAGGCTAAAACATTCGGTATCGTTGTTTCCATTCTAATATTCTGTGAGAAAGCTATTTTTTGTAATCGTCATCAGAAAACCGATGCACCATCAGTTCCGCATCCATTCTGGCGTTTTGGTTTTAAAATCGAGATATGATTTCCTATTTTTCCCCCATTCACGGAAGATGTTTTGCACTTCGATATACTCTATTTTAGTATTAGACCTAGCTCAAATTTCCCCTAAATAATAATGACAATGGGATCCCCCTCCCTATGATGTGAACAAGGTTTGAAATATTGGGTTCTTATTTCCCTCCTGATCATGTTATTAAAAAGTTCCCCATTAATTTTAAACCAGGCGAAATTCCCATGTGTATAGGTTTTGCAGTCTTGTCAATTATTTCATTTCCCCCTCTCCACCGCATATTATTACTTCCATTGTTTTTCATCCTTTTTCCTATCCTGAATATGTTGATATTCCCGTTCACAAGTTCCGCAATCCTTATTGACAAGGATAATTCACATACACCCCCACATAATTTTAGGCTTAATCCTTAATCATGTTAAAAAATACAAATGGGGCGAGTATTTTAATATCCGGCTGAAATTTGATCTATATTTACCAATATAGATTATTAATTAGCCAGTATGAGACGTGAAGGAGAGGGGGGGGGG
>CALNVZ010002100.1:59975968-59993895 GCA_940671915.1 Paracentrotus lividus | reverse complement strand
GGGGGGGGGGGGGGTTAATCCCCATGGAATTCCCCCTTCCCAGCGCATGTCGGTTGTTTTTGTGATAGGGTGATGATCGTCGATATTTCCTTTTTTCCTGAAGGTGGCATATATTAAAATGATTATTGTGAGGGGAGGGAGAGGGGGCCTTTAACATGTCCTAAAAATGGGAGGCCCCCATCATGACTATTATGAATACGAATACATTCCAGTTTGTACACTTTCCTAGTGTGTGCATTATGCGAGGGCGAAACGCGAGTCGAAAATTGCTCAATAATAATGACCTTATGCTACAGTCACACAGACACTTACGTTTAGTTACGTCCGCTGCGTATAGATTTAGCTGAGTGGACGCAGTATGAACGCAGCATGGACGCGGTCATCCGCAAGGAACGTAAGTATACGTATCTGAACTTAATGCTACAGTCACACAGAACTTACGTTGAGTTACGTCCAGTGCTGCGTCCGAAAAAGTCATTTTTTTCTGCGAATCCCCACGGATACCTTCCCGTCACGCCTCAATAATTATAATATATACGGGACAAAATGCGGATGATACGAACAGTTACGACCAGATACGGACACTTGCGTCCACTTACGAATAACCTTACGAGTCTACTCGGTCTTTGTTTTTTTTCTACTTTCGGAAACTTCAGGACACTTCAGAACACTTGCGGGGATTTACATACGTATACAGATAACTGGGAACTGTAATGAAAAATTATATATCTCTCTGGTCAATGAGAGTGTTTTTTTTTGTTAAAATTCGCAATTAGATACTTTCCTATTTTCTGCTAGTTCAAGTGGCGTGATACAGGATTTCAGGGGGGGGGGGGGGGGCCCGCGCGAAATTTTCTGTCTTAACATGTGACAGGTATCCAATGAGGCGTTTTCAAATTATGGGGGCGTCCCCTGCGCCCACGTCCTGGATCCGCCACTGCTGGTTGAACTGGCTTAAGTCCTAATCCCCAAAGCAAAGTGGTTGAGTACAAAGAAAGGTTGAAGAGGGCACAGACGTTTGATTCCAGGGGGAAGCACGCCTCCCCCGACCAAAGAGAGAGAGAGAGAGAGAGAGAGAGAGGGAGATGAGAAGGGGGGGCGGGGGGGTGGGGGGGGGAGAGAGAGAGAGAGGGGGGGGGGAGGTAGATAACAGAGAGGCAGAGAGAGAGAGAAAAAAAAAGAAGAAGAATGTAACCTAATTAGATTTCAAACCACTTTTAATATCGCTTCTATATACAGGCCATTTAAGAAGATTCGGTCCCTAATAATCAGACAAAAACGAATGATTTATTTATTTATTTATTTATTTGTAAATAAAGGAACCAATCGAAAGATAAAACATCCCAGAAGAGACAACATGCAGCGAAATACCTTATTTATGCAACTGATTACTAGATTATAATTATTATAGTTTTCAAAAAGGTCTTTTCAAAAGTTTAACTCCCATTTATATAGAAAAGAGAAAGAGAATTTGAATTTATGGCCCTCCTTTTTTTTTTGCTCCCACATTTTGCCGCACGTATATTGGGGTTATTATAAAATTGAAAAGCAAAAAGAGAATATATTAAAGTGATTATAATGTTTAAATTTTTCCTTTTTTTGGGGGGGGGTGGCGAGTGCATAACTTGCCTTGCTTTCTAATCATTTTATAGCAATTTTTTGTTCACTCTCGCATTCTATCATTTAGGGTTTCCTACTTATTAAATGGTAAATAGAGTACTTGCGCTGTGCGCTCCCGTGATTTAAATGACATAATTTAAACAAATGTATATCAATAACCCTTCTTGACCGGGCATCGCGCTCTCAAAAGGTCATAACCATGTTTATGCTAGGGATTATCCAACTAAAACGAATTTCAAACAAATTTATTCAATATATTCTTGTCATATAAAAAAAAGGGGGGAATTATTGAGTTATAAGATTTAATTGCAGAGGATTTCAATCAAATATGGTTTAGAACATCCTGTTTTCCACTATTCTGTTTTTATTGAGTGGAAGCTCGCTTGAATTATCATTAGGTTTGTTTTTCTTTTAATTTGCCCCCCCCCCTTCCTCCAGGAAATTTAGGACCTGCCCCCTCTAAGCTACTACATTTATATAACCCCTAACCATTTCCAAACAAGAACGGGTGTTCGGGAGCTCCAAAACGTGATAGGACGCAATTATCCGCAACGCTTAAGTGTTTGTCCGCAGCCTCTTAAGTGTATTGTTTTGGATACTTAAACTTTTGATACGTTTAATTACGGATAATTGCGAATACTTAGGGTGGACGCAAATCAGCGCAAATGGACTTAAGAATTTTCCCCGGATGGTCTGCGTCCTAGATACGGATAGTTACATTCATTTACGGAAAGTTACGTTTTGTTACGGTTACTTACGTAAGTCAGCATCCGTAAAGATGCCCTGCGAAATTTTGAACATTTCAAAATTTCGCAGGCCTGGCGCCGTCATTGTGCGTACCGATACGGTTCAGATTCGGACAGATATGTATACTTACGTTCCTTGCGGATGACCGCGTCCATGCTGCGTTCATGCTGCGTCCACTCAGCTAAATCTATACGCAGCGGACGTAACTAAACGTAAGTGTCTGTGTGACTGTAGCATTACAGTTCCCAGTTATCTGTATACGTATGCAAATCCCCGCAAGTGTTCTGAAGTGTCCTGAAGTTTCCGAAAGTAAAACAAAAAAAAACAAAGACCGAGTAGACTCGTAAGGTTATTCGTAAGTGGACGCAAGTGTCCGTATCTGGTCGTAACTGTTCGTATCATCCGCATTTTGTCCCGTATATATTATAATTATTGAGGTGTGACGGGAAGGTATCCGTGGGGATTCGCAGAAAAAAAGGACTTTTTTGGACGCAGCACTGGACGTAACTCAACGTAAGTTCTGGGTGACTGTAGCATTAAACGGGATATCCGAAGCTGTATACTTTAAGAGATCCCCGAAAGGGGAATCCTCATCATGTCAGGATACTTAAAAATGCAGAGAAAATCTTTAATCATCAACTACTTGTACAAGCGTATAGCTCCTTGATAGTTTGTTGAAAAAAATATATGGATATAGGCCTATAGGAAACGGAGCAAACTTTTAAGCATACAGGCCCATTTCAGTTGTCCATATTAATCATGATAATACACAAAGATCACCTATCATATAATAACAACATTTTTAAATAATTATATTCTTGGATAATGCGAGAGGGCGGAACGACCTAGCTAAATTGTGGCTTCAAATGCGTGCTATAAAAGTATATACTTGAAAAGTATATAATGATCGCTTTGAACGGGTATTTACCGCCAGCAGGTTACAACTCGTTGTTCGATAGGTTCATTTGTCGGAAGGTTCGTTGTTTCGAAGATTCGTCTGTCCAAGCACGTAAATTTCCTATATACCTGGATGTTCGTTTGTCCGAAAATTAAATAAGATTCGTTCGTGTGGAAATTCGATGCCATAGTCCGACGGTTATTTCGTTCGAAAATGAGATCGAGTTCGTCTGTCCGAAAATGAAATTGGGTTCGTCTGTCCAAAAATAAAATCGGGTTCGTTATTCCGAAAATGAAATAGGGTTCATTCGTCAAAAAAAAAAGAAAAAAAAAAGAAATTGGGTTCATTCGTCAAAAAATGAATAAGGGAGTATTCGAAAATTTCGGACGAATAAATCCTATTTAATTTTCGGACAAATGAACCCTATTTCAATTTCGGACGAATGAACCCTATTTCATTTTCTGACAAATGAACCCTATTTCATCTTTGGACAAATGAACCCTATTTCATTTTCGGACGAATGAACCCTATGTCACTTTCGAATGAACGGATCTTCGGTCAAATGAACATTCGGCTACAACGAAACTTATTTCATTTTCAAATAAAATGAACCTTCGGAATATGGAACCTTCGGACAAATGAACCTACGAAATAACGAGTACAGCGGTTATGTTTTGTAATTATCATTATTTTGTATTTAAATTTAGAATTGAGGTTTCCTTCTGTACGCATTATTCGCTCCCAGGATTTTGAAACAGGGAGGCACAGACTCATTTTTTTAATAAATATACTGTATATCAACATTTTAGCGTTCCACGACCGTGTGAAAAAAAGAGTCCTGAAATGGTATTTTGTAAATAAGTAAATAATGTGTACGGCGACCAAGCCAAAACTAATATTTCTAAATCCGAGGAGACTATAGAATTGAGCTTATATCACTTTATAGTAAAACACCGTAAAAGAACACATATATAGCCTAATAATTATAGTAGGCCCCTATCATACAAACGTTTTACATAATAATGATAATAATAATAATAATGTATTTGTATAGCGCCATCTGTCTAGTTAAACTATTCCGAGGCGCATTGTAAAACAAGATGAAAGTGTTGAACTACAAACATACATCATGTCCATGTAGTTACAAACACATTCTCTTAATAAAAACAGAAAAGAGGGACAGCCTGTGAGGCGCACACTCCGAATCTGCCATGTCAAAGTCAAAGAGGAAATTTTTTACCCTAATTTAAGATTAAAATATAATACATATATTGCACAATAGTTAAAGGAAATCATTCATAATTTTTTAAGGAAACCAAAACCCATGAAGAGAGTCAAGCCTGTTAGAAAGAGACAAATTAATGGAGCAATTTTAGGAATAAAAAATCATCAAAAAACGGTTTTGGAATAAGAGAATTATGACAGTTTAAAAAGTCTTGTTTTAATTTCTAGACGATCCTTACATTGGCAAACTTGCCTCAGAATGGCTGTATATTTTTATGGACAACTCTCCATTTGTCTTGTACACAGATTTTTATATTTTCCCATTATTTATCATATTTCTGATTGTCTCCTTCTGGCCTTGACATATGTGGTGTGAAATAAAGTTCCCCATGTATATGTTGAGCTAGCTTAGAGAGGAGGCAATATGCATTTTGAAAGATACAAGTACATGTATGGGGAAAATATGAATTAAAAAACACATTTAGAAGGTATATAGAAGAAGACTTTTCACACTGAAGTAACTCTCACATTTAATAACCGATTTGAATTAAGCTTCTTTTTTTTTTAATTGCTCCTCTCCTTTTACTCTTTCCTACAAGATTGACTCTCTCCATGGGTTTTGGTTTCCCTTAAACAATTATAGATTATATACACATACTTCACATGAATATACATTCAACCTTGTCCCAGTCAAATCTGTTGGGACTAAAGAAATAGTTTGACCTTGAAAAAATTGACTCACCGTTCGCCATAACGGTGGAATATTTTTTTCTGGCTCAAGTGACATTATGTTGCTCCGTTATTAATTTCTTGAATGTGTTTGTCACAGCTTTCACTTTCTGGGATCCTGGGTGTATCTCGGACGTTTCCTCAACCCTTCCAGGGGATTTTTCTTCAAAAAAGTTTGTCACCCCCAAGAGATGGGCATTTTCGTCATTTTTTCTTATTTTGGGGCCCTTTTTTGTTCATGCGACCCACCAAGGCCCCCTCAGTCCTTCCCCAAGGAAACACGTCTGAGATGGAAATTTGTTATTGTTCTTTAAATTAAATCTAGATTTATGGTTACAGGCTCGACTCTTTTGTCTAGGGGAGGAGTCACAATTTATTTTGATTGGGGTTCATCATTCATTTTATTCATTTTTACACCATGTAAATTTCTATCTTTCCTAAATTGTATTGTAAAATCTCAACCAAACATAAATCAAAATAAAATATTATCAATAATGACTATTTACAGCCTTGTCATCAAGTCTAAACAAAATTTAAGGGGAAAATTATGATATTTAAGAGTTAAAGGTGGTTTTTAATTTCTTTTGTTTTCAGCATAAAGATGGAATACAATATTCCGAATTTTCACCAATCTCGTTTTTTACTTCAACCCCTCCCCAAGACAAGAGACCTTAGCCTGTTCCCAGAAATATAGATTTAACATAAAGAACAATATAAAACAATACACCTCAGTCGCGTTTCCTGGGGGTAGGACTGAGGGGGGCTTGATCGGCCGGGAAAACAAAAAGGGGCCCCAAAATGAGAAAAATGACAAAAATGGGCATCACGGGGGTTGACAAAACTTTTTTGGAAAAAGGTCCACTTGAAGGGTTGGGAGAATGTCCAAGATATAGCCAGGGTCCCAAAAAGTAAATGTAGGGACAAACATATTCAAGACATTAAAGTCAGAGCAAAATCATGTCGCTGTAGCGGCAAAAAAAATATTCCACCTTTATGACGGACAGTGTATGATGGGTTAAAACAAGAGAAGATGACTTGGAAAAGACCTTTGACTTGGACGATTATCCAAGTTATGGAAGTTCGAAGTAGGCACGATTGATTGTATTATGAATAACAACATTCAGAAATGTACTTTAAGAAACCCTCACAATTTTCAGATCAATGAATACATGTACACGTTTTAGGTTTCTAAAGATGTAGTAGTTTGTTTCTCAAAATGGTAGCAACTTTAATCCAGGTTTAAATCCTGATAAACTGATCAATTTGTAATGGGTGTCGTATACTAATTTTTTGATCTGCAAATACTGGAGGGTGATTGTGTAGGCAAGGCCCCTCTTTTTACATATTTGAGGGGGTATATCCTCCGTCCCCCACAATCGACGCCAATGCCTCGTCTGTTGAGAGCCAGAAGGGCGTTATTGTATCTTAAAGATGTTCCGTTGACAACCAGAAGGGTGCTATTGCTGTACAAAGTTAATGGTAATAGCGCCCTTCTGGTTCTCAACGGAACATCTTGGATCTCTAATAGCGCCCTTCTGGTTCTTAGCCGATAAGAAAAAGATGTCATATGCCAGACGTACAGTGTGTCCCACAAAAAATGCTAATCATGCTAATGGCACCTTAGATGGGTATAATATTAAAATTACAAAATTATATTGTTATATCTTTACACTCGTAAACTACAATTCGTTTTCTACAACTGGATGAAATTTTATGTGATATGGTCCAAGAATAACAAAGATATGAGCATTTTCTCATGACACATCAGGAAACCTCTCCATCCAAATTTGTATTGAGTACTACAGGGTGTGTCGAATAAAACAAACCCAAGTTTGATCATTAATACTTTGAGAAATATTTCAGTATTATGAAATTTATATCACTGTAAAGTGCAACTCATTACCATATCATGTATCACTGAACCCCATTGTTTTAAATATGTCTTGCAAAATTGTGAGTGGTTCACTTTCACGCTCATTGATGGTCAAAGTTGGGTTTCCTTTGTGGCACCTTTGAATAACGCATTTCAAGGAGCATGAAAGTGTCTTGAACACTCACAATTTTGCAAGACTTTTTCAGAACAGTGGGGTTCAGCGATGCGGGATATTGGTGAGCCGAGAGAGATATCATTGGAATGGTAATGAGTTGCACTTTACAGTGATATAAATTATATTAAAATTAATATAACCACTACTGAAATATTTTTCAAATTATTAATGATCAAACTTGGGTTTCTTTTATTCGATATACCCGGTACTACTTAATGCAAAACTTGGATGGAGAGGTTTCCTGATGTGTGATGAAAAAATGCTCATATCTTTATGATTATTGGACCATATAACATAAAATTTCATCAAGTTGCAGAAACTGAAGTGTAGTTTACGGGTGTAGAGATATAAACAATATAATATTGTAATTTTAATATTATACCCATCTAAAGTGCCATTAGCATTTTTTGTGGGACACACTGTACAGTCTGTGTCATATAAAATGGTACAAGTGGAAAACATTTTTTTTATAGTATGAATATTAATCACAACCTGGTATTGTTTCATATTTTTGTAAAGCAGGAAAATCATACTTTCTTCTGCCATTTTTTCCATCAAATTTGGTGTTGTAGTTTTTGAGATATGACTAGTTTTCTACAATCAAGAAAAATCCATTTGTCCCATGTCCCATGCCTTCGTGTATAGGTTTCGCATAATAGCCATGAAGTGCTCAATTTCGATTTGTTCCTCGTCGCACAAAATTTAGCATAACTTTTGTTTCACGAAAGCAAATTATACAGAACAAAGCGCATCAGCAGGGAAAATCTTTTGGCTTTATTTTGGTACCACATACACACATTATTTGAAAATATTTCACACCTAAATATTTTTTTTCCCGACTGTACCATTTTTTTTTTTGACACAGACTGTATATTGGCAAATCGTTTTGCCCGATCATTGTTTCAAAGAGAATGCAATAAGGATGTAAAAGCTGCTGACGGATTACAGGCCAGAAAGAGGATAGAGATACGTCGTTGTAGTTGAAAAAATAATCAAGGGGTTTCCCGTCAGATCTCTATTTCTGGGAAAACTGACTTAAATATACTGGCCGGTATTCTCGAAGCATGACTAAAGTTAGTAGGCCTACTAAATACGTATTTAGTTACCCTTGCTATTCACAAAGGGTAACTAACTAAAGTTGAGATAGTGAGGGTGATTAAATACGTCATCAGCTAACTAACTTTAGTAGGGGTACTAAGTTAATCCCCTCTGCGTAGAAATATACGTTAACTAAAGTTAGTTAGCTATTCACGAAGGGTGATTAAAGTTAGTAGGCCTACTAAATACGTCATCGATGCACTAAATTCGCCCAATATTTAGTCAGCTCAGAGGGGTAGTTTAACTTATCGTCTGACGTTGATTCCGATGCGGTAATTTCACTTTTTTCGGTGAGTATGATATTTTATGTATTTTGATTCATTACGGAACTATTGAGACACGGTATTTTTACAATGGAAATAAATTATATTCTGTAAGATTCAACCTGACCGTGTTTCAAACATCAATTATTGTGACATTTTTTTAATCATCGCAACAATAGTCCCACCTGTTCAGATTTACGCATGGGTTGTGAAGGACTCGACTACACCGATTTCCGGAGACTATTTGTTATGTATTTTGCACCGTAGCTTGAATTTTAACCCGAAAAATAACAATATACTCTTATGTTTGGAAACTATAGTGGTGTCCACTGGATATGTTTTTATTTCATAAGCTAACTTAAGAAACCGAAGATAGTTCTTTGATCACTCTTCCTTTGTTGTTGCGAACGACCTCGCGTCGAACGATCGTAAGACCTGGTCCCGAGCTAACTTAGATTTACATCACGCAACAGAGCTTTGTTTAGCTAGCTGAAGACCAAATTACTCTTAAGGATAAGGTATATTTTCCCATCATGGTCTTGTGTTCCAGAATGCAGTTCAGTTTGTTTTAGGTCTAGATTCTAGAGTAGATCTAACATCTAACGGTTAGATCTAGTCTAACGTTAGATTCGAAGTTAGATCCAAAAATGAAATAGATCTAGATCTAGACCTCTAGATCTAGGGTCTACTCGATAGATCTTACATTAGATCCTGACTCCTGAGATCTAACACAATAACAGATTTTCTCTCGGCCTAACTGTTAAAATCTATTTTTTATTTGGTCCGGGGGGGGTGGTGGGGGGAACGGCCCAAAATTGTATTATTAGATCTAGATCTAACGTTAGACCCTATTTAAAATAGAATCTAGATCTATATTACAAACACTAAGTGGGGGACATTTGACATGGTATCCCAAAGTAATCTGAAGTTCAAAATAGTGTGTGTGTGTGTGTGTGTGTTTGTTTGTTTGTTTGTTTTTTTTTTTGTTTTTTTTGTTTTTGTTTTTGTTTTTGTTTTTGTTTTTGTTTTTGTTTTTGTTTTTGTTTTGTTTTGTTTTGTTTTGTTTTGTTTTGTTTTGTTTTTTGTTTTTGTTTTTGTTTTTGTTTTGTTTTGTTTTGTTTTGTTTGTGGGGGGGGGGTCCCTGGAATCTACGCCCCTATTACAAGTCATCCCATGTACCCATCATACATAGGCTTAAACATCAGTTTTGTTTGTCTTATTATGTAAAATTTTTATGATCGAGTTCGTCCCCAAGGGCCCAAATAATTAAGGTTAGGATCTACTTTCCTAATAATTTGGATGTAATTTGATTATTAGTACATTTGATTTTGTTAAATTTCTAATTTCCATGTTGCTTTTCTAAAATTGTAGCTAGCATGTCATTTGGAAAGGGTCGACAAGATTAAAGCTATTGCATTTTTATGTTTATATGAGGAGTCACTCTGTTCAACTGAAATTTTTGATATTTTCTTTCTCTGTCCAAAAATTTGGTTACAGGTTTTCAAAGGAAACTTCCTTGATGAGCAAATATTGTAAGACAGGAACTGGATAGGCTCACTCAAGACTATTGGCACTTCAACCACATATCCAAATCATTACTGAGCAGAGATTTTATACAGTCGGTAATTTCGTTTTTGCTTTTATTTTGTCCTGTTTTTTTCTTTTTTTTTCTTAATAGATAATAAGTAAAGGTTCACTTCCTGTATAAGCATACAGATATCTCTATGTCAGGTGAGGGAAGTGGACATTAACACATGTCCTTTGGAATGTTGCATAGGCCTACATGTTGTAGCCTACATTTTAAATTCTTTTCAGCATTTGTCGGATATGAAAGCTCATAACTGATATAAATTTGTGGCATGTCATGGAAAATGTTAGTGAAAATGGAAATTGTTAATTTGTTTATTATTTACAGGCATAAAATACTAGTATAAAAAATACCATTCCATTGCTAGATTTAGCTATAAAACAGTAGCTGTTGTGTAGCATTAGAGCTAGATCTACACGACGCGACAGAGCTGTGTATAGCTAGCTTCGGGTTATCTAGTCGATCATTGACATAGAGACTAGATATAATTACTATTGAGGATAAGATAGGCCTATATTTTCCCATCGTGGTCTTGTTGTGTTCCAGTTGTTGTAGGCCTATAGGAATCTAGATCTTGAACTAACGTTAGAATAGATCTTACGTTAGATCCTGAGATCTAGATCTAGGCCTAACAGATTTCCTCTCTTTTTTCCTTTTTATTATTATATTATTTATTTATTCATTTTTTTAAATTTGGTCACGAGGGGGGGGGGGGTGGGGGGGGGGAACGCCCAAAATTGTCAAATTATATTACAAGCACTAAAACTTGGGGGACATTTGTCAAACACATGATAGGCATCAGATTTGTTTGTCTTTTTTATGTAACATTTTACGAGTTTTGATACCAAATAATTAAGGTTACTTCCTAATAAAATTCGGATGTACTGTGATTCTTGGCACGTTCAATGTTGTTAAATTTCTAATTATTCCATGTGTGTTCCAAAATTGCGCATGTCATTTGGAAAGGGTTAACATTCTGACAAGTTTAAAGCTATTGGAATTTATGTTTATATGAGACTCTGTTCAACAAAAATTTATATTTCTGTCAAAAAAATTTGGTTACAGGTTTTCAAGGAAACTTCCATAGGAGCAAATAAGACAGGAACTGGAAAGGCTTACTAAAGACTATTGGCACTTCATCCACATATCCAAAATCATTGCTGAGATGAGATTTTATGTATTTGGTAAGTTTGATTGTTGTTTTTGTGTTGTTGGTTTTTCTTAATATATAATTCACTTCCAGTATACATTGTAAGCATAGGCCTACAGATATCTCTATGTCAGGTGAGGGAAGTGGACATTAACAAACATGTATTTTGGAATGTTGCATACATTGTAGCCCTATATTTAAATTCTTTACAGCATTTGTGAATATGAATCTCATAACTGCTATATAATTTGTGGCATGCCACGTAAAGGAAATGTAAAATGGAAATTGTTTATTTATTTACAAGCGTACAATACGAGTTTAAAATACAATTTACTAGATTAAGCTGTAAAACAGTTAGGCCTACTTACAGGGGAGGGGGGGGGGTCCCAGGATTGGGAAACTAGAGGGGGCACAGGAAAAGTATATGAGAGGGCAGGAAGGCGATTTTCAATTTTTTTTTATTTATTTTTTTTACGATATAGGACCTAACTATTAACAAGTATGCTCTATATGTGTGATTCAGAAAAATGAGAGGGGGTGGCGCCCCTTGTGCTCCGCCTGGCCATCCCTTTCATTGTTTCCAAAAAGAAAACAAATAGATACATTCTCTTGCATTTAATTTTGTTGTTAGAGTCGCTTATAAACAAATATGAATGTTTTATGGATTAAATGATTTTTTCCTAACACTGAGGTATTGTCTGGTTTCTCTATTTACAGATTCACAAGGAAGATGCTTGACGTATCAGCCAGTCGTTACAAAATGGATACTGGATCTGGAGAGAACATTTAATTCCAAGCTATGAAGCGGCTTCTAGATCAGTTTAATTTATTATGAAGTGCATGAACAAAAGATTGTTAAAATCTTCACGACAAATGTCATAGTGATACCATTTTTTGGTAGAATATTCAGACATTTCAACAAACTAATATCGCAAATGAGATGCTTATGTGATTCTTACAAGTATTCTTACCCCCAAAATAAAAGAATTAAATTTACTATTAGATAAATTTTACAAATTACATTTGAAATCAAACTGTAAAGATGTTTTCTTCCTTTTAATGGATATTTGATTTCTAGTTATCTATACTATTATCAGTTGCGGATTCAAGATTTGGAGTAAGATGGAAAATTAGAGAGGAACACACGTTAATTGGACATTGTTTCATGATTATTTACATACCTATTTTGACCCACAAAGTGGGCAGGGGTGGGGAAGAGAAACATTTTTTTTTTGCATCCGCCACTGGATAGTACACCATCTTTTCTGTCATCTGGTAGCCCATTTTTGTTTTTATTTATTTATTGTATTTATCTATTTATTTATCTATTTTTTTTTTTTAATTTTTTTTTTAGATCGATAGATGCAAAGTACACTCCTGTTGTGAAAAGAAATAAAGGAATCTACTCCACTCTTGATTTTAAACATGACACATGTGTCTGTGTTTGAAGAGATCTAATTACAAGGATGTAATTTGCTTTGTCCTGTATCAGGATTTATTTGTTGTATTTATTTATCTATTTAATATTATTTCTTAGTTACATCGAAAGACGCAAAGTCAACTCCTGTTGTGAAAAAAAAATAAATAAAAGGAATCTCCTGCACTCTTGATTTTAAACATGTACAAATGTGTCTGTGTTTGAAGAGATCTAATTACAAGAATGTAATTTGCTTGGTCCTGTATCAGGACAATTACCACCTGGACAATTACTCCCCAAGACAACTATCCCCCAGAAATAAAGGTTTAGCTGTAGAGTTAGGGGTAGATTTTAAAACGGACGTAGTTGTCCGTGGCAATTATCCCTAAATAAATTGTGCTAGAACCGTCCTGTGCACCTCCCTATGACAGGAGTGGATTGTATTTCACTGTTATCATATACTATATTGTACAATGAGATAATTTAAAACGTGGGACAGAGAGAGGGAGAGAGAGCAGAGAGAGAAAGCAGAGGCGTCGATTCGCTTCGAGAATTCAAAGCATGGGGGTGGGGTGAGCCATCGTGTGTTAACAATGGCTCACCCCCCCCCCCTCATCCTTTGAATTCTCGAAGCGAATCGACGCTTCTGAGATGAGTGTGAGAGAGCCAGCGAGGGGTGGGAGGGGCAGATGAATGTTTAAGAGATATAGAAAAAGAGGTAATTGTTGAAAGGTACTACTTTAATCAATAAGCCTATGTTATAAGATTATAAGAAGTTCACAAATTGTATTTGATTATAAATTGAGTTTATGTACGAAGATATACCGGCCTACAAAGATGGAATGAGCAGTGTAATGACTTAGAGAGAGAGAGAGAGAGTAGCAAGGAAAGAGACGAGTTTGTGTGGGTAGTGAGTGAGAGAGAGAAATTAAGTCCCGTACTCTTCATTTATTATAATTACAAATTCTTAATATAGGTCTATCAGTCGCGCATCCAGAAATGTTTTTGTTTTTGTTTTTTGGGTTTTTTTTTGGGGGGGGGTAGTCTGAGTCATTTTAGGTCATTCATCTAGATTTTTTTTTTTCAATTGAAAGAGGGGGGGGGGGGGCAAAGGCCCCAAATTTATGTTCGGCACTTTTTTTCTTTATTATTGGTTTAGGGTGCGGGCCCGCCATTGCTTCCCTGCATCTGTGTTTGCCTTAACACTATTCAAAGACAGATTTAAAATAACATAAAAATAAACAAGTCTACAAGTGTGAGTTATAAAGAATCATATTTTGCTCTTTTCTTTTTTAATACTAAGACATAATTTACGGGTCAGTCCAACCTTTCCAAATTTAATATCGAGCAGGGGAAGAAGGTATTTTTCCAACGTTTGATATGAAATTCTTTAAATGATTAAAGTTATTAATAGTTATGATTTATTTTACTGTGATAACCTCAAAAATGTTAGTCCCATCAATTCTCCCGATCTCGAGAACAAGGTAGGTTTTAAGTTGCCAAAAAATTGCTAAAAGAATTTCCCAAAACAACGCCCATGCAAAGCTGATCGCGAGCACAGAAATAGAGAATGCATACCAACCATGATACCAACGTAGAGAGCGCACGGCCAAAGCGCGTACTTTATGTTAATTATGCACAGTGATGTCACAATGCCCTAGATCTGCGGTAGATATGAAGTGCGCATGCGTAGTAACGAGGGGATTAATTTAGTAGGGCTACTAACTTTAGTAGGCCTACTAACTAGTAGGGGTTTCGTGAATAGCTCACTAACTTAGTAGGCCTACTAAGTCAGTAGCCTGATTAGTTAGTACCCCTACTAACTTAGTAGGGGTACTAAGTTAGTTACCTTTCGTGAATACCGGCCACTGACTTCAAAACATTTATAATACAAAAACTTTTTTGGCTCGACTCTTGCGCTTCTGATGGTGAATATGGGCACCCTGATATGAGATATGTCAAGAAGTTGCAAAGTTTCAGGATAGTTCAGGGGGGCATTTCATCAAAGGACTTGTCGGACATTTTATCCGACAAATTTGCTCTCAGCCAATCAGATGCAAGCATTTCAGTAGCTTATAACAGCTTGTCGGATAAAACGTCCGACAAGTCCTTTGATGAAATGCTCCCCAGGAGGGCAAAGGTACCAGGGAGTATACAATGCGTCCCAAAATGAACTACACACTTTTGAAATGATTACCAAATTAAAAAATATATATGGTTCTTGGGGGAAAGGTTTATATATATAGAAAAATCTCATATCCTCAATAATGACACGAAAAATTCCGAAAATAACGGATGCTTTAGTGAGCAATGCCTATTTTTGCAAAGGACATAAAAATTAAACTGCGCAAGAATTCGCTATTAATTGATCCCCTGATTATGGGCCGCCATAAGGGATCAAAATCAATAATGGAATAAATCGGCTAACAAAGACAAAAATAAACTGAAGTCAAAGCAAAAATCGATTATATGTAAACAAAACGGTTGCACCTTACTCTTTGCTTTATACTGATTGTTTATTTGTGACTTTTGTTTTATCTTTGACTCTGTTAGTTGATTTATTTCATCATTGATTTTAACCCCTATATTGCGGCCCATAACCAGGTGATAAACAAATAGCAAATTCCTGCACAGGCTAATTTTTGTGTCCTTTACATGAAAAGTGGGCATTGCTCACTGAAGCATTATTTTCGGGATTTTTTGTGTCATAATGATAGTTAAGGATATGCGCTTTTTCTACATAAAAAAACTTTTTCCCAAGAATGATATGATATTGGTAGCTATTTTAAAAAGTGTATAGTTCTTTTTGGGACGCACGGTACTCTGAAACATTTTCCCCTCTCAACTGAGAGCCCATGTTGTGACTGCAGCATAAGATTAATGTTTTCTATGTACACGGTGACCGTCCTTTCTTTCTGAAAGCACATGCATAGAATGTCTAAAAACAAACAAACAAACAAACACACAATAAAAAATTAAAAAAACAAAACAAAAACAAAAACAGTCACCCAATAATAACACTTGTTGGGTTTTTATTGAGCTGAAACGTAGATGTCTCTCTTAACATTATAATTATTGTAATGATTATTAGATACATTTTACTGGAGTTTAAGCGTCCATCAATCGATCAAGAAATTTAAAAAAAAAATACCAATGACTGCAGGATCTGATGCTCCAAGGGCAATCAGTTGGGGAAAAAACATGCATGCAGCAGTGTCTGAAAAAGGGTCTTTCATTGTGCCGAAACGTAGAGGGCGCTCTTCTTGATAACATTTACATCATTATTGGATACCTTTATTAATTTTTTTTTTTTTTTTTTTTTATTATTTGGATACAGTAGAATGGGTTCTAGGACAACATCCCTCTGGACGATTATCCCTGGACAACTACCCCCGCCAAAAATCTACCCCCTGATTGTACACCCAACCCTAACCTTAATTCGAGGGGGGGCCTATTTGTCCTGGGAGCAGTTGTCCTGATACGAGTAGGATGGTTCTTACATGCAAACTCCAAGCCTAACTTCCAGCAATCGATCATTCAAAAAGAATGGCTACCTCCAAAAGCAATTATAGCCGGAAAAAATATAATATTTATGCTCCCATAATTTTATCGCGCGTGTCTGTGACCAGTCCACATGACCACAATTGAATTGTTGCAAGGTGTATCAGATAAGATTTAAAAACAAAGTACTATAGGCCTGAAAAGTCAAATCTTCAGCTAAATAATCTTGACTGCACGTTTGCATTTAAGATTATCCGATTGGAAATGTAGGCTATAAACAAAGCAATGCAAGAATATTCAATTCCCATTTCATTCCAAAACTGTAAGCGTTGATATTGTAGACAAGTCATGTTTAACCCAATGAAGATGCGATGGATATCATTTATCCTGATATTACTCAGTACCTTGTCATTCTTGACCATCTCGACAGCCCAAGGAGATGGTAACCCAGTCGTGACTCTAAAGGAAGGAGGCAGGCTTACCGGTATCACCATACCGTACAGCGAATCTCAGTTCCTCAACCTGAGTAAATCTGTGGATGCCTTCCTTGGGGTCCCCTTCGCAGAGCCACCGGTCGGAGATCGTCGATTCACCAGACCAGTTCCTACTAACATCCTCCTAGAAGACTACAATGCAACATACAGCAGACCAGAATGTCCTCAACTGACTCCCGTTACGGATATACCAACCATTGACTTGGGTCGTGTCGTCAGTGAAGATTGTCTGTATTTGAGCATTTATACACCATCTCCGAAGGTAAATATGATGGGAATTAATGCCTTACAAAAATGGAGACAGAACTTAAAAGTAACAACCCAACCGCTGCTAGACTTTGACGCCCTCGTACCCTTAAAATAAGATTCCGTAACTTTAGATAAATCATCAGATTTTCCATTAATGTGTCAACATTAAATGATTCGCGATGACTTTTATGCTTAATAAATTTCGGTTCTAGGACAGTTATCCCCGAGACATTGACCACGAAAAACTACCCTTGCTATTTTTGTGGGTAGTTGTCCAGTTTATCTAAAGTCGTATAGCAGGACAACTAAGTAGTGTAGTTGTCCTTTAGGCCTAATAAATTTTATCTTATTTTTTATTATTTACATTATCTTTACCTCTGCCAATATCATACTGTACATACCTCGTGTGCATTTCAGATGCTCTTGATATTTAATTTGTTAATAAATAAGGGTGACTTTATATGATAGGGCCTGAGGTGGTCATGGGGATAGGGCCTCATGTTATGCATTTTATTGATGCAAATATGACTACTAGTTTAACATACAAAATGATTGCAGCGTACATCTCTGGTTCCCGTGTTTTTCTGGATTCATGGAGGTGGATATGTAATCGGAGGTGGATCAGAGCTCATATACCAGCCTCTTCCTATGGTCACACTCTCAGATATCATTGTGGTCAATGTTAACTATCGACTTGGAGCATATGGATATCTCACAACGGGTAAGTATTTACAATACTGTTAAAGATAATAATGAATAATGAAATAAAAACAACGAAATTAAGAACGATAATAATCATTATTTTATTATAATCATTGGGTCAGATGCATAAAAAATAGCAATTGCTTTTTCTAGGCTTTAGCTTGATTCCGTATGCATAAAAATGAGCAATTGCTTACAA
>CALNVZ010002100.1:59956587-59975482 GCA_940671915.1 Paracentrotus lividus | reverse complement strand
CGAGAAGAAATTACTCCAGAGATCTATCAGAATTTTTTTTCGTTTCGATAAAAAGAATGTGGAATGAATGGCTTACAGATTCTTACAAGAACACGATGAAACAGGGAAGGATGCATTACACCGCTGCCTCCATTACCTGGGCGGACCCAGGGTTCCAAGCATCAGTGGGGGAGTGTTGGGTAAAGCCAGGCTACTGTTTCTTCGACATATCTAACGAATATATTTATGTAATTAGTCAATAAAAACACAGAGGAAACCATAGTTCTGTGAAATAGAACACCGGAATTAGAAGCAAAGTTTTCCTGAATTCAGAAATTCCTGAAAAGCAGTGTCTCTGTGTATTTACAATCTTTTGAACGGTTAACCATGGTTAATCAAACCAATAATTGTAACTTTATTTTTTTTTTTATAACTTTATGAAGTAATATGCAAACAAGTGAAGTTGCTATTTTTCAGTATCTCTTTCCCAAATCATCTCACCTTCCTTTGCATTACGAGTCTCGCCTTTGTTTTTGTGAGTCGTGTTCGCATCAGCGTGACGTTCGCCTATTGTTGAAATCCGCTAGCAATTGCGTCGCCTTAAGGCAAGCCAAAGGGTTTGAGCACTAGCCATAAAGGCTTATCGCGATACGACAATTTAGCAATGGCTTTGGCTGATCTTTCGCTTTGGCTTTGCAATGCTTTTGCTTGAAGCAATGCTTTCAAGCAATTGCTACTTTTTATGCATCTGACCATTGTTGAATCCGCTAGCAATTGCTCGCTTAAAGCAAAGCAAAGTTGAGCACTAGCAAAAGGTTATGCATACGAAATTAGCAATGGCCTTTGGCTTGATCTTTCGCTTGGCTTGCAATTGCTTTTGCTTGAAGCAATTGCTTTCAAGCAATTGCTACTTTTATGCATCTGACCATTGTTTTGAATCGCTAGCCCAATTGCTCGCTTAGGCCCAAGCCAAAAGGTTTTTTTGAGCCTAGCAAAAGCGTTATGCATACGAAATTTTAGCAATGGCTTTGGCGGCTTGATCTTTCGCTTGGCTTGCAATTGCTTTTGCTTGAAGCAATTGCTTTCAAGCAATTGCTACTTTTTATGCATCTGACCCAATGTCATTGTCATGATTGTACTTGCATGTCCATACTTATATATAACTTCTATTCTAAGCCTAGATATAAGCCTAGATATGTGCATACACTATTCGACTGTCACTTTTCGCGTCGGATGTCAAGTTGTCTTGATAGATCGTTTTCTCTCGGTATATGGTATAAAACATTGACTGCTTTATATTGTCGATATAGAAGTGTTTAGGGCTCTTGGGGACCTCACAACCTGCCATGATTACAACGGATTGTGAGGTCCAATCGAGCATAGTAACAGGTCTGTCTCTTAAAGCAGTCAATATAATATATAATAATATAATCCCACTTAATGAAATGGGCTTTTTTTAGCTTCTTAAGAATAATTCTGGATTTTGATATGTGATGTTTTTTCATCATTCTTGTTTTTGTTTTTGTTACAAATAATCGTTGTGATTACCAGCCATTGAGGACACTCTGATAATGATGTTGATAAACGAGATTTTTCGTTCAAAGTTCATTATTGGTGATAACTTAACTAAAAATGCGATCTCTACATTTCTAATTTGCTGACTTGGCCGAAAGGAATTGGATATAGATCATCTAAATGAACATATAGTTCCCGTAGAGTAGTTTACAAATTATTAACCTATAGAAGTAGGCCTACATGATCCTAAATATCTTTTCATTGTATAACCAGATAATAATGTCTTAATCATGTTAAATCAGTCGCTGACATTATTCTAAGAAACTTCGAGTTACAGTTGGAATTATTTGAAATTGAAATTAATTGAAATTATATATTTATTGTCCAAACGGAAATTGTTTTACACTGGTGAAATTTACATCTGAATTCACAAAAATAAATGTAACAATTGATATCGTGATATTTTTCAACCTATCTGATATTGTTTTGGCAAATATCCATTTCTTGTTTCAAGTTCTGGACAGAGATCATTTCATGTCATATCGTTACAAATTGATATTGAATTATAAAATATTTTCAACCACCAGATGATGACGTAGCTAAAGGAAATTATGGGATGTTGGACCAGGTTCTGGCTCTACAATGGGTACAAGACAATATTGAGGGTATTATACATTTCAATGATTTACTAGTATACGTTGTTTTAGTTGTTGCAACTTTATTTGGTTGCGTAATTATATAAAGGTGTTGATAATATAGGCCTAGAGTATTCACTATAATTTCTTTGCCTCACAATTACGCAAGAGATTTGAGGAAAACAAAATTTTTTCATACCTTTACTCAGACTCCAAAATTAATTATTAGATTTTTTTTTCAATGTTTTGACATGTGGATATGCAATTAAAAAATAATTACATTTTTGGTTAAAATTCTTTTGATTAAAATTCCTTGAAATTTATGTTTGTCTAAAAGTGGTGAATAAATACGTGTATATTTAAAGTTTCAATTAAAGTGTGCAAGGTAAAAGCTGATACAAAAGACATAATTTGCTGTCACTATGTTAATTTGTTTTCTTTGTGAACAGGGAAATGGGATTTATCGAAATCTAATTTTTAATTGGGAGGAGCCGCTGAAATTGGAGGGGGCTGAGCACATAGTGGGGGAGGCTAAAGATGCGTTTTTGTAAAACAATACAAAATAAATGGAAACAAAGGAAATGGAGAAAAGGTGGATTGCTGCAGCCCCCTACTCTACGAGCCCTGAATGGGGTGTGACATACCTGATGACCCACGTTGTTGTATTTATGTATGTTACCGCTGTGTTCACTCTTCTTCTTTGTTTTCACCTGTAGCTTTTGGTGGTGATCCCAACAGAGTAACTATCGGAGGTGAGAGTGCTGGTGGTTCGAGTGTCAGCCTTTTATCCCTATCACCTCTTACAAATGGTCTCTTTCATCAGACAATTATGCAGGTATTGGTTTTAATTATATGCAAAATATAAGATAATGGAAATTGATACTGATTATGTTTTTCACCGTCAATGAACAAAAAAAGTGAGAGGTTTCGATGCTAAAATCATTTCCTCTTCCTTACGATTTTTTTTTTGTACAAAGAAAACATCAACTTACAAGTATTTTTTCTTCTTAAAAATAACTGGAAAGGTGTCAGCAGTTTCGTACTACATATTTAGATGAATGGTGGTGACCCCCGCCCTCTCTCTCTCTCCTCATTCTTCCTCTCTTTATCATATTTGAAAAGTATACGAATGACGCAATTAGATGTTATCTGAAATAGGCATTTTAAAGTAATAAATAGGAGATTTTGTTTTTCTTATGCTTTTTTTTTTTTTTTTGCAATGTAATAATTTACAGAGTGGTAACGCACTTTGTCCTTGGTCTTGGACAACGTCAGATCGTGGTGCAGCAGCAGGCAGATCTCTGGCAGAGCGTCTGGGATGTCCTACACTGGACAGTTCGACAATGATTGCTTGCCTGCGACAAGTACCTGAGAAAGACCTGACTAAAGCTCAAGTTGTAAGGCAGTAGTGATATAAGTTCTATTACGTCGTCGTCGTCGTCGTCGTCGTAGAAGTGCTAGTAGTAGGGTACATGCAGGTAATATGGGCCAGCAGGTAATATGGGCCACCTGAAGCAAATCATGTCGTGACCGTCGACGGGTGACCGGTGACCGGTGTGAGCACCATAATGTTGTTCATATGAACTGTATATGAAAATATATCGTCGTGAGAGCATCTGATGCCGAAATTTCTCTGAGAAAATTGCTGAAAACCAACAAGGTAGGTAAAACTTACGGCATTTTTTAACCCTGATGTAAAATTTGATATTTCACAGAATGTGATGGTGAAAGAGTGTTGGAGGGGGTAACCTCAATTGTTTTGTATATTTAGTAAGCTTATAGTTTCATTTTGATCATACTAGCGTGTACAGGTCAATTTGTTGTAGTGAAGGGGTTCAATGTGGCATTGAATGCTTGCCTGACATAGCAACATTAGTGAAGGTAATATGGGACATCCAAAATGGCGGAAGTGATTCTGGTACTTAGTATTGGGATGAGGCATCAATCTCTTCGCTACGATTTTTTTGGGTATATTCACAGTATATAATTAATATAAATAACTTATTGAAGGCCTATATTGACTTGTATAATGAAAATAATATTTAAATAATATTAAAAAAAAGAAATATTATACAAAATACATAACAATGAAATATATAGTCATAGGATTTACTGAAGGGTCTTATAATTTCAAATTATATCTTAAAGTTAATGATTTTCAACATTCTAAGCAAATTCCAGACATGGTAGAGTCATTGTAGTTTTTAAAACATACATTAAATACATGTGCCCATATTACCTGCACATGCAGGTAATGTGGGCACTTTGGTAATGACGTCAACATTTGAATATTGCAGACAGGGGGGTTGGTGATAATTGTTTTTCTTCACAATAAAAGTTAGAGCAGTAGTTATTGGTTCATATAAATAAAGATTAGACTGTGTGTCATTTCGTAATTTTATGCAAATTAGGCAAATGAGCTTAGGGGGCCCATATTACCTGCATGTACCGTAGGGGGAGGAGAGTAGTCGTAGTTGTTGTTGTTGTTGTTGTTGTTGTTGTTGTTGTTGTTGCAGTATAATAGTAGTAGTAGTAGTAGTATAGTAGTAGTAGTAGTAGCAGTAGTAGTAGTAGCAGTAGTAGTAGTAGTAGTAGTAGTAGTAGTAGTAATATTAGTAGTAGTGGTAGTAGTAACAGTAGTAATAGTGGTTTTAGTGGTAGTAGTAGTAGTAGTAGTAGTAGTAGTAGTAGTAGTAGTAGTAGTAGTAGTAGTAGTAGTAGTAAGAGTAGTAAGAGTAGTACTTTGACATTGATACTAGTATTAGTATAGTTAGTATAAGTAATGTAATAGTATAGGGTAGATGTAGGGAATAGCGGACAGTAGGGAATATCGGACGGTCACCACATGTCCAGCCCTAGCTGCCAACATAAGATCAACTGAGTTGAAATACCGGCATCTATTGGTCAGGTGGTTTGTTTGGGAAGGTTGAATGCTGTATTCGACAACAACAAGTGAGAAATCTCCGAGAAAACTACCAAAATCTGTCAAGGTAGGAAAATTTGCAGCCTGAAAAATGGCCTGATGTAAAAGTTGACATTTTAGAGAATGTGATGGTATAAAAATAGAATTGGGGCATGACCTCTATTTCATGCATTATGGACATGTGTGGAGGGTGGGCCAAACGTGTATGGAGTGTTTGCACTGTACAAAGCTTGTGTATTGGGGTGGCAGTTTGTTGAAAAGTGCTCGTCAGTCATTTTTTTGTGTAGGGAATACCGGACACCACATTGACGGTTGTTTGTTTTACTTCCGGGTTGAGTTGCTAAGCATGTAGATCAAATAGTATTGCATATATAATGTATTATATTTATGTATTAAACTGTTTGACAATTTTGAAATGTCTCTTTCTCTTTACTATTATTGTGATATGTCATGATCTACATGAGATATAAAGTTATTCTTAGTGTTTTGAAATTTTGTAGTAAAATGCATATAATCTTCTAAAAAAGAATAATGTTATAAAAAATCGATACAAACATGTTAAGTTGATGGTTTACATTCAAATCAGTGCTTCCAGGCAGATCTTTTTACAAAAAAAAAAGGGTAAAAACATACTGTCCGGTATTTCCTACACTGTAGGGAATGCCGGACAATTTACCATGACGTCATTATTTGCATATAACTGCCTAAACAAATATTTGATTACCTCAATTTTTTTGGAAAATAAAGTTGAATGATGTAGCTAAGCAATGAGAATCTTTTTCTTTTGTGATTTTATTGTTTTCATGTCCTAATTAAGCAAATGAGCTTAAGTGGCCGGTATTCCCTACATCTACCCTAGAATTTGTATTTTCGTAGGCCTCATAGTATAATTCCTCAAAGTAACATCATAAATACTGCAACTGATGAAGATATAGTAGATTGATAAGATTGAAAAAAAAAAAACATGAACAATACATTGTAGCTGAGCATTACTTGTCTTGTACGTATTAGCAACGGTCGAAAGGTCATTTAATTTGTACAGTAGATGATTTAACAAATTTTTATATGAACGAATTTCAAACAAATATTCAACCAACGTAAATGATTGGACAGCATTAATTGGGAATATGGAATATAAAATACCTTTTCTTAATTCACCCTTAATCAGTACGTCTCTTCAGCAGTATCTACACCTGTAGTGGACGGGTACTTCTTGATGGATCATCCGATGGCTCTGGTTGATCGTCATCAGTTCAAGGTCCAACCAACTCTAATGGGTACGAACGAAGACGAGGGTGCAGGGGATGCACTGAGTCTGTTTCCTGGGACAGCCCGATCAGAAACACCTCCAGTAATGAACATATCATTCTTCAGGTAAGATAGATTGTGATTTGACAGCTGGATTATAACGGTGTTTAGTGACGATGTAGGGCATGATCTTTAGGGTTCGAATGCCTATTCAAGAACGTGCTTTAATGTCAAGACATCATTCTACTTTTGCCACACTCGACCCACTAATAGTGGCCACACAAGATGTAATATCTTAAAAGGCTAGAGGCGCCATAATTGAGCATCATCAGCAATGTCATGTATGTTATATGTTATGATATTATTGTGCGAGGCCTTTTGTTACACAACGAGGGTGCAGGAAGTGATTAAATCATAATACTACCCATTTTCTCGGAAAACAATACGATTCATTACATGATATTATATAGAGTGAGTCAGAAAAATGTCCCATCATTTTGAAGTTGTCTTGTGGAAAGTTGAACATTTAATCATGGGTTTCATGATAGTTATGTCTCGGTAGAATCATCCTCCTCGCACCTGTTGGTACCCTTTTCATTTTGATATTTACACGCATGACTGAGTACTAGACAATCTTCAGAAGACTGCAATATCTCACTTAGGTGAAGAACAAAACAAATTGAGAATGTATTACTTATGTGCACGCACAAAGACAAACACACACACATACCCTCACACACACACACACACACACACACATACACACACACGCACTCACACAAAATCACATACAAACCCACATACACCCCACACACGCACATAACCTATCTCAGCCACACCAGCACACACAAATACACACATAAATACACACACACACACACTCATCCTCACTCACAAATAGTTGTCAGGGAATAACGAAGTCTTGAGCATTCCGCAATGGACTTGGTAAACAAAACATCAATGCTTAATCAGAAAAGGGATAATATTATTTTGAATTGTTAACTGTGTTTGTGGTTGTGTGTATGATGATGTACGTAATGTGTGAGGTAGGATGGGTGTGTGCGAGGGAGGACTTGGCACAATTGAGATTTTGCCCTGTGAAGATTGTCTGTTGTTCATTCAGCATGTGTGTGCAAATATCCAAATGAAAAGGGTACCACCAAATGCTGGGAGGATGTCTCTACCAAGTCATATCATGAAACCCATGGTTAAATGTTCATACTTTTCACAAGACGACTTCAAAATGATGGGATATTTTGACCTTGTATCCACACTATTCAAATTCCATTTTGTTTTTATTGATTTTTAACAGAAAGAAAAGTGTAATTGATTGCAAAAATGATGATTAACAAACTTTTGATTTTCCTCATTTGTTAATTAATTCAAAAGAAATTATTTATGGAAAATTAACTAACGTTAATCAAATTTAATGGGTCATATATCAGCCTAATGGAGTTGTGTGTAGCCACAAATTGCGTCATTCTTTTGAGAACCGACATCGGTATTTATTTTAAATTTAATTTTACTTTTGAAGATTTCACGATAAATCCAATATCTTATTATTTTTTTTTTGTTGGTTTCATGGTAAAACAGGAGTTAGATACAATTTCAAACCTATAACGATGCGACAGGAATTGAAATGGCTGCCATGGTACAGGAATATGTTGATTGGAGCGTCTCTAATGACAATATTACTGGAAACCAAATCAATGGTTTTATTCTTCTGAGAACCGACATCAAAATGATATTGATTCATCTATTCGTTTGAGTTTCTCATTAGCGACACGATTTGTCCAATAATTTTTCATCTTTTTATTTTTCAATTTGATTTCATCGTAATTCAGGAGCCGAATACAATCTCAAACCTACAAGTCTACAACGATGCGACAGACATTGAAATGGCCGCTATTGAACTGGAATACATAGATTGGACCGTGGCTGACGACCCCATTAACGAAAATCAAATCGATGGTTTCATTCGTTGAGAACCGACATCAAAATCATATTGATTCATATATTCGTTTGAGTTGATTTAGTTATTAATTTCACGCTAAGTCCAATAATTGTTAATCTTATTGAATTTCCCATTTGATTTTATCGTAAATCAGGAGCCAAATACAATCTCAAACCTATAACGATGCGACAGACATTGAAATGGCTGCTATAGAACAGGAATACATTGACTGGACCGTGGCTGATGACCCAATTAATGGAAACCAAATCGAAGGTTTTATTCGTCTGAGCACTGACATCGATTTCGCATGTCCGACAGAGTATTTAGCACGAGCAATGGAAGGAGCTGGGGCTGAGATTTACCGCTATGAGATGACACACGATCCATCATGGTCGGTATATGCAGGTGAGTCAAATTGTTTTCTTTACACTTGTAACTGATCCAAATCCACAAAATGACAACTGTAAGAAACATTTGACTAGTTTTGGTCCAGAAACAAAATGTATTGCTTTTTTGTCTTGGCCACATGACTACATGTTTGATCGACCTATATCATGCCCCTCTTTCGTCATCAGTTTCGTCAGACACTGATTTCCAAAGCGTGTAATGACGGAAGACACGAGATTCAGACATTATGAAGATGTTCATAAACACACGAAATGGTCTAAAACTTTTCAGAAGCGTCATTATGCCACTCTGACAAACATCTGACAAATAGAGAGAGAGGAAAAATAAATTGACGGTGGTACACGAGTACATGTTTATTCAGACTTATGTATTCCTACTTGTTCATGTTGTTAGTATCTGTGGTACAAAAATGAGGTGATCTAAATTATCTGGTACCTAATATTATTAATATATGGAGAATCATGATTCCGTTTGTGTGCAGGTATACCTAATTGGTTGGGTGCAGCTCATGCAGAGGATCTACCTTATGTGTTCACCTGGGGTTTGAACCCTTCACCTCTTGCAGGGATTGTGGACCAGTCAGACGCTGAGACGGCCATGTCTGTCCAAGTTATCCGCTACTGGTCGAATTTCGTGATATCAGGGTATGTATTGAGTAATTGATTCAAGGTTCACGCAAAAAAGGAAGAAAATGTCATTGTTGTTGTGCTCCCCCACCCCCCCCCCCCTAATCCGTGCGTAATATGTTCCATGACGTTTTTCTACCAAATTAATGTCAAAATATTTGAGACAGGTTAAGCTGTCATGAAGTAAGTGCCCTTTTATACCAAAAACAAACCTTACAGAGTCAGGGCACCTCGAGATAGGATTTGCATTTTGTCATATTTAATAGGTTATCATTATTGCGCATACACATGATTATGATTATTGTGCATACACCACTGATTATGATCAGATAACAATTTCCAAAAACTGGAATTTCCTGCAGGGGGTGTGTGTACTGGGGGGGGTTAGGGGGTCATTTCTCAGAGGGGAGGGTGGGTCTTTTCCTTAGGATCTCTGACCGGTTTCTCTGTGAGTTCAGAGTTCTTAAGGGAATGAAAAGAGCGGAGGAACTTTTTTAAAATAAGTTTCCCTCTTTTCTTTTATATATAATTCTTCCATCGTTTTTTTATTTTTTTTATTTAATGTTTAATGTGCCTTAACGGTGTGTAAGTTTTGTTTTACATTGCGGTATTATAAAATGCACATGATATCATGATTTGTTTTATGAACAATTATCTCTGTAGTATGAATACAATGTACGTTTATTGGTTGTTATGTTGTATTGTTTGGAAGAAATAAAAAGTTCCGCCCCTTTTCATAAGTTTTTCCCCCTATTTTATGACACTTAAAATGGTACGCATTCTTGGATAGATTACAAAGTGTCCATGCTTTGACTTTAGTATATAGAAATTTTAACAAAAGTGGTTCATAATTCAATTTCCATTTGAATTTCGATTTATTCAGGAGTCCCAATGGGCCTCAGGAAAATGTTGACTACCCTGAATGGCCAAGGTATTCCATGCCTGAACAAGAATACAAGAAATTATCTCTAGGGATGACCAATGGTCGAGCAATGAGATCATCCCAATGCGCACTCTGGAGGAATTTTCTGCCTGGTCTACGGATCCTATCAGGTACACCATTCTATTATCTCCATCTAATTGCAATATCTATTGAAATCGATGTTTTCATGGTTCCGCAACTTCTTGTTTCTGAACCTTTTCCATTATTTCTACTTCAGAACCTTTCGGATTCATTATTCACTTTTCTAGTCATCTCCTTGAAACTGTGCTTCAGAAATTTTCTGTGCTAGGGCCATATTTTTACGCTCTCATTGAGGGAACATAACTCCCAGAATCGCACCTCCCTTAGGTTCAGCTGTCCATGAAATGTTATTCTTCATATATATCATTTTCTGTATATATTTATTTAAAACTATGATTTAATTAATGTATGTTCGATCGGAATATATAAAATTAAAATGTAATATTTGTACATGGAATTACATTCCAGTTTTTTTTTTTTTTTTTTTTTTTAGCTCTTTCGATGTCACTGATTGATTCACAGACAATCCTCAGGATATTGACAGTGATCTACTGTGAATCATATCGTTGTACTTGAATCTTACCAATGTCATCAATCCCTTCAAGCAAAGTGATATATTTTTAAATTCATTTCCTCCTCCCAAAACAGATCCTCTGGATGTTATCTACGAAGACTGGCAGGATGAGTATGAAAGATGGAAGACCGTAGATGTTCCTTCATGGAAGATCGAGTTTGAAGACTATAAACAGACCAATACTTGTCCAACTGTTGCGCCATGATTTAGATTTATTTTAGTAGAACTATTGCTTTCTATATCACGTTTCAACGTACACCTCCGTGAACAAAAATAATATACATATAGAAAATATAGCAAAGTTAACAAGCACAGAGAATATCTGGAGGCTTAACATAAATTTGACGTACATGATGTAGGATATATCTTAATATTGAAGAGCCTGCATTCGTCATAATATACATTGTACTGTTGTATGTAAATTGTTTCTAAGATATATTTTTTTTCCAGAACCAAATAATGTTGATGATTTGACGAGTTATTATATCATAATCATGATTACACAAGGATTTAATAAAATAAATCAGAAATGATATTTTCTTTCGGAAGTAAGTGTACGATCAATATAGATTTGTTTAAGGGAATGTGCAGTAAATCTGTACATAAAGAGAAGAATGTTTTCCAGGTTTAAATTTACATCAATAATTCATGGTCGTAAAGCCAAGCGAAATTATTCTAATTATTATAAATCTTTATCAATAAATGTCCATAATCATTTTTGTAATGTTGACCGATATTAATTATATATTCTATTTGTTCATGGTTCAGTGCAACCACTATCTTCCTTGTATTTATCAAATTCTTGATTCCATTCAGTCATATGAACGTCTCTCCATTCCTCATATTCTTGTTGCCAATCCTGGTACAAATCGTCCGGATCTCCATTGTCTGAACAAAATCATAAGAATTAAGACATTTATGATTAATGAGGGTGACACTTTTCTATTAAAACAAAAACAAAAACAATCATTTGTCTTGCCCTTGTTTAAAAAAAAAAGTTTAAAAGACACTTTTGTAATTATTTTTCTCAGTTATTCAATGCGAATGAAATTGCCATAAAACTACATCAATAACAAGATTTTTTTTTTTTTTTTTAATCTCAAAAGAGGAGCGTCACGTCAAGGAAGCTTTCGTAAGCTTGTTTATTTATTATTCAAACGACAAGCCACTTCATGATATTTATTATAAATTTAGACATTTTATCAAGTTTATTTTTATTTTTTGAAAATCTATCATCCCTGCCGGAAAAAACACAGTCAATCACAGTGTATCCACACTGTAGAAACACTGTAAAAATGGGCCAAATCCACACAGTTGACTCTGTGAACACAGTGTCCGAGTCCTTCACAATGTGACGACTGTGTGAATTTGGCCCATTTTCGCAGCGTCGGTACTGGAAAAAGTACGGCACCACAGTGTGCTCACATTGTTCACGTTGTGTTCACACTGTGTTTTTCGGCAGGGAAAGAAATACTCACCTAATTCATAGACGTCTGGAGCGTAGTTTAACCAGAAGGCACAAGCATCCATCCTCATAGCTCGATCATTCTCCATAGTTAGCGATAGAATCTTATATTCCTGATCGGGAAGAGTGTAATTTGGCCAGGATGGGTATTCTCCCGTTGAGAGCGGCACGTTTGGGTCCCTATTTTAAGTAAATATACAAATATTTATGAAAACATTTTAGTCAGAGAGTATAATACGTCATCCATATTCGGTCATAACCAAATCTTGTAATATGTTTACCGTCCTAAATATAGAAGCTTGTCCAAGTACACTACATAATTATTACCACGCGTCAATTCACATCTCTTTGCATAGTAATGCCATTTTCTTACATCATTCATTCGTGATCATAGCGATCTATTAGGACTTTTGTGTTTCTGACACTCTATTAACCATTTAGGTTCAGAACGTTAGATCGGAGAAGACATACGAGTGTTGAAAACACCTAAAACGCTACAACGGTGGCAGCGGTGGGATTTGGCTAAGATGATTCAATAACAATATGATATTCAACTCGGAAAGGATGCATTGCAAGATAGCAATTAGCCTTGTTGAGTAGAAACTTACACGAAACACCTTTAGAGAATTCCTTACAATTGAAAATTGCTCTACTCTATTGTTAAACAAACTAATACTTTTTATCATCAAAAATGAGAAATGCAGGAATAAAATGTTTTTGTAGAATATATTTCATATTTCAATCTATGGTAATTCGCTCCACACTGTCGATATACCGACTCCAAACCTATCTCGGGTCGAGCAAAATATTGCTGTAAATAAGAATGGAAAGTAATACATCGGTTTGCAATCGGTTTGGGACCGATTTGGCAATGTTACCGATACTGATTCGTAACTTTCAACACTTTTAGAGTGGATTTTTCCCCACCAACATACCCGGATGTGACAAAATTAGACCAGTAACGGACGAACTGGACAGACATGATCTTCTCCTGATCGGTTTGGTCAAAATCATGGATGAGACCTGCGGTAAAGACATATTGGAGATCTTCTCCATGTCCTGCACCAATCCACTGTGGCACTCTCCCGAACAAGGCACTGCGAGAAGGATCATGGGTCATCTCATAGCGGTAGACAGAAGTTCCAGAACTGTGACCTTCCAGGGCACGGGCCATTGCTTCAGTAGAACATGCGAACACCTGAGGGAAATAAAGTTGCATACCCATTGTAAAAATAAATATTTTATGATGTACTATTCATTAAGTCCCCACGTGGCCATGATTTCTTTGTGCACTGTTATATCCCAGTGCACATCATGTCGGAACCATCGGATCCCAATTGGTTCTGGTCAATTAGATGAGTTCAGGATTTGAGGGAGTTTAGAGGGCATTCGAGAATTGTAAATAAGGGTGTGAATCACAAAGAAGACACGGCAAGAATAGCGAATAGACGAGTGGGAGAGAGAGAGAGAGAGAGAGAGAGATGGAGATGGAGAGAGAGAGAGAGAGCACGACTGTAAACTGAATAATAGAAACGACTCGTTTGATTTTTAACATGCGTTCAGCCATTGCAGATTGGTCACGAGGCTAACCCCAAATCCACATCAGGCAGACCAGTAAGTGTAGTCTCACCGGTGTGATTTATAGTGTTAACCGTTCTTTTTTTCTGAAAAAAGACATACACCTACCTGATCTGTTTGTAACTTGACGAAGGCTTCAAACTGATCTGCTGAAGGATCATCCGCAAGCTTCCAATCAATATACCACTGTTCAACAGCCGATGCCATTAGAGGCGTATAGTAGTAGAGATAATCTGGTAAATAGTCTTTGAATTCCTGCTGCGTCATGGTAGGCGCGTCTCTTCTCACTACGTAGGTCGGGAAAGCCCGTATACCTATCAGTGTCCCTTCGTCTTCATTGGTTCCAAGTAAGGTAGGTGCACTTTTAAACTCTCCTCGTTTAATCAGTTCCATGGGGACATCGGGAAGGAAAACGCCATCAACGACTGGAACGAATAAGAGCTCGACAAACAAGTTTTTCCCTGTTAACTAAAATGGATAGAGCAGCTATTCATACTCTGGACAGATCTTTGAAGTACAAAGAATTAAGTTTGACTCTACTTTAAACTTCTGATCAGCATCGTGAAGGACAATGCCGGGATGGAGTAGACTTTGTGCAGCGCCACCTGCTCTCTCCTGTCGAGGTCTTTTAGACGTCTTCTATGCTTTATATAAGGAGCATTATTCAGTATGATTTAGCTATTTATTGACAGAAAAACTATTAACAGATTCCAAATGTATCCCCTTATTCAAGGGATGTTTATAATCTAAAACAATTACAATGTATTCAATTTGCAGACGAAGTTGGTTCCTTTACAGCACTTCTCATGTGCGGATGTTGGATGCCTGAGGACACTGAGACCACCTTTTCTTTTAACCCCTTTTCTACTCACTTTTTTGTCAGAGTTTGTCAGAGTTTTCTCAGTCTAAGGGGTGTCAGAGTTTTCTCAGTCTCAATAGTGTGGTCATGAAACACTACATAAGTAAAGTGAGACGAAATGATATCACAAGCTTTAGGTCGTCATTATCATTATCAATCAGAGTAGCAAGTCCAGCACTTCTCACACACGGGCTATCGGGAATAATAAAAAGTTTCATCATCAACTATTATACTCACAGTAGCTTGTGCCAGTAATAAATCCTGGACATCGACGTTCTTAAGACATTCGATTAAGGCTCGGTTGTCGGTAGTAGTGCAGTTGACCATGTCGGCGACCTCCCTTGTGAATCCAATCTGTCTGTCGATATTTGTGTCAACGGCCCAAGGACAGAGGGCATTCCCACTCTGCTCATGATAAATGTAAAAAACAAATGTTTTAACAAAAAAGTTTAATGCTATAAAAATAAATTTTACATCAATATCCAAGGAGCGTGGGGTGATATTAATAAGAAAATATTCTTGTATCCCCTTTCTTTAAATGTATCGTTCGATTTTTTTTTTTTTTTTTTTTTTTTTTTTTTTTTTTTTTTTTTTTTTTTTTTTCGTGGGGGGTGGGGGCGGAAAGGGTTGTAAGCGTTCATGCATACATTGTATCCTGTCGTTTTGAGGACAAAATCTGTTTTAAAGCAATTATTATTTGAGGTAGTATTTATTGTCCTTCTGTTTGCATATAAGAAGAATTTAATGTTTCAATCAGCAACCGGTTATGGAAGAATATATTTGTGCTTGATTTAATGCATATAATTGAAAGTTTCCGCCCAAGCAGTGTCCAAAATACCGTGGAAATAATTTTGCCCTCAACAAATATTATTTATTTCCAGCCATATGCCTACTTAACCATGCCAAAGAAATGTGAAGAATCAAACATTTCATTTTATATCAAAACAATACAAAAACTTTCCGGTTGTGAGAACATCAATAATTCGTTCTTTTTAAAGGGTTCAGAAGATGGTTGTACGTATCATTAAGGCCACATCTAACAAAGATCGTCAAGAAAAAAAAGTGATTCTGAAAACGGCCTTTAAAGGAAACCGTAAACCAAAGTAGAAAACAATTCTTATAAGGAAATAGTAAAATAAGAGAAGCAATTTAATAGAAATATGAATTATAATTTCTAACAGATTCTAAGTCAGTTCTAATTTGAGAAGTCTAATTTGGGATCTATGGGGATCTTAAAATTGGCAAAAATACGTCAAAATTATAACTATCCATTTGAGATGTGCACAAGGTTTCAGATTTTCCCCATTAACATTATCTCTCAAAGTGCTGATCATAACAGGAATATGGCGAAATAGAATTGATGTAAATCATCATTACCACCACCACCTACCTACCTACCAGGTCGGCTAAACTGCCGAGACCTAGTACGAATCCTCCAGTTATCCCTGTTGTGCATGCAGTTCTTCAGCTTCGCTGTTCCAACTACCGCCATAGCATCCGATTTCATGATGTCTAGGTATGTTTTGCGTTTTCTACCTACCTCCGAGACCCCCGAAGTCCATGGCGTGGGCTCCAAAGGATGAGACTGCTGGCGGCCACTCTGGTGTCGAAACAATGACCAGCAAGCTGCATTCTTCTTGTTGCTTATCTTGTCACCTATTTTGGTAGTTTTCCATAGCGTCTTGTTTGGTATGTGTGGTCTCAGTTGATGTTGAAGCACCGTTCTGAGATATTTTGTGTAAACACCTCCATTAAGAGACTTTCCAGCATTGGGGTGACTGTCATGCTTCACAGCCGTACAGCAGTATTGTTTCCACAGTTGCAGTAATGAAGCAAGCCTAGTTTGATACTTTGGGACAAGTGGACTTCCGACAGCCTCATTTTTAATTGGCTTTCCAGGCTATTGCCCTCCTGAATCTTGACATCAGTTTCGTTGAATTTACCCATGATCAGGTATTTAAAGTCCTCTACCCATTTTTAGGGCATTACCATGACCTTGTCCTCAGTGAGTCATGTTCTGGTACATTGTATGTCATAACTCTGTTTTTTCGGAGTTAAGTCCAAGCCAACAACCTTGCTACATTCTACTTCTATCCTTGGCAGAAGTTGTTGAGGTGTTCCTCTCGATCTGATTGCTTAACAGGCAGATGTCGTCAGCAAAAATCTAAATCTGTAATTCTGACTGCTTGGATCTTCTAGATCTTCTTGGAGTTACAATACAGTCGTCCTGGACTCATCTGTAGCCTGGTTCAGAGTCAAGTCGAGAACTATATAAAAGAGGAAGGGTGCATAAGAGTATTCTCCTTGTGGATCTCTGCGAGAATGTTAATTCTTTCCGTCTTCTCCATCTGGTGTTAGCAAACTTTAGCCCTTGTGTTAGTGTACATGTTGTTAATGGCATTTAGTAGATTTGGTGGTATACTACCGTAGCTTTTAGTATTTTCATCATCTTCTTGCGATGGATTGAATCGAAGCTTTCTTGAAGTCAACAAATGTCAGCACCGCAGACAGGTTGTTCGCTTTACCTCTTCGATGATGCGTTAGAGCCAGGATTGAGCAACCGTGGTTCTACCTCGCTAAATCCGTTCTGATTGATTCTCTGTTCTGGATCATAGCTTCACTATCCGGTTGAGTATCATGCGATTGAATAACTTTGCAATGATACCGTCAAGCTGATTCCTCTGTAGTTATCGGTATTGGAGAGATTACCTATCTTGGGGACGGTAGTGAAATGTTAGAGAGGTGGACCACTTGCTGAGGTTTCTTGTCTACTATCCACACCTTGTTTACTATTTTGCATGAAACAAACATCCGTCACAGCACAACAGCTCTTAAATACCTCAGGAAGGGATGTTATCTGGCCCTGCAAACTCTTTTGCCGGTTGGGCTCAAGAAGACCTTTGCCTTTTTCATTTTCTCCTTTATTGTGAAGGGACCATCTTCTATTCCGAGGTCTGCAAAAACAGTTTGGTACTTATCCTACGTTTCAGTGTCCAGGTGTATGTGCTGGTGTGCCTAGCAACTTCTGAAAGTGGTTATACCAGGTACTCACTCTCTCCTCTGGACTTGCCCCAGCAACCTGGCCTTCTTTTCCACCACCACCTTTCCAAATAGGGTATCAATTAAAACAAAGAAATATAAATGAACTTTCAGCGCCATCCAAATTAAGAATGATCAAAAAACATCACCAAAAGCAACCTAAAACTTTACAAGAATCCATAATTTGAGAAACTCCGGTGTCTTCATATTACCTGCATAATAGATTGATTGAACAGATCCTTGCTGAGAGGAGATAAGAGATGAAGTCCAACGCTGGCAGCTCCAGCACTCTCCCCCATGATAGTCACTCTATTCGGGTCACCGCCAAACGCTATCAAACCAAAAATGTGACCAAAGAAAAACCAAAGGAAAATAATCAACTATAGGCAACCGGATTCTAGACACGATATAATAATCTTATTATGGCGAGTTGGAAATAAGTAGGCTACATGTAGTCGGTGTAGGATTGGTCTCACCGGTAAGACAAAACCGATTTTTTTTTTTCTCTCTCTCTCTCTCTCTCTCTCTCTCTCTCTCTCTCTCTCCATGAGATGATGATGATGAGTATAATTCTACATAATTTTATTATTTGTGTATTCTATAATTTTCAAAGTAATTTGTTGGTTTGTTGAGTATAAAATAGTATTTCTGATTGCAGGCTTGATTATGTTTCCTTTTATGCTCCTGACATTTAGGTTCACAATTAATCAACGTGTTACACTCATTGTGCTTTAAATAGGGATCATTATTACTCAAACTCTCAACATTATCACAGCTCACATTACTAAATTCACATGGAAATGGCAATAAAAATCTGTTCTCGTTCATAATGACATAATCGTATGATGGTCATCCGTGGTAAGAAAGTGCGAGACGAACATCAGTGAGATTTTAAAAAAATAGTTTAAAAAAGTGTACATATCAATTCTACTCTATGTAAAATGTAAAGTTAACGTATACCAATGTGTGGCATTGAATCGTAATTAAACAAGGCGCGTCCATTATCTAAGAGGCCAGACGCAACAAAGTAAACTTATAAAATACGGCTGAGAAGCGCAGAAATCTGTACAGCTGACTGCAATAACAAAAACTCGCGTAAGAAGACTTCCCTGCATTCGAATGGTATCG
>CALNVZ010002100.1:59931117-59954254 GCA_940671915.1 Paracentrotus lividus | reverse complement strand
TATTTTTTTTCAAATATATATAACTATATATATATATATATATATTATTAATTAACATTTATCAGAAAGCTCTTAACTTTCAACTAAGTGAGAATTTTGTTAGGCCAATAATTATAATATGCAACACAAGATTAATTAAAAATTTTCTTGACAATTCGTTTTGATTCAATCAGCTAGTTTTTATATACTATTCCTTACCCCAACCTCCTCGCGCGCTCTCTCTTCTCTCTTAATGCTTTCTCTCTCTCTCTCTCTCTCTTCTTCTCTCTCTCTCTTCTCTCTACCAGCTCTCTTCTTTCTCCACCTTCTCATGTATATCTGTCTTTTAATAAAAAAGGGGGAAATAGCAACCGACAACCCTCAAACCTGATACTTTATTGGACATTATTTTATATGGATATCAAATAATTTCATCGTCCATCAAACTTTCATGATCTATTATTTTTTTTTTTCTATACCTTGTAGTTAGGAATCCTAGTATTATACCGAGGACGGTAGTTGATATGGACGGACGACATACTCATTCAGAAAGAGCGAAGTAAGTAGTGTAAGGCATGCATACGAGCTCGTTGATCCAGAAACCTGTGGAAATCCACCCCCATGGATCGCAAACCATGACAGGAGCACCACTGGCTATACAAAAAAAAATGTAATCGGTTTTATAATTAAATTTCATAGATATTGAAAGGAATTCAATTTTTTGGACATTTTGCAATTCAAGCTCAAGCTTAATAACAGTAGGCATTGCTTTGGATACTTTTAATGAAACGCTTTTAAGCGTTTGTAGTGTGTTTCAAAGATTTTTGCAGGGCATTTTTGTATCATAATTGCCCTTCCCCCCCCCCCCCCCCCCCCCCTTCGATTGTCTTTCTTCTGTTTCAGCACACTAGGTTGGTTGTGAAAATGGGAAGATCAAACAGAAATGGACATGGATTGTATACGAAGTATAACAAGTATTTTTCATTTGTTAGAGCAGTGAATCTCATATCAATTCAGTTGTATAAACTTAAGAGATAGAGGTTGCGCTACATTTCTACTCAAAGCGCAACGCGCCCATTGACTTTTTTTTTGGACAGTTTTTTCACTTTATTTTCTTTAATTGTGGCGAGAACTTACCTTTCAAAGAAATGTTCAACTTGAATAAGTACGCTAAGGTTGAATTTTTCAAAAATAGGAATAACTTTATTGCAAAAGAAAAAAAAAAAAGTCCTGGTCACTTGTGTCAATTTCGGAAAGCCTAGTCAGATCAAATTCCTGTACATATATGGTATATTTTTGCTCTCAAAATGCTCATGCGCTGCATAGTTTTGATCCTCGATGGCCGCATTATACTATTATAGCTTATTGCTCACAGGGCAATAAAAAGCTTGAATCTCAGCTTTTACGGGATGAGTACATTCATTTAAATTGATTAGAAAAAAGTCCTGTCACTCTTGAACTAATCATAAGAGGTTCTTTCCTCGACTAGTCAATATTTACGCTTATCACATTGGATATCGCCATAGAAACATAGTGAACGGCGTCTTCACAAGACGTTGTGACAAGTTCACTAATCTATGTACATTGTTTTGAGCATTCAATTTATATGAATTGCATATTTCTTGATGACAACTTCAGCACAATAAATGTTATGAGCTTGCCCAAATGTGTATTTCCTCCATCTGGTCTGGTGAATCTATTAACTACAACATGTGATAAAAGTTCATCAATTTCTTTCATCTCCACGACGTAGATTGCTCAACCAAACGGACAATACCATTACACTGCAGGGAGTCTTCTTACGCAAGGTTTTGGAGGCTAATTTATATTGAGCCGCTTGCTATAGATTTCTCCGCTTCTCAGCCGTATTTCCCAACGTCACTTTGTTGCGTCTGGCCTCTTAGATAATGGACGCGCCGATGTTTAATTACGATTTAATTGCCGCACAATTGGTATACGTTAACTTTACATTTTAACATAAGGAGTAGAATTGTTATGGGAAGCGGGAGAGATTCCCGTTTTCAATGCCATTATTGATTAATAATATGGCCAAGTACTTCGCGATAGGAGTTAGATCAATGGGTTCTATGTTTTGATACGTTGCAAGCATTTAATAATTAAGTTAACAATCAGTTGCAAAGAAACATATCATATAACGAATCTATTTCTAATTTACATTAAAAACAATATTGATCGTTTCGGCGACATGTTCTGTCCGTGTTCATAATGTGTTATCCTTTTCTTTTCTTCTTCTCTGAAATTTCATTATGGAAATGACATTCGATCAACATGCACTCAATGAAATTTACTTTGTTAAATAACAATGGATATTGTCTTAACCCTTTGCGAAGACGTGTGGACGCTTGATAAAAGACAATTCTTCAATTTTCACCACCTCCTGCCTGAGGACATACTGATCTATCTCTATCTGCTTCATTAGCTATCACCAAGGTCCACCCTTCTTGACGGGGTTCTTTGAACCTGAGATCATTACTTGGTGGTCGGCGAATGGTATACCAAGGAATGCTTCAAATAATGACACTGACGTTCAGAATTCCCGAATTTCATTTGAACTGGATGTAGGCTTACCGTTCAGAATAGTTGAGGTTCCAGGAAGGGTGACCTGCGGATGTCGCAATCAGTCCACTTTGGAAACATCCGCTACGTCCTACCAAGAGGAACGTAAGATGCAACGTCTTCCCCATTGATAATGCGAGTGTTTCTTGTGTTTTACACTTCAACCGCTTCAGTTTTTTATGCTAACTTTTCTTTATTTTGTTTTTATGCTAACTGCAGAAAACAACTGATTATCCATGCAAGACGAGTGAATTGATTTATCTAATAAGTTCCTCTCAACAGTTCAATTATATTCTGGAGTATATTTTCTTTCAGTTTATTTGCAAATTTCAAGGTCTCGTTAAAAATGTTAATTATCTCGACAATAAAGAGGAACTATTTCGTTATAACAATAATATATGCATAATTTCCTTCATTTAGAGTAAAGCAGGGACGGGTCTATCCAGCTGAAGTAGGGCCCTATAAGCGATTAACACAAGTGAAGTACGTTGCACAGCCAAAACCTAAAGTTATCGCAATCTGGGTTCATTTAAGTTTCGTTTATTGCTGTAATGACTAAAATGGTCTCACTGTTATCTATTTATATATTCAACCAATACGACTATCATAATCTGGAGAGGACCTTGTTCTTCAAGCGATTCGCCAGGAACACCCAAATATGTTTAAAAAAGTACTGTAATGGTTATGACTTTGCAAAATAAATGCTTATATCCAAAACTAGGTCAGTGCAATTTTTAAAAATTCAATGCGGAACTTTTATTACGACGGAAAGTTCTTTAAAAAAAAAAAAGTGAACTGAAAAAAAATAAAAGAAGGAAACGACAAATGCTCTGGCGACGATTATCCGGTCTTTATTTTGTCTAAGATGTAGGCGTTAGGGTCGCATAGGATTTATTGTGTTATTATGTTTTAAATTCTAGGTGAAGGGTAGGGTATCATGTTAAGTCCAAAGTTGAAGATAGTCAATCATATGTTATGCAAATTTTACAGCCGTCGGTATAATGTTCAGAATATTGTATTATTATTTTTTTTTGGTCCAAATCTACCCGTATCTGTCTCTCTTCGATGACTCTAACATCACGTTATTCCACAAACGACTCAGTCTTTTATCTTTATCTCTGTATTACAGGTGCGGATCCAAAAAATCGTGAATGCATTTCAGGCGGCCCAATTGTCTGGGTAACAAAAGCGGCTCTATTATGTTTACGCATGGGCCCGGTAAGTTCATTGTGTGACTCGCGTGTCTGCGTCCGCTACTGGTATAACGGTATTTAATCTAATTACTTTTCTATTCTTATCGTTTAGGGGAGATCCGGTAGGACGTTACAAATTCACATTTCGGGCAGATAATTCTAATGAAGTCCCACACACTCCATTTTGGGTCTTTAGTTAGCCTAATTATTTTTGGCTAAACCTGAGGCCACATAAATAACATTGCAAAAACACTAATTAACTGCAGCTTAATTAATTGAGCCAATTTTTTTGTAACAACCTACCAACCGATATACGGGGTAGGTTGTTACACCATACGGTAATTGTTACATGTACATACGGGTGTAAATTGCTTAAAATGTGTAAATCTCTTATTATACCATACTTTTGTTTCAGACTTTCCAGTTTCTTGGTATCGTTAACAGTAGATCAAGTGAGAGCTCCAGCATAGACTAAAAAGTAATAATAGAAATATCAAAATATTAACCCCTGAAAATTGAAACACAAATTACTTTACATGTGTAAGTTTGTAATTGGGGTACGGTTGTTACATCGACATGAGGCACGTTGTTGTAACAACCTACCCCATGGTGATTTTACACATTAAAAATCAACTTGCTTAGCAAGCCATTAGGCAGAATTACAGGCATGGCTCAGGGTATATTTAGTTGACATACATGTACTAATTCACCAATACAGACTATTATTCATTGCCTTCAGTTGTAAGACTATTAACAATTTTTAATTTTTGTCAAAATTTACTTGAACTGTAAAAAATGGTTTTTGTGATTTACTTTTTAATAAAACAACGCGAAGAAACTTCACGACGGCAGTTCATCACCAGCTATGTGTAGGCTGTATATAGATTGCCAGTTTAGCACGAACTCTCTATGTTCCAACTCTAGCACACCTTGAGAACTGTAACAACTGACCCGTGTATACTTCCATACCGCTGTCTCCCCTACCCTTTCCCTCCCCCCCATCATTCTCTCTCTCTCTAACACACACACACACCACTCATTTTCTCTTTAACCGTTCTTTGCCCCTTCCTCTTCCATCTTTCTCCAATTCCATTCTTTCTTTTATACATAATTTGGAAACATTTATAAGCGGATAGATTTCATAAAAACTCTGTTGACATTGTATGCATGTACATGTTTGACATTGTATGCATGATAACATGAGAGAAACAAAGTCCCTCAAATTCACTCAGTACAAAGGGGGAATTGTTAAGTGCATAATCAATGCAGAAGTTCTAAAAATCAAGAAGCGTTTTTTCTTTAGGTGTGAGCTTTCAATCTCTCATTAATCCCTCTTTACCATCCCATCTCCATCTCTTTTTCGTTTCTTCACTTTATCATATTTTCTTTTCCTTTTTAAAAACTCTTGACTGATTTTATTTCATGCAATTTACGAATCCATAAAGGAGGCCAGGATGTATTAATTTCTCTTACTTTTTCATTCATACCTCGGCTCGCTTTAATTCTAGAATTTGTTGTCCCTGCTTTCACTTTTCCGTTTTCCTGGCTATTTCTTGAACGTTCTTTCCTAGCTATTCCCAGTATTGGAGAAAAAAAAAGTTTGTTAACCCCACGATTGCCCATCTAATTTTTTTCTCATTTAGCGACCCCTTTTTGTTACCCGGCTGACCAAGCACCCCCTCAGCCCTACCCCCCGAAAAGCGTATGGATGTAGGGTATTAATTGCCTCTTTTTTAACTAAATCGTAGTTATGGCCACAGACTTGGGTATTTATTATTTAGGGGAAGGTTCAAAGTTCTTATTTCGATTAGGGGAACAAAATTGATATTATTCATGTTTACAAAATGAATTTCTATCTTCCCAAAATTGTATTGTAGAATCCTCAGCCCAAACATTAATCATAATGAAAATAGACCATAGTTAATCATTTACAACTCTTTCATTAGACTGAAACAAAAATTCTGGGGAGATAATTATTATTTAGGGTTTCGTGGTTGTTGTTTTTTCCCTTATTTACCATAAAGATAGGATTAAATATTCAAAATTTTTTAAACGCATCTCACTTTTTTTCTTAAAACTTCCGTAGACAAGAGCATGGGTGGTCGATTGCGGGGGGATGGGGATGCATCCCCCAAATAATTTCGTTGGGGGGGGGGGATGGTGTGTACAATCATTCCCCCCAGTATTTTGATTTCAAAGAAATATAAAAAATATCAATTATATATGCATATAAATCTACCCATTACAAATTCTGTTATCATATAAAACACTTTTTATGACATTATTATATTATTTTGCGTTTAAAATGCATAATTCTTTACTTTCAAAAATCCAAAGATTTTCTCACTTCTTTCTTAATCTTCGTCAGTGTGCTCTATATACTTCAGTATAATCACATGTAGTACACATTATATCGTGTTGATAATGGAAGCACAGGATGTTCACTATTCAATTGGAAAAAGAACATTCAAATTTCAATGATAATCAGGGGCACGATCCCAGGGTGCAAATGGGACAGTGCCTAAAAAGTTAAAACTGAAGGCGCTATGAGTTTCCCCTTTCAAAATTCAGGATAGTTTGATAAAATACATTAATGCATTATTGAAGAGTGTGTAACTACCGAATCTCGGCTCTTCATCGACAAGATAACTTTTTTGGACTCTGACCATTGATTATATGATACACTTCCATTATTCTCCGGGGGCTAAATGCCTTCTTTCAAATTAGTCGCTACTGCCTCAAATATCATTTATCTGTTAAAAATTGCCTGAATTTTTCAGCTCGCGCTTCGCACTCGCATAACTTTGTTCATCTTTTATTGCATTATATTGACTTCACGATGGTACATACGTTTAAAACACCAACTTCCCCCCGTTTTTGTGCCCCCATGTGCTACAAGATCTTTCGTTTTTCTCGGGTCATTATTATTGACGAAAATTTTCAGCTCGCGCTTCGCGCTTACACAAAATCTCTCTCCAGAAAGCTCTTGAACTTCAACTAAGTGAGAATTTTGTTAGCGCAATAATATAATATGCAACAAGATTAATTAAATTTCTGACAATTCGTTTTGATTCAATCAGCTAGTTTTTATATACTATTCCTACCCCAACCTCCTCGCGCGCTCTCTCTCTCTCTCTGTATGTCTTTCTCTCTCTCTCTCTCTCTCTCTCTCTCTCTCTCTCTCTCTACAGCTCTCTTCTTTCTCCACCTTCTCATGTATATCTGTCTTTTAATTAAAAAAGGGGGAAATAGCAACCGACAACCCTCAAACCTGATACTATTATGGACATTTATTGTTATATGGATATCAAATAATCATCGTCCATCAAACTTTCATATCTATTATTTTTTTTTTCTAACCTGTAGTTAGGAATCCTAGTATACCGAGACGGTAGTTGATATGGACGACGACATACTCATCAGAAAGAGCGAAGTAAGTGTAGGCATCATACGAGCTCGTTGATCCAGAACCTGTGGTAAATCCACCCCCATGGATCCAAACCATGACAGGAGCACCACTGGCTATACAAAAAAAAATGTAATCGGTTTTATAATTAAATTTCATAGATATTGAAAGGAATTCAATTTTTTGGACATTTGCAATTCAAGCTCAAGCTAATAACAGTAGGCATTGCTTTGATACTTTTATGAAACGCTTTAGCGTTTGTAGTGTGTTCAAAGATTTTTGCAGGCATTTTTGTATCATAATTGCCCTTCCCCTCCCCCCCCCCCCCCCCCTCTTCGATTGTCTTTCTTCTGTTTCAGCACACTAGTGTTGGTTTGAAAATGGGAAGATCAAACAGAAATGACATGGATTGTATACAAGTATAACAAGTATTTCTCATTTGTTAGAGCAGTGATCTCATATCAATTCTAGTTGTATAAACTTAAGAGATTAGAGGCGCTTACCATTCTACTCAAAAGCGCAAACGCGCCCATTGACTTTTTGTTTTGCGACAGTTTTTCACTTTATTTTCTTTAATTGTGGCGAGAACTACCTTTCAAAGAAATGTTCAACTTGAATAAGTACGCTTAAGGTCTGAATTTTTCAAAAAATAGGAATAACTTTATTGCAAAAGAAAAAAAAAAAGTCTGTCACTTGTGTCAATTTCGGAAAAGCCTAGTCAGAATCAAATTCCTGTACATTCATGGTATATTTTGCTCTCAAAATGCTCATGCGCTGCATAGTTTTGATCCTCGATGCCGCATTATACTATTTAGCTTATTGCTCACAGGGCAATTAAAAAGCTTGAATCTCAGCTTTTACGGGATGAGTACATTCATTTTAAATATGATTAGAAAAAAGTCTGTCACTCTTGAACTAATCATAAGAGGTTCTTTCCTCGACTAGTCAATATTTACGCTTATCACATTGGATATCGCATAGAAACATAGGAACGGCGTCTTCACAAGACTTGTGACAAGTCACAATCTATGTACATTGTTTTGAGCATAATTTATATGAAATTGCATATTCTGATGACAACTTCAGCACAATAAATGTTATGAGCTGCCCAAATGTGTATTTCCTCCATTCTGGTCTGGTGAATCTATTAACTAAACATGGATAAAAGTTCATCAATTTCTTTCATTCTCCACGAGTAGATTGCTCAACCAAACGGACAATACCATACACTGCAGGGAGTCTTCTTACGCAAGGTTTTGTGAGGCTAATTTATCTATTGCAGCCGCTTGCTATAGATTTCTCCGCTTCTCAGCCGTATTCCAACGTCACTTTGTGCGTCTGGCCTCTTAGATAATGGACGCGCCATGTTTAATTACGATTTAATGCCGCACATTGGTATACGTTAACTTTACATTTTACATAGAGTAGAATTGATATGTGAAGCGGGAGAGATCCCGTTTTCAGTGCCATTTTGATTAATAATATGGCAAAGTACTTCGGATAGGAGTTAGATCAATGGGTTCTATGTTTTGATACGTGCAAGCATTTAATAATTAAGTTAACAATCAGTTGCAAAGAAACATATCATATAACGAATCTATTTCTAACTTTACAACTTAAAAACAATATTGCGTTTCGGCGACATGTTCTTGTCCGTGTTCATAATGTGTTATCCTTTTCTTTCTTCTCTCTGAAATTTCATATGGAATATGACATTCGATCAACATGCACTCAATGATTTACTTTGTTAAATAACAATGGATATTGTCTTACCCTTGGCGAAGACGTGTGGACGCTTAGATAAAGACAATCTTCATTTTCACCACCTCCTGCCTGAGGACATACTGATCTATCTCTATCTGCTTCATAGCTATCACCAAGGTCACCCTTCTTGACGGGGTTCTTGAACCTGAGATCATCTACTGGTGGTTCGGCGAATGGTATACCAAGGAATGCTTCAATAATGACACTGACGTTCAGGAATTCCGATTCATTGAACTGGATGTAGGTACCGTTCAGGATAGTTGAGGTTCCAGGAAGGGTGACCTGAGGAGTCGCATCAGTCACTTGGAAACATCCGTACAGTCCTACCAAGAGGAACGTAAGATGCAACGTCTTCCCCATGATAATGGCCGAGTGTTTCTTGTGTTTTACACTTTCAACGCTTCAGTTTTTTATGCTAACTTTTTCTTTATTTTGTTTTTATGCTAACTGCAGAAAAGACAACTGATTTATCCATGCAAGACGAGTGAATGATTTATCTAATAAGTTCCCTCTCAACAGTTCAATATATTCTGGAGATATTTTTTTTCTTTCAGTTATTTGCAAATTTCCAAGGTCTCGTTAAAAATGTAATTATCTCCGACAATAATGAAGAACTATTTTCGTCTAACAATAATATATGGCATAATTTTCTTCATTTAGAGTAAGCAGACGGGTTATCAGCTGAAGTAGGGCCCTAAGCGATAACACAAGTGAAGTACGTGCATCAGCAAACTAAGTTATCGCAATCTGGGTTCATTAAGTTTCGTTATGCTGTATGACTAAAATGGTCTCACTGTTATTATTTAATATTCAACCAATACGACTTTACTCATAATCTGGAGAGGACCTTTGTTCTTCAAGCGATTCGCCAGGAACACCCAAATATGTTTAAAAAGTACTGTAATGGTTATGACTTTGCAAAATAAATGCTTATATCCAAAACTAGTCAGTGCAATTTTTAAAAAATTCAATGCGACTTTTTATTACGACGGGAAAGTCTTTAAAAAAAAAAAGTGAAACTGAAAAAAAAATAGAAAGAAGGGAAACGACAAATGCTCTGGCGACGATTCATCCGGTCTTTATTTTGTCTAAGATGTAGGGTTAGGGTCGCAATAGGATTTATGTTATATGTTTAAATTTAGGTGAAGGGTAGGGTATCATGTTAAGTCCAAAGTTGAAGATAGTCAATCGATATGTGTATGAAATTTACAGCGTCGTGTATAATGTTCAGAATTTGTATTTATTTATTTTTGTTTTTTGGTCCAATCTACCCGGTATCTGTCTCTCTTCGATGGACTCTAGACATCACGTTATTCCACAACGACTCAGTCTTTATCTTTATCTCTGTATACAGGTGCGGATCCAAGAAAATCGAATTGAATGCATTTCAGGGGCCCAATTGTCTGGGAACAAAAGCGGCTCTATTATGTTTACGCATGGGCCCGGTAAGTTCATTGTGTGACTCCGGTCTGCGTCCGCTACTGGTATACGTGTATTTAATCTTAATTACTTTCTATCTTATCGTTTAGGGGAGACCGGGTATGGACGTTACAAAATTCACATTTTGGGGCAGATAATTCTAATGAAAGTACCCACACACTCCATTTTGGGTCTGTAGTTAGCCTATTATTTTGGCTAAAACCTGAGGCACATAAAACTTGAAAACACTAATTAACTGCAGCTTAATTAATGAAGCCATTTTTTTGTAACAACCTACCCCGTATACGGGGTAGGTTGTTACACCATACGGGGTAAATTGTTACTATGTAAACATACGGGGTAAATTGTTAAAATGTGTAAATCTCTTATACCATACTTTTGTTTCAACTTTCCAGTTTCTTGGTATCGTTAACAGTAGATCAAGTAGAGCTCCAGCATAGACTAAAGTAATAATAGAAATATCAAAATATTAACCCCTGAAAATTGAAACAAAATTACTTTACATGTGTAATGTAATTGGGGTAGGTTGTTACATCGACATGAGGGAGGTTGTTGTAACAACCTACCCCATGGGTGATTTTACACATAAAATCAACTGTAGCAAAGCCATTAGGCAGAATTACAGGGCATGGCTCAGGGGTATATTAGTGACATACATGTACTATATTCACAATACCAGACTATTATCATGTGCCTTCAGTTGTAAGAACTATTACAAATTTTAATTTTTGTCAAAAATTTACTTGGAACTGTAAAAAATGGTTTTTGTTGATTTACTTTTTAATAAAACAACGGAGAAACCTCACGACCGGCAGTTCATCACAGCTATGTGTAGGCTGTATATAGATGCCAGTTAGCACGAACTCTCTTGTTCCAACTTAGCACACTGAGAACTGTAACAACTGACCCGTGTAACTTCCATACCCGGTCTCCCCTACCCTTTCCCTCCCTCCCCATCATTTCTCTCTCTCTCTAACACACACACACACACATTTTCTCTGTAACGTTCTTTGCCCCTTCCTCTTCCATCTTTCTCCATTCCATTCTTTCTTTTATACATATTTGGAAACATTTATTCGGGATAAGATTATCATAAAAACTCTGTTTGACATTGTATGCATGTACATGTTTGACATTGTATGCATGTACAATGAGAGAAACAAAGTCCCTCAAATTCACTCATGAATACAAAAGGGGGAAATGGTTAAAGTGCTATAAATGCAGAAGTATCTAAAAATCAAGAAGCGTTTTTTCTTGTGAGCTTTCAATCTCTCATAATCCCTCTTACCATCCCATCTCCATCTCTTTTTCGTTTCTTCACTTTATCATATTTTTCTTTTCCTTTTAAAAACTCTTGACTGATTTTATTTCATGCAATTTACGAATCATAAAGGAGGCCAGGATGTATAATTTCTCTTACTTTTCATTCATACTTCGGCTCGCCTTTAATTTCTAGAATTTGTTGGTCCCTGCTTTCACTTTTCCGTTTCCTGGCTATTTCTTGAACGTTTTCCTAGCTATTCCCGAGTATTGGAGAAAAAAAAAGTTTGTTAACCCCCACGATGCCCATCTAATTTTTTTTCTCATTTAGGGACCCCTTTTTGTTTACCCGGCTGACCAAGACCCCCTCAGCCCTACCCCCACGAAAAGCGTATGGGTGTAGGGTTATTATTGCTTTTTAACTTAAATCTAGGTTTATGGCCACAGACTTGGATTTATTATTTAGGGGAAGTGTCAAAGTTTATTTCGATTGGGGAACAAAATTGATATTATTCATGTTTACAAAATGGAATTTTCTATCTTCCCAAAATTGTATTGTAGAATCTCAGCCAAACATTAATCATAATGAAAAATAGACCATAGTTATCATTTACAACTCTTTCATTTAGACTGAAACAAAATTCTGGGGAAGATAATTATTATTTAGGGTTCGTGGTTGTTGTTTTTTTCCCTTATTTTACCATAAAGATAGGATAAAATATTCAAATTTTTTAACGATCTCACTTTTTTTCTTAAAACCTTTCCGTAGACAAGAGCATGGGTGTCGATTGCGGGGGGATGGGGGGATGCATCCCCCAAATAATTTCGTTGGGGGGGGGGGATGGTGTGTACAATCATCCCCCCAGTATTTTGATTTCAAGAAAATAAAAAATATCATATTATATATGCATATAAATCTACCCATTACAAATTCGTTATCATATAAAACACTTTTATGACATTATTATATTATTTTGCAGTTTAAAATGCATATTTCTTACTTTCAAAAATCCAAGATTTTCTCACTCTTTCGTTAATCTTCGTCATGTGTGCCTATATACTTCAGTAATCACATGTAGTACACATTATATCGTGTTGATAATGGAAGCACAGATGTTCACTATTCAATTGGAAAAAGAAACATTCAAATCAATGATAATCAGGGGCACCGATCCCAGGGTGCAAAGGGGACAGGTGCCTTAAAAAGTAAAACTGAAGGGATGAGTTTTCCCCTTCAAAAATTCAGGATGGTTTTGATAAAATACATAATGCATATTGAAGAGTGTGTAACACGATCTCGGCTCTTCATCGACAAGATAACTTTTTTGGACTCTGACCATTGATTATATGATACACTTCCATTATTCTCCGGGGGCTAAATGCCTTCTTTTCAAATTAGTCGCTACTTTGCTCTCAAATATCATTTATCTGTTAAAAATTGCCTGAAATTTTTCAGCTCGCGCTTCGCACTCGCATAACTTTGTTCATCTTTTATGCATATATTGACTTCACGATGGTACATACGTTTAAAACACCAACTCCCTCCCCGTTTTGTGCCCCCATGTTGCTACAAGTATCTTGTTTCTTCGGGTCACTATTATTGAGAAAATTTTCAGCTCGCGCTTCGCGCTCACACAATATATTGCTGGGATTCGTCCATATTTATATAGATTTGCGTTTGTTTGCATTACGTCACGATGTTCCGCTTCTAATCACTAGTTAAAGCCCCCTAGCCCTCCTTTAATTTCGCGCCTACTACAAATACCATTTTCAGTTCAATATTATTGAGAAAATTTTAAGCCCGCGCTTCGCGCTCGCATTATAGCCCTATGAATACGACGATGTATTAGTACTCATATGCATAATAATGTACATGTGTGTATATATCTAAAGACATTACATCATGACGGCCCCCTTTAATAAAGCAGATAATGCCCCTTCCCCGTTTCGCGTTCCCATTATTCTACAATTATATCCCATTTCATATCACTATTATTGATAAAATTTTCAGCTCGCGCTGCGCGCTCGCATAATGAATTTGAAAATATCATGTAGTATTAGATACTCACATGCATGCATCTGTGTATTATCTGTAGCCCTGTAGCCACATCATCATGGTCCTCCTTTAACAAACCACTTTACAGCCCCTTCCTCGTTTCGCGCTCGCATTATACTATTATGTCACTATTTTAAAGAAAATTTTCAGCTCGCGCTTTGCGCTCACATTATTCAATACATATTTTTCATATTTATATGAATGAGATTATACAAGCATTACCCCACCCCCAACAATGGACACTGCGATATATACCATCGTATGTGTCACATTGAGGAAAAAAGGAAATATTGAAGATCATCCCCCCCCCCAATCGCCCAAACAAATCGACACCGTTGGACAAGAGACCAGGGCCTGTGACCTTAAACCTTGACTTAACCTTGCAAAAAGATGTTGCTTGTGCATATAAAAGATATCCGACCTTTATGGGCAACAGTTCATTCACATTTTTTTTTTTTTTTTTGCTTGAATTTTAGTATTTACTAAAATTTCATGATGGATTTTATTGTAAAGTCAATTATTGTGTTTTCCCTGCTTCATACAATTACTTTTTACAATATATACTTTTGTACGTTTTGAGGTAAAAGTATTCCATATCCCCAATTTATAACGCCTGGAAAGAAAAACAGGTAGTCAAAAGAGCGATTAGAAATCATGTGAAATAATGCACAATTTAATGCTTTATGTACATTGATCATATTTTTACATGCAATTAGCAAATCACATCATTAACTCATGAATATTTTTATATTTGTCAAATAGATCTGGAAAAAGTCATTTAATATATTTGCATAACAAATCCATTTCTCGGACTTGAGGACAAACAATTGAAATAGAATATTTTTTAATATATATACACCCCTGTGTCATTAGACCGACTCAAAATCGACATCGGCTCAAACAGCAGATCACATTACCTCGAATAACAAGAAGGTATTCGGTTTGATATCAAGCTGGTGTCGATTTGACCAAGTTCTTTGGGTAGTAGCAGTGGTGGATCCAGGATTTGAAAATAGGGGGGCATCCGGGTTATAGGGGCGCCGCTAAAATCTACAGTCAATGAGTGGTTTTTAAATTTAATATGTCCCATGAGCCCCTGCTTGGATCAGCCACTGGTAGAAGGAAGCCCGATTATTGCATCATGGAGCGCTGCAATCAGAGTTGTCTTTGTAGTCTTCAAAGACCTCAGACCATTCTGGCATATACACGTTCTTCCACTCTGCATACTGGAGTTTCCATTCTTCGTACAGATCGTCATCTCCTATAAAAGCCATATACGGAAGTAAAATACAGTTCCATTACTTTGACAAGAATACGAAGATACGAGTAGATTATAATAGATCGAAATATTGTTTATTGCATAGGCCCGTATTCTGGAAGCAAGACTGAATCTGTACCTGACGAGTTGAAGTTTGTGCAAATGATAGCACAATAGCTTCGCACGAATTTCAACTCATACAAACTCAGTCTTTGGTTCAGAATATGGGCCACAGAGTTTACAATTGACCGGGAAAACCTGTATTAGAATATTTACCAATAGGATGACATTCCTCGGATGCTTGGGTGCTTTGTGCACCTTGCGTAAAAGGTAAAAAGCCAATACTCTTGTTTCATCTCATCAACTTGTTTTTTCATGGATTCTTAAAAATGCTCATAAACATACATACCATAATTATAGAGGGCGGGAGCATAGTTGAGCCAGAATGCACAGGTATCCATCCTCATAGCTCTACCATTCTCCATTGTGAGTGATAGTTTCTTGTACTCTAGATCTGGTACGGTAAACGTTGGCCAGTCTGGATATTCGTCATCAGTGTCTGGTGTGTTTGGGTCCCTGGAGAGAAATAAATAAAGAAATATTGATATTATTATTCAGTAAATGTCTTTTTAAATCTCATATATTAAATCAAAATCATATCTGGGGGCGAGCTGACGTTACATCCTCTCAGCAACCCAACCCTTAGAGCGACGCTATTTACTAACAGCAGGCCAGCCGAGAGCCTCTGCGTTGTGCTTGATAAGTTGAAGATGATGATGATGATGATGATGATGATGATGATGAACAGAATTTGTAAAACGTCATTTACCTGCCAAAAACATTAAGAGGCGCCTGGCTCCCCAGATATGCACATTATTCACAAAATTACCGGAAAAGTTGGATAGGTTATTTATCATGCGACAGGAACTCCAACCGTGAAATTGTTTTCGTCGATTGCTTGGGGAGACTCATTTTAACGAAAGTGCTCGGATTACTGCACCAATCTATTGATATCATCATTGAATATGAATTATTCTGAGCCATCAATCCTTATTGTATGTTAATTGAAGGATTTAAATTCTGATTTTATATTGGCTGACGTGAGTAAAACTATGGTACCACTCAACTATTAGGTTTGACATTGACTATGGCACTATAGTTGATAGCTCAATATTTTGATTAATTTAATTTGGGCATCAAAGGAACGGAATGTTGACCAAACATTGATAACCTAAATCCTTAACTGTTCTGCTCACCAGTAGGGCGTAATTATAGTTATATTGCAATGTTTTGTCTTTTATAACCTTGTACGGAGGGAGAATTGAAAATGATATGCAACGTTGAAAAGATGCCTACCAGACATTGTTACAACTCACCCACTTCTAATGAAATTAGTCCAGTATCGCATGAACTGTACCGACATCAGTTTTTCTTCATCCGTCTGTCCCTGAACTAGATCCGGAAGATTTAGGCTGAATGCCCAACCAAAAACGAATTGTATCTCTTCAGCATGGCCCGCCCCTAACCATCCAGGTACCCCAACAAAAACTGATTCAGATGGATCGTGCGTCATCTCATATCGGTACACTGGAGCACCGGTATCAGCCATTGCTCTGGCCATCGCCTCGGCAGGGCAGGCAAATGTCTGAAAGTAATGTTCGAATGAGAATTACATTTATCTAAGTAAAAGAGGTGAAATACGATGATGAGCTGAGCAGTAATAGCAGGCATGAGTCAGTATTGATCTGTTCAAGGGCGGTGATCCTTTGATGATTAGTTATTTAACAGTCATCTTTGTTTTAGTTCAAAACTTGGATTTCAAATCTTTTGAGGGGATTGGAGGCTTGCTAGAATCTGAACTGTGAAACATCCTAAATAGGCGATGTCGATGAATGTAACAATGTGTCAAGATAAAACCCTGAAAAATTCTTTCTTAAGCATCATTACATGCTTCACAATAAGTATTTTTTCCTCCATAGACCTACACTGCATTGTTAGCTTAAATGTACGTAGGTGCTCCTATAACTATGACGATATTCAATTATCAATATATCGGCAATTAAACGGCCGATTTTCTTCAGATTCCCTGTCTAACCTAAAGGTTTGCAATTACGAATACAGCTTTAGCTGGAAGAGTACTTTTTCTTTAGCTACTGAATGAAGTTATGTAATCCTATTAAGGGTATTTTTTTCCCTAGAATCCATTTGGTAGTTTGTTTGAAAAACAGAGCCGTGTGCAAACTCGAGTTTATTTACAATGATTTAAGAGATCTTTAACATCTTTACCTGGTCTGTATTGAAGTTGATGAACGAGTCGACGTGATTTGTCGAAGTATCATCAGCTTGTGTCCAATCAATGTACCATTGCTCAACAGCCGAAGGCATCATAGCTGAACTATAGTAGAGATATTGTGGAATCAGCTCTTGCAACTCACTCAGGGTGATGTTTGGCGGCTTCTGCCTGACTACATAGCCAGGGTAAGCACGTAGCGTTATCAAGGTGCCTTCATCCTCGTTCGTACCTATCATGGTCGGAACCTTGTTGAACTCCCCTCTTCTTATCAGCTCGACAGGGATGTCGGGTAAGAATGCACCGTCAACAACCGGGGTGAATAAAAGTTCGTTGATCATGTACTTTCCAGTTAGCTGTCAGATGGGAAAGAAATACATTATTTATAATTTCATTGAAAAGTTTCGGCTGTACAGATCAAGAACGGCATCTTGTTGAAATCATATCTTCTTGTGTAGTCCAGAAGGATGTCGGGTAAAAATGCATCGTCCATGTGCGCCTTGAGGACTCGACAGAGAGGATTTGGTGCTATAAAAATGATTGAAATAGACTAAGTTGCTATGTGCCACTGAGTTGTCTTTGAATACTGGCGAGCCCTGAAAACAAGTCTTTCTTGCTCTAGACCAAAAGGCTTATCTTACTCATTGGTTGCACATTGTATCCTTCTAGTCCTTTACTCATGTTGCTTTGCCCTCCTCTTCGGCACTTTCTTTTCACTCCTTAAACATAATCTGATAATGTGCTTACGCAGTTCCGTTATACTAAAACAATATATTCAGTGGTATACTTACAGTTATTTGTGCCCTAGTGAGATCCTGCTCCTCCACTTCTCTTAGACATGCCATAAGATCTTCGTTATTCTCTGAAGTGCAGTTCACCATGTCAGCAAGCTCTAGTGTAAAGCCAATCTGTCTTTCCATACTCGTGTCTACTGCCCACGGACAGAGTGCGTTGCCGCTCTGTATGTAAGACGAACTCTTGAATAGACTTCATTCGAAAGGATTTTATTTGAATGCCAATTTGTCAGTGTCATGAAATAAATATCTTTCTTTTCTTTTCGAATAGCTAGTATGTTCTTTCTAAAAACATTTCTAGGGTTTCCATAACATTCCTAGATTTTTGTCGGGATTCTTTAACAAAAATGATATCCTTAGATATTTCCAGAGGACTTTAGGAATTTATAGAGCCTAAATGAGGTTCCTAAAAGTCTCGGTATATCCTATGGTGTCATAGTATCCTACAGATCACTGAATTGTCTTTTGGATCTCAGATGACGGTAAATCTTTAATAGAGATCATAGAGGGTGCTAAAATAAAACGGAGATTTCTAGAGTATCTAGCGATTCCTAGAGGTGCATTGAGGCTCCGGAAGCTCCCTACAGGTTCTTAGAATGAGTTCCGTGAACTCCATAAACAGGACCCAAAACGGTCATATAAGTCTTTGGTGGTTTCGGTAGGAAACCAAGAGCTTCTGTACAGTGCGTATCAATAAAAACGGGACAGTTCTGAAAAGTCTGTCAAAGTTTTGTTTTAAATCATGATGTCTATATTTTTATGTTAATAGATGCTCTGAAGTCTTATCTCTCAAATTCAATTTTAAAAAATGAGTTTCGTTCATGCTTGAGTACACACAGAACATTTTTGTCGGGGGCTCAAAAAACGGCTTGCCACAAATGGAAAATTGAGAATTACGATCATCAGACTTCTTGCTAATCAGCAGTCTTCCTCTAATTTTTTCTTTATCCTTGCCATCTTTTTTTCGAATTATGATTTGAAATTCATTTACAAAGCTATTTATTTACTTTAAAATGTTTTGTTTTTGTTTTCATTTCGATATGTTATCTTTAAACAAAAAATATTCCTTTAAACTTTTTTTTTTTTTGCCAACCCATAAGAAAGGGGATTTGGTTGGTTGTTTAATTGATTGTTTAATTGATTGATTGCTTTGTTTATTTGTTTCGTTCATGCCTGAGCGAACACGGAAAGTTTTTGTCGGAGGTTCAAAAAAAAAATTTAAAAATAAAAATAAAAATAAATTGGTTAAATTCAAAGGGTATTATTTTATTCTGAATCATTATTCTGAATCAGGTACCCCCATTCGGATTGATTGTTACTTTTCACTGATCAATGATTATGTTAGTCTTTTGATTCGATTTCCTATGATTCTTCCAACGATTAATCAATCATTTGAACAATCTATCAAAATCGATCAATCATTCAAAGAAACAAATTGATTAATCAAACGATCAATCCTTCAAAATGGTCAATCTATCAATCCTTCATTCAATCAATCGATCAATTAAAAAATAAATCCAATCAATCAACCCACCAAATCCCCTTTCTTGGGGGTTGACAAGATTTTTTATTTAATTTTTTTTTTTTTTTTTTTTTTTTAGTTTGAAGGAAAGAATATTCAATGCCAAAAGATAACATGTTAACATGTGAAAAAACAAAACAAAACAAAAACAATTCAATTAAATAAATAGCTTTGTAAATGAATTTTGATAGCAAAATTCGAAAATAATGGCAAAGATAATGAAACGGTTAAGAGTAAATCTGCTGATTACAAAAAAAGTCTGATGATCCGTATTTCTCATTTTCTTCCATTTTGTGCGCAAGCCTTTTTTTGAGCCCCCAACAAAAACATTCTGTGTGCGCTCAAGCATGAACGAAACTTATTATTCTAAACGGCATTTGAAAGATAAGACTTCAGAGCATCTATTAACATCAAAATATAGACATCATAATTTGAAACGAAATTTTGACAGACTTTACAAAACTGTCCCGTTTTTATTGATACACCCTGTATAGGGGCTCCGAGAGTTTTTACAATAAATTTTAAATCTTTTTAGATGTCCTAGGAAATCATACGTATTCCTAAAGAATCCAAGAGATTTTATTTCAAACTGTGTACATGAATGTGTTAAATTCGTTAACCTGAACCCACCTGCATGATAGCTCCATGAAAGAGCCCTGCACTGAGTGGTGATAAGATATGGAGACCAACGCTACCTGCACCGGCGCTCTCCCCCATGATCGTCACCCTAGTAGGATCACCACCAAACGCTGTGCATCAAGAGAAATAACGATAGTAACAAAAATGCAAACTAGGGATTAATTCACTTTCAATGTGATGAAATTTGATACTGAAATGCTTGTTTTACTTGCTTAAGTAGGGTTCTTTTAACCCTAACTTACCTGGGGGCCATTATGGCCCCTGTCGTTTTTAACGGTGCGTCTAAATCGCTCAAAATTTCACACTCCTCTTTCATGACTTTTTCGATTTTGATATCAAATTTACCCCGGGGGTACCTATAGTATGACTTCTATTTTGCAATAATTAATCGCTCGAAAAGTGTATTTTTGTACATATTTCAATGTAAGCATTTAACATATGCCCCACACATTTCAAAACAAACTATCATTTTCTGTCTTTCATGAAAACTCCAAATTAAGGGTCATTTGTTTTGGATTTCACATTGAACAGTTAAATATTACCTAAAGATAGAAAATACAGAGCAATTAGTATGTTCAACTGCTGAAACAAGTTCATACAACTATATTTATCGAAATTTTTCGAAAATGTGCATATGATGTCAAAAAATTGATTATGTAAAAAAACAAACAGCAACAACAACAAACAAGAAGTAAAAAAAAAAATTAATACCATCATGTTATTTTAAGTTAGGGTTAATAGCGTGACTTGTGACTGGAATTAGCCTTCCTCGATTTAAATTTGCTTTGCTCATTTACTCGGCTCTCATTGCAATTTATGAAAATCCTTCGGTAATAGCTAAGCTATCATTTTAATTTTAGACATTAAGCGTAGGTTTCGGTTGAGTCTGTGAAAATATGGTTCCTGTCATTACCAAAACTCAAGATTATCTTTAACCGCTACAGTTCTCCATAGAATGATCAATAAAAACAATCAGATGTTTTACTTTGGAAGTTATCTACTCATAATGACCTCTTGACAGATAATTTATGCTACTTTGAAGTTCGCGATATCGACTTTGAGCCACGGTAAATATATTTCACGTGCTTAACAAAGTGGTTGACACCATCGCGCAATTATTATAAATCATTAACTAAGGCATATTCAACAAAGACATGCATTTATATACATAATGTAAGTGACGCAAAGAAAAGTGTATAGTAACTAATAACCAAGGAAACTGAACGAATTGAGATTACAATACGGAAAAATATGATAAGACGGCTAAACTCAAACTTAAATTGCTTTACCACTAGATTAGGAATAAAAGTTCTTTTAATTTAAATCGAGATTGACAAATTCACTCGTTTGAACTTAAGGAGTAAATGTAGACATAAACTATCTTTGTAATATTGGAGAGGAGAACAAACAACAAATTAATAAGATATGCCTATTAACATTTATCTATTGTACTCAAGTGTTGAATGGGAATCAAAAGATTAAAACTTTTGTGGAGATTATGATATTTTTTCATGACTTTTGTGTTTATTTCTTACCCACAATGTTTTCTTGCACCCATTGAAGAGCCATCACTTGATCATACATGCCATAGTTACCAACAGAGGCACTATCACCTGAATAAGGAATGAGAACGATTATTCATGTTCAAACAAATCATTCAAAACCGATTAATGTAACAAACAAACAATCTTAGGTATTAAAGTAAACTGCCCTGTTAAAACATATTAATGCAAACTAGAATTGCACATTCTAAATCTATAATTTGTATGGACCTCCGCTGCGTGCATTCAATATTAATTAATTTTTTTCCCATTGAATTGAAAATACGAATTTAGATTTTACATCCGTTGATATATAAACCAAATACCCATTTTTTTTTCCACTGAACTCATAATAGACTTAAAGTTTTAAAAATGAATCAATAATATATACAGTGGTGGCCAAAATTATTAGAACACCAAGCATATTTAAATGATTTTTAATAATTTTCATTCAGTTGACCATTTAAATACCTATAAAATGGTTGGAATGTCTCCGAATATCATCAATATGCTTTAAAAACTAAATAACAAAGCCATGCGTTGGGAACTCGCCCTCAAGTCGCCCTTTTTTATGTCACCTCACCAATTGCAAAATTTAAAAATCTTGCCCCTTTCAGGATCAAAGTGACATAACGTTAAACATGTTAAGCCTCTTCCTACAAAAGTATATATATTCTGAAAGGAAATTTCCTGCGGATGTCAAAAATGGCATTCATAACAACACAGGGTGAAGTAGTGACATCTTATGTGGGGATTTTAAATTTATTTTTGAAAGGCCCCAATATTTTAATTCAGGGCCCCTTTTTAAGTCCATTGTTGCAATGACCCTTAATATTTCAACATATTTGAATTGCTCATGAAATTTCCTTTAAAAAAATATACATTTACAAGGAGTGTCTTCGTTAAATTTAGAAAAATAGTCTTAACCTTCAATGGGCATGGTTATTTTGGTCATCTAACCACCAAGGGTGGGGGCGAATCCACCTCCCCATTCGACCAAATTTGCTGAAACTTATAATGTATTTGAGGTATATTAGAATAAATAAGCCTGCTAAGTTTCATACTTGCACCTCAAATACTTTTTGAGCAATCGGCATATGTATTTGGCATTTTACTTTTTTGCATTTGGACTACATGTTTAATACACAAGTCTATGGGTAAATCAAAAGCGCATAGCGCAACTATTTTTAATGCTGCGCATTACCAGATGGTCAAAACTATATAAATTTTGTATCAACATATACGTAAGACCCTATGCTAAAAGGTCATGAACGCTCATGGCACACAAAAGATATTTCTAATCTGATTTCGGTAAATGAACTAGGGCATTGATAATCTCATAGACTTTGTGTAGGTTCAGGTGTTCTAATAATTTTGGCCACCACTGTATATATATATATATATATATATATATATAT
>CALNVZ010002100.1:59926117-59928617 GCA_940671915.1 Paracentrotus lividus | reverse complement strand
TACAAGTGAAAAAAAAGGGCGCGCACAAGCACCTTAAGCATTTTAGGGTGCTAGTGAGCACCCGTAAGGTGCTAATAGGCACCCCAAAGGTGTTAATGGGCACCCAAAAGGGTGCTGCTATTGTGGCACAAAAAGGGTGCTCAAATGAACCTTTTTTTCCCTAAGAGTAATAGCTTTAGCCAATCGTATACTCCTGTTATCCACAACGCGACATAATACATTACGGCACAAGTAATGCTTAATTCTGAACAGCTCTAAACATGCTAAACTTGAGACCCAGTGATGGGGTTAAAGTTTTTGAACGTCTTCATTCATCTGGTTTAAATTGAATCGAGAGAATGGTATCTCACTTTTCATGAGACGGGTTCGTGACGGGTTGAGACTAGTCCCGGAGTCTCCTCGAGGTCTCATGAGTCGCGGGAGAATCGTACATGCATGTTCATATCTATGTTGTTTTCGTTTTTGTTTTTGTTTTGTCTCTGAGACATCTCGGAGTCTTTGAGACGTTTCGGAATCTCTGACTTTCAGAGACGTATCCTCAAGTGAGATATACAAGCTTTCGATCAACTTTAACATTTCTTAATCGGTTAATGGTTAAGGAAAAATATTGTTCTAAAAATGTTTTGTTTCTGTTAGTAATTTTTTCCCGTGAAGTTGATAATTGGGAATACATCCTTATTTAGTTTATACACTGGATGAATACCAAAGTTTCTTCTACTGGTGGGTATTGATCAAACATTGTTCGACGAAAATACCTTTAGAAATAGGAGCAATGCATGTGAGGAGTCGTTTTAGGTGTAATCAATTACGAGTTATTTAACAGGGTTTCTACTCACTTACGTTTCCTTGCAAAATTGCAATGGCTTGTTAATATTTATTAATTAATGCTAAAGGGATCCAGAAACTGTAATGATATAAAACTATTTTATTGAGCGTACACATACAATATATACTATTATCATAAAACAAAACTTTGAAGTTAAGTCGTAATTATATTAAATGATATATACATATATATTCCCATTTCTGACAACAACAAAAATATAGTACAAAGTTTAGGATACATCTGGGGAAAATGAAAATATTATATCACACAATAATAATCGAAATGGCATAACAATTTCATTACAAAATCAAATCCATATGACTTGAAATTAAGGTAGAAATGAATAGAACGGCTAAAAAGCTGGGCTTGCAGCCCCTTTTACCTTGATAGTGTAGAATAATATACCCATAGAAATAGGACCATATAAATAAGAGAAGATGTACATGAAGTCTGTTATTTTTATTTATGATCTTTTTGGCACCGAGGTACCTTTCTGTAATTCATTATTTATTTATTTATTTATTTATTTTATTTCCAGGAAAAGGACAACAGGAGTATGTACATAAGAAAGAATTACCCCGACTAGTGCCTGAGGATGACTAAAAGAAAAACTAGTTTCTGTTAAGAAGCTCTCCTCACTAGTCGGGGTTTACAGTAATTACATGTGTATACAATAAATAAAATCAATATTATCAATTTGTTATAACATAAAGGTACAAGATATATTTGAGGTACCAAAAATGATAACCGACTTTGAATAAAATCATCCAGTGTTTGTACAAGGCTCACAAATTGTTCTCCTATTATTGGTTCATATGGTCGCGACCCCAAATTATTATTATTTTTTTTTTTTTTTTTGGGGGTGGCGGCTCGACAGCCTCGAATCTGTTTCATCTAAGGATCCTGATAATGCTAAACTACAACTCCGTCTTTCATGATCAGTCAGTAAAAGATATACTTATCACGAATACATTGCAATATCGAAATGTTTCCTGATGTCTTCGTATAATTGAACGGAATGTACATAGATTTTAAGTTTTTGTAATGTTATTTATAGATCTCCACATTGGTCGTTATTCTTGTATTCCTCAAAGGTATCAGTCCATTGAACCATATGAACATCCCTCCAATCAGCGTACTCCTGTTGCCATTCCTCATATAGTCCTGATGAGTCTCCTAAAAAAAACGAAAATATATGATGACATAAAGGTATTAATCCACCATCGTAGACAAGAACAAAAATGATGGTTGTAATTATGGATGATGTTATATTTTAATCAACAATGATGCTAAATTTTAATCATCGTGGTGAAACGTGATCAAACAAAGAAAATGCTTTGAAAATGACCTCATGATAAAATTAAGATTTTTGCAAACCAGTGTCTACATAACTATCGATATCACCTTTTTTGGAAAAAAAGCACGCTCTTTTTACCGCCTCTCCCCCTTCCGTATCTTCCGCGTAAATATGTCAAAAGTAACCAAAGCAGCCAAGAGGCCTCGCCATGCTCGCGGTGAGACGCCGCCCAGCCCAACCGACACCAGCGCCCTTATACCAGGGATACGAAGACTGTTAGACGCCCTAATGGAAAAATTCGAGAGTAGATTCAAGAACTTTGAAAGCTCGTTATTTACTAAGATTAAAGAGTTGGACAGTGACCTCAATGATATTAG
>CALNVZ010002100.1:59831654-59923568 GCA_940671915.1 Paracentrotus lividus | reverse complement strand
AGGTCTTTTATATTAAGAGCATGTCTTATGTTTAAACGATTAAAAGAATGCCCTGGATTGAAATGTTGTCAAGGGTGCCTCTATTGTGGGAGAAAGAAGAAAAACTTAATTGTGATGGTCGAATACTATTGACATTCATTAAGAATTGGTTACTCCATACTAAATGTTTTAATGATTGTTTTGGTTTCTTCATTTAGAGAGGGGAAAAAAAAGAAAAAAAAAGAAAGAGTTCACTGTGCTGGTCAAATACATAGATGCTCATTGACATTCATTTATAGAAATGGTTATTGCTTACGAAGATGTTTAGGTTTAATGAACCGTATGCATGTAACCGGTATTGGAAGGATTGTATAAAGAAGGTATGTACACTGACATTCATTTGTAGAATTGCTAGCGTCATCCAAGATGTCTAATGATTATTTTGGTTTGAGGAAGGTCTTCTGTATTAAGAAAGTATTTTATGTTTATACGATTAAAGAATGCCTGGGATTGATTAGTATTGGTTGGTATTTTGACCCATAGGAATCTGGAGGTCTCTTATAATACGGGTATCTTGAGTAGTTAGGTTTGAACATGGATATATAAGAGAGATTATCCATGGTTTGAAGAATTATTGCCAAAGGTTTTTCCATATAAAGGAAAATAAAAGAAAGAAAAGAAAGGTTCCATTGTGATGACCGAAGTACTAGTATGAATAGTGACATAGGCCTACATGTAAATTTGGTTATTTCATACAAATATCTTTTGATTGTTTTGATCTGAAAAGATCTTTTATATTAAGGGTGTGTCTTCATACAAAGTGTCTAATGATTGTTTTGGTTGAATAAAGGTCTTTTATACTATGGGTGTGTCTTAGGGTTAGACGATTAAAAAAATGCCCGGGATTGATTAGTATTGGTTGGCATTTTGACCCACAGAAATCTTGAGGTCTTTTATATTAAGAGCATGTCTTATGTTTAAACGATTAAAAGAATGCCCTGGATTGAAATGTTGTCAAGGGTGCCTCTATTGTGGGAGAAAGAAGAAAAACTTAATTGTGATGGTCGAATACTATTGACATTCATTAAGAATTGGTTACTCCATACTAAATGTTTTAATGATTGTTTTGGTTTCTTCATTTAGAGAAGAAAAAAAAAAAGAAGAAAGAGTTCACTGTGCTGGTCAAATATATAGATGCTCATTGACATTCATTTATAGAAATGGTTATTGCTTATGAAGATGTCTAGGTTTAATGAACCGTATGCATGTAACCGGTATTGGAATGATTGTATAAAGAAGGTATGTACACTGATATTCATTTGTACAATTGCTAACGTCATCCAAGATGTCTAATGAATATTTTGGTTTAAGGAAGGTCTTCTCTATTAAGAGAGAGGATTCAATAGGATAGTTAGATCTCTTGACCCATAGAAATCTGGAGGTATTTTATATTAAGAGCATGTATCATAGACAATTAAAGAATGCCCGGGATTGATTAGTACAGTTTTGGTATTTTAACTCTAGGAATTTTGTGTAGTTTGAAGAAATATGCCAGGGGTTCCTCCTTTTAAATGAAGAAAAAAAAAAGAGTTCATTGTAATAATTGAATACTATAGCTTGCCCAGTGATATTCAGTATTTTTGGTTACTTCATACAAAGTGTTTAATGATTGTTTTGGTTGAATAAAGGTCTTTTATACTATGGGCGTGTCTTAGGGTTAGACAATTAAAAAGAATGCCCGGGATTGATTAGTATTGGTTGGTAGTTTGACCCACAGAAATCTTGAGGTCTTTTATATCAAGAGCATGTCTTATGTTTAAACGACTAAAAGAATGCCCTGAATTGAAATGATGTCAAGGGTGCCTCTATTGTGGAGGAAAGAAGAAAAACTTCATTGTGATGGTCGAATACTATTGACATTCATTTATAGAATTGGTGACGCCATACTAGATGTTTTAATGATTGTTTTGGTTTCTTCATTTAGAGAGAAAAAAAAGGAAGAAAAAAAAGAAAGAAAGAGTTCACTGTGCTGGTCAAATATATAGATGCTCATTGACATTCATTTATAGAAATGGTTACTGCTTACAAAGGATAGAAATGGTTACTGCCTTACAAAGAGTTTAGGTTTAATGACCGTATGCATAACCGGTATGGAATGATAGTATAAAGAAAAGTATTAGAAAGGATAGAAAACGGGGGGGTAGCGGGGTTCGTCTTCCCCGCCCTGAGAACTCTGTCGCTAGTCTCCGTCGACTTAATGGCGTTTCCCCTCTCTCTAGTGAGCACACGACCGAGGAGAAATAGGGAATTTATTTGCTAGACATGTCTTTTCTCTACTTTGGTTTAGTGTGTGTTATATGTTATGTAAATTGTTTGAGTATATACATTATTTTTTTAATTGGGAGATCAAGTTTGTAGCATTCTTTGCATCTGGTTGGTTTTTATATGGCTAATGTGGGCAAACAACCTTTCCATCTCTCATCCCATTCTATATTATTCTCCTCAACACGCACATGATAGTAACAAAAAATTTTCGGCTGCCAATTTGATATCCTTAAATGTTAAAAGGTATTCGGAGAAAAAAAAAAAGAGAATGCATTTTCACATTGGTGCAAAAGAAAAAGGTGGGAATATTGTTTTTAACAGGAACCTTTAGCACACAAATATAGTTAATATCTTGTAATTCGATGTGGGAGGCGAATGTAGTATACAGCCACGGTTACTAATCATGGTTAAAGGGTTCTATTTGATCTTTGACAGTGGACGAAACATTAAGATACAGACTACATGTTTGGCCAAAAAAAAAATGTTGTTGTCTCGACCCGACCGACCTTCTGAAAAACGGCCTCGCTCCGACCAACCTCTTTTTTTTTTTTTATTTTTTTTCACCCAAAAACGCCGAAAATACACAGTTCATATTTATTTGTATATATTTCATTAAAACAGTATTAAACATGTGTTATTTTTCCATGCAGTCCCATTTTACAAAACTCAATAAAACGTAAAAAGTGATCTCAAAATGGAAGTCCATTCGTTCTTTGTTTTTTCTTGTTTTCAATGGGAGGAAAAAAAAAAAAAAAAAAAGAAAAAAAAAAAACCCGACCAGCCGACCCGATTTTTGAAAAAAGGCATTCATGGAACAACAAACAATTTTTTTTTGGCCTATCGATGCAAATGGCAGATACATTTTTGCAGTTGGTTTTCGCAGAATAAGCGAGGTACAATACTCGAGAATATGTTTACTTTTCCTGTAGGAGCAAAGAGTATGGAACAATTGGAGAGTTTCTGGGCACAAGTTAGAATAATTTTGGAAAAAGATGAAATTCAAAAAATAAACCTCTCATTATGGAGGGGATTTAATATGGTTAATATCGTACATTTTGCATTACAGTGAACATAATGTTAATAAAACAACAGTAATCTAACTTAGCTATGAATTTGAAAAGTTTTTAATGATTTATAATGCCACAGATATATGGCGCGTGTACAAAAATAATTTAAAGCAAACAATTTACATATCACCAACAGAATCCTAAAATGCTCAGCAGATTGGACTACTGGGTTATTTCGGAGAGCATAGAGATATGGTATTTAGCTGCAAAATATTACCTTCATTTCACCGGACCCCTCAGCAGTAGAAACTGATTTATAACTACATTCTTCTACTAATCCTGTAATAAAAGCAGGATATTGGAAATTTAATAAACAGTTTATGTAACGATGCAGATTATGTGAAAAGTATGAAAGAAGAAATTAACGCGGTTGAAAACTCAAATTATTCCAAAGAAATAATAGATAATAGAATATTATGGGATTATGTTGAAAATGGAGATACGAAGCTTTACAAGAAAATACTGTAAAAAATAGCCAAAGAAAGAAGGATAAGATTGTTGTTTGGAAAAAAATTTCAAAGTTAGAGGAAGAATTACAAATACCAGCAGGTGAATGACAATTCTTTATTAAAGGAGTTGAAAAGAAAAGAAGGAATTGAAAAGTCTTTATGGTTATATAAGTGAAGGGTAAAAATCAGATCTCGAGCCCAATGGTTTGAAAGTGGAGAAAGAGAAACGGCATATTTTAAGCAACTAATAGATTTCAAAGGGAAAAATGTGTTATTAAAGAATTACAAGTAGATGGAAATATAACTGATGATGAAAAAGATATAATACAAGAATTAGGAATTTTATTCTAAACTGTATGCTAAATCAGAAGAAGGATTATGCGAAAATATAAATTTTTTTCCCAAAAACCTTACCCAAATACCAGAAATCAAAGGAAGCTATGTGAAGAAAAAATAACCAGGGAGAGTTATTAAATCTTAAAGAAATGCAGTTAAATATAAATCCCAGGAAATGACGGATTAAATGTAGAATTTTATATTACATTCTGGCATATAGTTGGTGACTTATTCTTAAGGCATTTAACGATACTATGAAATTCAAGGAACTGTCGCCTTCCCAAAAACAAGCATTCAAACGCTATTACATAAGGATGTTAAAGACCCAAATTTATTAGTAATTATAGACCTATCTCTTTACTCAACGTAGACTATAAGATTATTACCAAATACTTTCTAAAGAATAAAAAAGTTTTGAATGAAATTTGTGTCAGTCGATCAAGTAGGTTATTTAAAAGATAGAAACATCGTGATGCAATCAGATTAATCAATGATATGATTTTTCATACTTCTTGTTTTAACATACCAGCGTACCTAGTGGCAATAGATTATGAAAAGCTTTCAACTCGATTTCGCATAGTTTTCTTCAGAAAGTGCTCATTTCTTTCGGGTTTGGGCCAATGTTTTGTGAATGGGTTACAATTTTACTACCAATGCTCAAAGTTGTGTTTTAATGGGGGTAAATCAACCGGATATTTTAAAGTTCAAAGAGGTGTAAGGCAAGGAGATCCGTTATCTCCATATTTATTTATTTTATGCATAGAATGCTTAACTCATTGCATTAGAAATGATAAGTTGTAAAAGTATTTGTTTTAGGGAAACAGAAGTAAAGATGATCTTATATGCAGATGACATGTCAATTTTGTACGAGATATTAACTCGATTATAGAATAAATGTAATCATGGAAAATTTAGGAAAATATCAGGACTAAAGATTAATGGAAATAAAACATTCATTTTGCCCTTAGGAGCTTCTGTTGTTCTGCGACTGTGTATCCTTTTGGAAAGGAGGCACACATTTTAAAAATACTCGCGTATATATTTTACATTAGATCCCAATGTGGCGAAAGAGATGAATTACAAAGAATATTAAGCAAAATAAAGAAATTGTTAAATTGGGAAACAAAGAGATCTTACTTTGATAGGGAAAATTCATCTACTGAAAACATACGCATATTCAAAACTAATCTATGTAAGCTCTTTGAATCCAGTGCCTTGAATGGGTTATAAAAGAAATTGATGAGATCTGTTTTAATTTTCTATGGCGAGGTAAGACAAAATTAAAAAAAGTACGATGTATTTTGATTACAAGCAAGGAGGATTAAAATGCTCAACTTTCAACTTTTTGTGAAAGTACAAAAGGTAATGTGGATTAAAAGACTTGTAACAGGAAACCAGAAATTAAATTGAAAAAGATTTCAAATTTTAATGAGACCTTTCGGGAGAAATCTTATTTTTACTGTAACTATTTACCTAACAGGATCGATATACAATTACCAGAATACTATCGGGATTTGTTGAATATTTGGTTAGATATGAATGATTTATTAAAAAAGATACAACTCACAAAGGCAATGAATTTTTTTTAAATAATAGGTTTTATACACAATAGAGGAAAAACATACTTTAATGAAAATCTTTTCTTAAAAAATACTTACAGATTGTACCATATTATAGATGGAAAGGAACATTAAAGTCGGAAACTTATTCAGATGTATGGGACTAGAAGAAGAGGAAATATCAATGCTTAAAGAAATCTATGGTAATATACCTGAGGAATGGAAAATCGATTTAACAAAGAGGCAAATTTCATTTCATGATCTAAAATAGAATTTATGTTTACAAAAAATCATTCCAATTTGAATCGGTTTGTTCGAAGAATCTGTACAGGGCATGCATACAAAAATGCAAGACGTCCCTGTAAGTTTTCAGAATTACATTCATCCTACAATCTGTCGGTTAAAGAAATTGAAAAGGTTTTTGTCCGACAAGAATTAGTACTTTAATTAGATAATAAACTAAGAGAGTTTCAATTCAAATTGCTTTATAAAATGTTTATGTCAATCGTTATTATACAGGTTTCAGTTCATATCAAGTGATAAATGCTCATTTTGTGGAAAAGAAGAGGAAACATATAGGCACATATTTTGGAATGCGAAATGGTGAGAAATTTATGGGATCAATGTAGTGATAGTTTGGATATTCCAATCATTAAAGATATGAGCTGGAAGGAAGTTCACATTGGATTAGACGAAATAGCCGAGATAGGCAATGATAATCATGTGGTTTTATAATTAAATATCTGATATTTATTAGTAGGGAAAAAAGAAGCCTCCAAGTATTGAAGAAATAAAGAGAAAATACTCAAAGTAAACAGGAAGAAGAAAGAAGAGTGCTACTGAACGAAATACGTTGACGTTCCACTATAAAAATGGAACATCTCAAGGTAAACATGGACAATATGCAAGAAAATGCAAGGGATGAGAGAAAGGGGTGGGGTAGCCCTTTTCATAGCTGTGTTTGATTGACCGGTCTCGACTGCCATAGACTGCCCGCGTCTATTTATTTATTTTTTTTTGTCCTGTTTTGTTTTTTGTTCCTGTTTTTGTTTGTTGTTGTTGTTGTTTTTTTTAATGGGGTAAGGGATATACAAACTTTATTTCATTCGATATAACTAAGTTTATTGCAGTCTATACTTTGCTTCAATATGTTATAAATTATGATATATAATAGAGATACTAGTACTGCAAAACAAAATATAGAGGGGGGTGGAGGTAATAATAATTCATTCAATATAATTTGAGATTACTGTATTTTGTACTCTGTAATTGTTCCAATATGTTATATATCACAATTTGTATGAATTGATATTATTTAGTGAGTTTTGAATCATGTTATATAATTAAATGATGTATGATTCGATGTTATGTATTGAATGATATTATGCAATACAGATGTACATGTATATTGATTTGATGTATTGAATGAACACAATTAAAGAACATTAAAGCAAAAGAAAAATAAAAAAATAAATTAATTAAAACCCACCGTATTCATTTAGTGCAGGAGCATAGGTCAGCCAAAAAGTGCACTTATTCATCCTCATTGCTCGACCATTATCCATAGTAAGTGATAGTTTCTTGTAGTTCTGCTCTGGTAAAGTGTATTGTGGCCATTCTGGATACTCACTAACATTGCCAGGTCCATTTGGGTCTCTGTAAATTAAAATGATAGCCACGACCATTATCATTTGAAAACCCCCATCCATTAACGTCATTTGGCAAGAGATAAATCTTCACAGTCACAGACAGTTACTCTACCCCCTTATTCTACACTTAACCCTAACCCTATTTCTAGGGGTAGTTGTCCGGGGGTAATTGTTCAGGGGGTAGCTGTCCTGGTACACATTTTGCAAGACATTAATCTTTACACAGACATTTGAAATATGTAGCAATAGACATGAATACTAGGAGATACATGTACGTGAAATAGGCCTACATATCCCAATCTCTTTTGAAACGTTCTTGAATGATGTGCGTCGAGCCTTACCCATATTGGATAAAATTTGTCCAGTAGCGCATGAACTGAACCGACATCGCTTTCTCCTCCTCACTCTGCCCCTTCAGGACATCCACTAGATTTTGGTTTAGTCCCCAGCCAAAAACAAATTGGAGTTCTTCAGCATGTCCTGCCCCTAGCCATCCTGGTAGCCCTACGATGATGGACATGGCTGGGTCGTGCGTCATCTCATAACGGTAGACAGGGGCTCCTGTACCCACTATCGCTCGGGCCATGGCTTCCGTAGGACAAGCAAACATCTGAAAACATGGAACAGAAGTAACGAGTTTGATGGTGTTGTTGTATTTTGCTCCCCAAAAAGACACAATTTAATTTAATTCATATAATTTAATTAATTTCATTTTATTTCATTTCATTTTATCCAGGGTCCGATCAGAATCTCTTTGCTAAAACCATTGGGACTGAACGCTAGAACGACAAAGGCTTCCATTTACCATTTACAATAATTTTGTTTCACCTTTGTTTTGGACAATAAATTTTTGAGTGTTTTTAATTAATATTGGTGTCTTATCTTGGAGCACTATATTGTTGTACGAATCTTGAGGAATTTCAATTAGATATCTAAATAAATAGTAAATAAAATATGGAATTTATTTTGTGATTTTAAGGACAATTTTCAGAACGCAGTCGGCTTACCATCTTAAAATTAAGAATATCAAAACTCTATACTTCCGTAAAATTACTAGCTCTTATAATTTTTTTTAGATTATTCGATTTCCATCGGGTTTAGCCTTGAATGTGACCATTCATTATAGTTTACCTGGTCCGTATTCAAGTCAACGAACGCATCAACTTGATTAGCTGCAGTGTCATCGGCCTGACTCCAGTCAACATACCACTGCTCCACAGCCTTAGCCAGCGCAGGGGTGTAATAGTAGAGATAGTCCGGTAAGAGCTGGATGAAGTCATCAACGGTTACTGTAGGAGCAACCTGTCTCACCAGATAGCTAGGATAAGCACGAAGGGCTATCAGGGTACCTTCATCTTCGTTGGTGCCCATCAGGGTCGGCACGCTTCGGAACTCCTGTCGTTTGATGATGTTGGCGGGAGTGTCAGGGAGGAAAGCGTTGTCGACGACGGGGGTGAACAGGAGTTCGTTGGTGAGGTAGTTCAAGGTCAGCTGATACGAAGAAAATAACCAATATGAGTTCTTACTTATCATTACAACAAAATATTGATCATTGTCATTGTATCGTATTAATTCAAAAGCAGGCCTGTTCAAGCAAAATATGACGTCTGAAATCTGTATATTCTTATGTCAAGTTTGTCGTTTAGACAAGATTACTTGGTGGTTGTATAATCATTATTTCAAATTTTGTGAACTTTATTACTATTCTTCTCTTTAATTCGTCTGATTGAAAATGCATGACGTAGATTTTACTCATTCATTCTCAGATCTACTTCATCCTCGTTCCTTTGCAATTTCGTTTTTTTTTTCTTCACTGATATTGTTATAGATACCCCCCTCCCCCTTAATTAAGCCGACAGTGGTGCCTGGATCTGAATAACGTGTATACAAAAAAAAATCGCCCTGTATAACGGTCCCATTTGAAGTAGCACTTGATAACAAACGATATAAGAACCCTTTATAAAAGAAAACAATGAATATTATCTTACTGAAATCTGTGCTTGTGTCAATGTAGGTTCATCCACATCTTTCAAGCATTCGATGAGGAGTGCGTCGTCGAGTTCAGTGCAATTCACACGGTCTGCTATCTCCTTGGTAAATCCCATTTGACGATCAATGTTCGTATCCACAGCCCACGGGCTAAGGGCGTTTCCACTCTGTGTTTTAGTACAAATATGTGGATTGAAAGGAGACGTTAAATTATGGTGCATGAATGGATTGAGATTATGTAAGTTGAATGCAAAAGCAAGAGGGAGATTTATAGTAGGTAAAGATTAAATTTGTTTCTAAAAAACATCCATAAATGGAATATTCATACATTATATTAGTAAAATCATGATCGTTGAGATTTTATATAGATTGACCTAACTTCATGAACTTACAGAAATCTCAGCAATCCATAATACAACATCGTAATTGAAAGGCAAAAAAAAATAAAAAATTAAAGGAAATGGCACACGGTCTTTTCTCTTGATACAATCGCATGGTCCCAGAGCATAGTCACCTGCATAATTGCCTGCTGAAAAAGCCCGTCACTCAACGGTGATAGAAGATGAAGACCAACACTTGAAGCTCCCGCACTTTCACCCATAATCGTCACCCTGTCGGGGTCACCTCCGAAAACTTGGAATTAAAATATGAAATACTCCAGAATTAATTATAATGTGTCACACTAAATGTCCAGTCCGTCTGAATAAAAAGTAAACCCAACTTTAACGAATTAGTACAGATAAAATGTTTATTTACCAGCAATAGATGATATTTATGAATATGTCTTTAGTTGTTTAATGTTAAATTGGTTAAGTTTACATGGTCATACTGAAAATCATTCATTAAATTAAGATCCAAAAGCCTAGTTGTTTCACTCCCATTCGGGCCAAAAGAAGTCACCAAATAATACATATCCTATTAACAAAAGATAATCTAATGATTTATTTGGCACTTCAGCACTTTTCAATATTTTCGTCACCCTCCCAGCATCACCACCAAATGTTTTAAATCGAAATCAATTATTGTCATTGGATAACCATAATACAGTACTGCCAACCTAAAAGCGTATTTTTGTCTTTTTCATTTGGATAAGGGGTACCAAACTCATTAAATGTCAATAATTATTCAGATCATAAAAATGTCAATCTCCATCCACCTGTCGACCTGAAAACCTTTTATTATTCAATTATTTTCAATAGAAAACAAGGTAAATATGCCAAACATTTTGACAAGTGTGTCATCCCTGCACCAAAGGCATTCGTTCTGGTAAATGAGGGACATAGACAATTCATTGGACAATTAAATGTTTTCTATGAAGACAGGTGCGATGTAGTATGGCATGATGGTGATGTGCATTCATAGACATCTATAGATCTTAGTACCCCCTTAAGAAGCGAAAGAGGATAGAAAAAGTACGGAATACGCTTTTTTGTTGGCAGGTCTGATAATAGGTTAATGTAGATGTTCAAGAGTCATGAGATCTTGCACGAAAAGAAAACGCAAAAGAATAGTAACTAAGCAAATGCTTTATTCAGCGCTTCAGCTTTTTCCCTTATTTTCGCTTCACCCCAAACGCTTTAAATCCAAATCAATTATTGTCATAGGACAACCATAATATGTCATCGTATATGTTTAAGAGTTGGAAGGTCTTATAATAACTTCAGTTACTATTAAACAGAGCTATGCTTTACTTGGTGATTCGGCAATTTTCCCCATTCTCGTCACCCTACTAGTATAACCACCAAACGCTTCAAATCCCAATCAATTATTGTCAGGGAACAATAATTATAGGTCATCCTAGATCTATAAAAGTCGAGGGGTCTTAAACGACAAGAAAATTGCAAAAGAATGTTAACGTCAGTCATGTCAGTTACCCAGCAAACTGACGGTTTCCTTTGTGCTTGCAGCACTTTTCCACGTTTTCGTCACCCTGCTAGCGTCAACATCAAACTATTTAAATCCAAATCAGTTCTTGTCAGGGAACAATTACAATAGGTCAACGTAGATGTATAAGAGTTGTGGGGTCTTACAGGACAAGAAAACTGCAAAAGAATGTTAACTTTAGTTACACGCAGACTAACGCTTCTAGTAAAGCTTTAGCACTTTTCCCTATTTTCGTCACCCTGCTTGCGTCACCACCAAATGCTTTAAACCCAAGTAATTTATTGTCAGGGAATAATCATAATAGTTCATCGTAGACATTTAAGAGACGTCTTGATGTCTTATCCGACGAGAAAACTGCAACTGAATGTTAACTCCATTTATGATTGCAACGCGTCTATTGTGTCACCCTGTTAGCGTAGTAACCAAACGCCCTGGAGACAAATTGATTTCTTTTTTTAAGTTCATAAATATAATCAAATAAAAAATGCGTACTGTAGATCGAAACTAAAGACTTTAATCTACATTACGACACTCAACCCAGGCGAGATAAACTATTCTTTGAAGTGCGTTTTTATATGTTACACTGAATGTAGAAGCTTAACCCAGTGTGTTAATATCCAAGCTCTTTAAAAGGACATGGGCACATGTATACGTCATACAAGCAATATAATGTAATTCTCTATTTACAAGAAGGCATGATCATGATCAATTGTTTTGAATATGAATGAGATATTTTCAAGAGTTATAGTACGTACGCCATGAAGTTCGAGAATGCGTGATTCCATGCCTAGGCGAACCCTGCAATTCGCAGAACTTCCCTATAAATACGATCTCACTTTTCATGAATACAAAATACCAAGAATACGCATTAAAGGCTATAAGACGACAGTAAAAACGAATAACTTTAATTTTTAAACTAGCCATTAAAACCATGGAACTATTGTATGATCTTTCGTGAAGATATTATATGAATTAAATACAATACACTTCACTTACCAACAATATTGTCTTGTACCCACTGAAGAGCCATCACCTGATCGTACATTCCATAGTTCCCCGGAGAAGCGTTATCACCTGCATGGAATATGAAATATTCAATATCATATACTTCATTCTTGGGTCATAGCAGCCTTAGAAACGACTGTACCCCTCAAAGTAATCAATATATCAATAATATAATCATATTCATGCTTATTTTCTCTTTCATCTTCATTATCCTTAATTCAATCAGCATAACCCCTCCTCCATCCCCCCCCTCTCTCTCTCTCTCCCTCTCTCTCTCTCTCTCTCTCTCTCTCTCTCTCTCTCTCTCTCTCTCTTATACTGTTTATCTATGCAATTACTTACAAAATAGCTAAATTGCAACGTGCTCAAAATGCTGCTGCTCGGGTCCTCAGTGGAGCTTCCAAGTTCTCACACATCACTCAAAAATTCTTAAAAATCTTCATTGGATTCCAGTATCCAAAAGAATAGAATTCAAGATATTAATACTTACCTGGAAGGCACTTCATGATCGGCCCCCAGAATACTTGCAAAATCTCATCTCAGAATATATTCCTTCAAGAAATCTCCGCTCTACTAATTCCAAACAATTAACTGTCCCCAGAACTTCGTATTTAATAGGAGAAAAGACTTTCTCTTACTGTGGAACGCTCTTCCACTGAGAATCCTATCAGCAAAATCCTTAGATAGATTTGAATCTGACTTGAAGTCTGCTCTCTCTTTATTTTCGTTAAATTGTGTATATATTTTTTTGCATCCTTCTCCCTAAGTTTTCGATTTTCTTTTCTTTTCCCTCTTCGCCTCTGAATAGTTTGCTAGAAAGATGGCGCATTACGAATGCTTATTATTATTATTACTAATACTAATATTGATAATCGTGATAATAAGAAAAAACATATGCCACACCTCCCCACCCCCCCCCCCCTTACCTCTGTCCTCCTTCTCGTGTTGTACCTCTCTGTGCCCTGTAACATAAAGACTTACGATCGATAAAGAGTTACGATTGATTTTTATCTCGCTCGCCTCATTTGGAGTGCATGTATAGTCATGAATTATGTTTAGGATTTGATTAAGATTAGTGTTAGGATTAAGAACATCAACTTTGGGGCACCCTATCCATGATGAGGCTACGGAGGTGAAAGCGATCGTAACGTTTTATCCATTATAAGTCTTTATGTTATAGGGCATTTGTTATCATTGTATTGTTGCACAAACCTGTTGTAAGAAAGCCATAAACGCCAAGTCTGTAGTTGACGGACACGAAGACGATATCGGGAGCGAGTGCGATGAGTGGAAGGGGTTCATAGTAGGTGGCCGATCCAGAACCGATGGTATAGCCACCACCATGGAACCATACTACAACAGGTGCATTGCTGGGCTGGTGGATAGTGAATAATATAAAATGAAATGTAAGTATATATATTCTTTGAAACTTGATCCCTACTGGCACTCCGGTGGTCTAGTGGTTATAACGCTGGTCTAGCAATTGACTTCCCAGAAGTCGTGTGTTCGAATCCCGTCCAGGCTACCTGTGATTTGTTTTCACAGCTGTTTGGCTCCAATTTTTCACATGGCAGTTGCGTGGGTTTTTACCGTTGGAGACATATGAATAAATTACTTGTCTTTTTAACATCCCAGCAGTGTAAATCCATATACGTTTGATATAGGGGAGAGCGGGGATATATGGAACATTTTTCACAAAAATGGCCGTAAAACAAAAGCTGATTTATTTCAAGAAACAATAAACAATCAGCTTGAGTGTATATCTGTATGCCACAAATGTACCCCATAAAATTCTTAAACTTAGTGATGGTTCCGGAAAAAATCCATCTTCAACAAGACCATGTCAAGTGTTCCAACTAACCCCAGACACGGCGTTAGTTGAAACAAGGTATGGGGTAAGTTGAAACATTGTGCATTACATCATATAAAATTATATTTAAAATACGTGCAACATTATTGCATGGGTTCAGCTAACTTGCTCTATTGATTCCAATTAAAATATTAAAGATTGGTGTTCAATATTTTTTTTTTTAATTCATGTTTTGTTACACTTGATAGCATCCACTCTCATACAGATATTCTGAAGGCCTGTGAAGTAGCATTCTGCAATATATTTTGTTTAAACCAAAATAAAATTGTCCAATGTGCACTAATATACATGTATAGGAATATTTCGGAACACTTCATTGAATTATATGGTTTTTATTTTTTTATTCAGCTGAAACCTATTTACTTAGTACATGTTCCAACTAACCCCGTTCAAAATGTTCCAACTAACCCCAGAGGCCCATTTGACATTTGTAAGCTTACAGCACAAAAGAGGGACAACAACAAAACATATATTTAACCTTGTTTTGTAGCTTGGTATAACCGTTTGTTATAATCAAAAACTGAGATAATAAAACATTTTTAAAAATAACAAAATTTACTCAGAAGGTGAAAAAACAAACATTGCTTTCTAACTTCACGAGGCTTGAAGCATGTGTGCTGTCTAAAATGTGGTGGATGGCAGTTGCTAATAGCAACAACCTGAGGGTAGATTTGCATAAATATATTTATAGACGTTCAAGAAAATTACAATGTTTCAACTAACACCGTGTTCCAACTAACCCCACTCTCCCCTACATTCCTTGTTATAAATGGTACGTGGTATTAGTGCACCAATCATGTAGCCACCACAAACGACAAAGGAGCAAAACCACATCATAAGGTGTGTTTTGGGGCGGAGGAATGGTGAAATATAACAAGAAAACATTAAAAAAAAAAATTATATCATTATATCATGTTGTATTATTTGGTAAGAAGAATATACTGGAAATCAAGGTACATTGTAAACCATGCTTGCCTTATTGCAGTAAGCTATTGACAACATTGGATATTAAGTTTAGAGTTAGGTTTAGGGTATAGGGTATAGTGTTCAGTACGGGTTTAAGTTGGTCATTCGAATTTGCAGCAGAGCAATTGTAGCCGGAGCATTTGTCATGAATCTAAATAAAAGCACATTTTACGGTATTTTCATGTAGCTAGTGGGATTACTGTTGGCATTAGCTATCTGTAAAATAGAATTACAGTAAATTTACTGTAAAACTACAGTATCACATTTGCCTTACCTTAGGAGAGCTGGTATGAACTCCAAGGTACAAGCAATCCTCATCCACCTCTCTTCCTACAGTTGGCAATCCAGGAAGATCATCTATTGGAGATGTCTGAGGACACTGTGGTTTATCTGCAATGGCGAGGTAGTTGTTCCCCAGGCTCCCTTTCTTGACGGGGTTCCTGAACCTGAGATCTCCAACTGGTGGTTCTGCGAAAGGAATCCCCAGGAACGCTTCCATCCTGGTGTCAACGTTGAGGTATTGAGATTCATTGTAAGGTAAGTAGGTGCCTGTTAGTCTGGTGGTCGTTCCAGGAAGTCTGACCTGAGGTCTCAGCTGGGCGTCGACTGGGAGTGTCAGGAGGCATGTTAGCGCTGATACGATGACAGCAATCCACGTATCTCTCATTGTCTGGTTGTCGATTCTCGAAGCTCTCGCAGATATCCCGTTCCGTTGCTTCTGCCACACTCAGAACAATTTGAATTACTTTGGATACGGTTGATTTGAAGTTTATGTTGATTTAAAAGCGCTTTTGAATAAAGCAAGGAGGTTCAATTACCTCCTTGAATATAGTGTAATCACTGTACCTACGGAAAACCTGATGAAGTAATGTATTGAGGGGGCGAAATGTGTGTATCGCATTCAACAATAGATAACCTACTAATTGCTTCTGTTTTATTGTCGTCGTAATTAAACAAAGTTGAAATAGAGATAGCAAGCAACGAATTGCAGTTTACAACTGACTTTGCAAATACTGGACAATAATATCCAGTGCTTTTATGAATAGAGCACCATGAATCAAGATTCAGTAGTTTTGGTAACATCAGAATAACTGTAAATGATAGGCCTATATACCGTCGATAAAAAATTTGAATACCCACATCTTAGAATAAGGTTGCAACATTTATCAAGTCTCACGGAGTATTACGTTTCTAAGAATAAATGCATCCACATGTTTCCCATTTCAAAACACTTATTGTAATACACTGATCTGACCTTTACGCTTTATTTTCATTGTTTCAACTTTGATAGGTTTGTGTTTTAGTGTCATATAGATAATCACAGTAAGATCTTAGACCAACACGCCCTTGTGATCATGATGATATAATCTTGGGAGGCGTGCGCAGTAAGTCCTAATGAGATCACGTGGATTGTCTCTATTTGAATAAAGGATGAAGAGGTGCTCGTTTCATTCATGTAAGCAAACTGGAAATAAACTTCTAGACAGCTTCTGACATTCTGTGACTATTTCTAGACAAGTGTATCTTAGAATGTTCAGCAGAAATATTATATTAATGTTACTATCAGAAAGTAATCTTGCCGCTTAAAACTTCTGAATCCGTAACAGAAAAAAAGCCACTGAATGATTCAAAGGGACCATAAATTTTAAAACAGTGACGGAGCAGAATAATTCCCCCAAAGATGGGCCAAATGCGTCTGTTTCATCTCTCACTGAGCGCTGCTGCAGTCTTGTCTCTGGTCGTGGCACAAGCAACAGCACAAGAAAGACCACAAGTGATTCTTCCAGGAACCACATCGAGTACTGTCCTCAGAGGCATCTACATACCCTTCAACGAATCCGAGTATCTGAAGGTAGATACAAACATTGAAGGCTTCCTGGGGATACCGTTCGCTGAGCCACCTATCGGAGATCTAAGGTTCAAGAATCCGGTGAAGAAGGGTGATCTAGGAGTGGTTTATGAAGCTGACAGGGACAGGTCCACTTGTCCTCAAGTAGATGGAAGTGAAGATGAAGATTGTCTCTATCTTGGTGTCCATACCGCATCACCTCGGGTAGGTGTACGTTTTGATTACACTTTTATAGTGCTATTCACCTAACTCACTGCACTGAAAACCTAACCTCGTCCGTCAATGGACCGACTAGCTTTCAAGCTAGTCGGTCAAGATGGACTAGTTTTAAAGCTAGTCTGTCATGTTAGTCCGTCGAGACGGACTAGCATACAACTGAATCTACATCTCTCAACTTGACGGACGAGCTTTAAAGCTCGTCCGTCTAGCTTGATGCTAATCCGTCGACGTGACCGACTAGGTCGATAAAAGTAGCTGGGTGGACCCAGTTTACCCATTAAAATGACTGACTAGCTTTTGATATAAAAATTAATAGTTGCAGTGTCGTTTCAATGTACCTTCTCTATTTATTTTGTTTCCGGGCATAATCAAGTTGATACATTCTGAAACAAAGGTTGTTTTGGCTTGACAATCTGAAAGCTTTAATTCACGAGTACCGGTAGATTCCACATATTGTTCTCCATTCTTCAATTACAGGCGCAAGGCTAATTGAATACCTTGTTACTATAGAACTCAAGAACCCGGTATTTTGTTAAAGATTGCTGGTGAATGCCCGGCTTAGCAACAACAGTGAATAGAAGTTGGATACAATCAACATTCTCAAACAAAGGTTGTTTTGGCTTGACAATCTGAGAGCAATACGATAGCCGAAATAACATCAATCGTGAATAGTATGCCATTCACGAGTAGGTTAGAAATATTAATTACAGGCTAATTGAATACTTCGTTACTATAGAACCCATGAATCGTCTATTCTTATAGATTGCTGGTGAATGCCCGGCTTAGCAACAGCAGTGAATAGAAGGTGGTACAATATTATTGATTGAATAACATACGCATTGCGAAAAGGACATCACTAAATTAGTTGCATTATATGTATGTGAATTCGATTTAATGAGCAAACTGTACAAACGCACACTTGATATACCCCGTAAAGCTTAAGATTTTGATTATAATGGCGATCTCCTTCCTGTGACATGACTGTGTGAGTACTTTTTTTAGATTCCTTATGTTTCAGTTCACAGATAGCGTCATTTTTTCACATAGATTAATGCTATAATCACCAACGCGAAAAATTATGTCTTGCCAAATCAATTTATAAATGTGTGTATTTACCAGTAGCGGACGCAGACCGGAGTCACACAATGAACTTACCGGGCCCATGGGTAAACATAATATAGCCGCTTTTTTTCCGAGACAATTGGGCCCCCGAAATGCATTCAATTCGATTTTCTTGGATCCGCGCCTGTTTACAACGATAGTAACAATCACATTAAATTATGAAAATTGAAATTTAATTCTAATACTAAATATAGGCGCCACTTTTCTTTTAGATTACTTGTATCTGTAAGAAAAGAATATTGGATTAGAGGAACGACTTTAAGGTTTTTGAAGTGCCTCTCAAGGAAAAGTGTATACGCCGAAAATGCAAAAGAAGGTAGGCCTACAACAAAAAGTCATGATGATGCAAGCCATGGCGGCGACCCCTGGGCCCCGTGCCCCCATTTTGATAATTGCCATAATGTTAACTAATTGTGCCTCCTGTATTAATTCCTGTCTTCTTATTTATATCATCATAATAAAATGTTTTTGTTTTTTGTTGTTGTTGTTTTTGCTCAAATTCTTGTGACAAAATGCATGTTTTTAATCGTATCTTTATAATGTCTACTAATATTTCAGATTTGACATCTCTGACAAGCTGGTGAAGCCATATTAACCTCGTCCGTCATGCTAGTCTGTCAAGACAGCAGCAAGAACATCGCGGCAGAAAAGCGGGACGGACTAGCTTTCACACCATGACCGACTAGCTGTAAAGCTAGTCCTGCTCAACAGCTCGTCAGTCTGGGCATCACTACGACTAGCTTTTATGCTAGTCCGTCAAACTAGTCGGTCACGACGGACGAGCTTTAAAATTAGTCTGTCGTGACCGACTAGCTTTAAAGCTAGTTTGTCATGACGGACTAACTTGACGGACTAGCTTTCAAGCTAGTCCGTAGAGACGGACGAGTTTTAAAGCTAGTCCGTAATAACCGGGTTGTGTTGAAGGAAAGCTAGTCCGTCGTGACCGACTAGTTTTAAAGCTAGTCAGTCTGGGCATCACTACGACTAGCTTTAAAGCTAGTCGGTCTACCCGTTTAGGTTTTCAGTGTGCATTTTGTATTAAAAGTTCCAATTAATTCAGTTAGAACACTATTCATTAGCTTGTGCGTTTGCTCGATTATTTAAATGCCAATAAAACAAAATTTAGATTTAAGACCCTGATCATATTAACAGAGCTCGGATTGTCTTTCAAGAATCCTCAGATTTGTCTCATCTTAGGCCTTATCTACAAAGATTTTTCTCTTTTAATTTAAATAAGGGCAGCGCTATAGCAACTATTTAACTTTACAGAATAATATTGTTTATGCTATATATATTTGTTACATAAATTATTATTATTTATTCAATCATATTATTATTACCATTTTATTTTTTCCCCGCCGTTCAGCCCAGTAATGCCCCTGTAATGGTTTGGTTTCATGGAGGTGCGTTCACATTAGGAGCTGGATCGTTAAATATATATGATCCATTCCCTCTTCTCGCCGTCTCTCCCGACATGGTAGTCGTCAATGTAAACTACCGTCTCGGTGTATTGGGCTACCTAACAACAGGTATATCTCACTTTATCGATTGTTTAGTTTGTACATCTTCATCTTGTAAGAAGAAGAGATGTATTCATTTCTTGTTGTGAACAATCATGTCTTTTTAGAAAACCATTTGCTGAGCATGAATAGCATGAATTTAATTTCACATTATGTTGAACGGACAGAGATCGTGTGATTTTCAATTGTCATTTTCACGATTTTACCGTGTCAATAAGTGAGTCATTGGGTCATAGATGATTCCATTGTATAAGCTACAGCAATCCCTTGATATTTGTAGGGTTTGTCTTTGCTTGGTGAATCTTTGATAATATTGAAATTCGAAGGTTTTGTTTCGGATTGTTTTAATTCTATATTGTGTCGATATCGTTTTGGTACTTATGTTTTCAGGTTTATTGTCATTTTTAACAACTTTTAAAACTTTAAAACTGATGCAAGAACATTTTGTTGATTTTTTTTCTCGCCCAATCTTTTGATGAATGCACCTAGGTGATAGTGCCTCCGTTGGTAACTATGGAATGTATGATCAGGTGATGGCTCTCCAATGGGTACAAGAAAATATCGCGGGTAAGATTCATCACAGAAATCCATATTAATTGTTCAAACTGAAACCTACAAATGATTTCGCAGAAAACATACAATCGTTTGATAATGATCGAGCAAAGAAAGAGATAAAGTAAGGCGTTGTGTTCCCCATGTGCAAATGAGAATCGGTTATTGACAGTTCGAGAAAGCTTGTCTACATGTTGATGGTTCAAACAACCAATAAACTGCATGAGAAACTTGCCAGAATCTGTTGTGATCTAGGCCCTTTAATATTATATCATTGGTATCATATAGGCCTACCCAATGACGTGGATAAGGGACAATTTTGTCTTGCCATCGTCTATATACAGAGACATCCTCAAACACACAAAAAAAAATCTTTTCAAATTTAACTAATTATTGTAATCGTCTAATTGCTAGTTTTGACCTCGCTGATGAGATCAAAGCTCAGATACCATATTCTAATATCTGCACATTACAAGGTTCATGACATAATTTACCTTGATTTTTATCTACCATGTTTACAGCGTTTGGTGGTGACCCTACACGGGTGACGATTATGGGGGAGAGCGCCGGGGCGGCCAGTGTGGGGCTCCACCTCCTATCCCCTCTTACTCGGGGACTCTTTCATCAAGCTATTATGCAGGTATGGTAATACCATGAACAATATTAGAAAATCGTTTCAATGAGCACCATTATTTTGCGACAATAGCAGCAAACCTTTTGGTGCTCATTAGCACCCTTTTTAGCCATGAAAAGATGCTCACTAGCAACTCAGAATCCTTAAGGTGCAGATGATCACCTTTTTTTTACTGAAAGGTGGAAATGGTCACCCAAAGGATTGCCACTATTGTTACATATTGAGCACCCTTAAAGGTGATTGATAACATACTGTGATGTCATATGATATGGAACTAAACTCAACAAACAGATTAAGTCCTTCTCATCAAATGGTCTTAATTTCTTATATCCGTTACTTTAAAAAGACGAAATGAGCACTTTCAAAAATCACAGAAGAAGTGTTACTACAGTGTGTCCCACAAAAAATGCTAATGGCACTTCAGATGGGTATAATATTAAAATTACAAGATTATATGGTTTATATCTGTACACCCGTAAACTACAAGTCGTTTTCTACAACTGGATGAAATTTTATGTGATATGGTCCAAGAATCACAAAGATATGAGCATTTTGTCATTACACATCAGGAAACCTCTCCATCCAAGTTTATATTGAGGAATACCGGATGTGTCGAATAAAAGAAAACCCAAGTTTGATCATTAATAATTTGAAAAAAATTTCAGTAGTAATTATGAAATTTATACCACTGTAAAGTGCAACTCATTAACATTTTATTGATACCTCTCTCAGCTCACCAATATCACGTATCACTGAACCCCATTGTTTTAAATAATATCTTGCAAAATTTTGAGTGGTTCACTTTCACGCTCATTGATGATCAAAGTCGGGTTTCCATTGAGGCACCTTTGCATAATGCATCTCAAGGAGTATGAAAGTGAGCACTCACAATTTTGCAAGACTTTTTCAGAACAATGGGGTTCATCGATGCGTGATAATGGTGAGCTGAGAGAGGTATCATTAAAATGGTAATGACTTGCACTTAACAGTGACATAAATTTCATAATCACTACTTAAATTTTTTTTCAAATTATTAATGATCAAACTTGGGTTTTCTTTTATTCGACACATCCGGTATTCCCAATATGGCTACATATCAAGCGAGGTAATGAATATTGATGTAGAAGTGATGTCTTCTAGTAGATAAGTCACTGGAATTACAAGGTACAGGGTTGGAATACTTATCACTGCGCAATTGCCCTTCGGCAAAATAATAGTTTATATTAATTTGCTACCCTCGACTCTGGTGAGGTACCTGATAAAAGAAACCTTGTATACTCCGGAAAATATCATGGTATAGTAGGCAAAACCCAGGATATCAAATTAATTTATATCACCAGGAACAACCACTTTATAACACCAACCATACTATCATCATTCCGACAGAGTGGAAACGCTCTATGTCCATGGGCCGTGGATACTAACATTGACAGACAAATTGGATTCACCAGGGAGTTCGCTGACAGGCTCAACTGTCCCACTTCTGACAACGCAGCCCTCATCGAATGCTTGAGAAATACTGAGGTTGCCGATCTGCTGTCCACTCAGGCTCGTGTAAGTAGCAATTATTCCCATAGTATCACCATCCCTACATTATGGTGGTATCTCACTTCGCGGAGACGGATTTGGGACTACTTTGAGACGGTTTTGAAAAAGGTATCGGAGACATGTCCGGTCCGCGACGGAAAAAAAAGTATCCGAGACGTCTCCGCGACGGAAAAAGTATCGGATCCGTTGAGGAGACGGAATATCTCTCACAGAGACGCCTCCGCGACAATTCTCAAAACCGTCTGAAAGTATTCCCAAGTTCGTATCCGCGAAGTGAGATACCACCATTAGTGAAACAAACCTATGGTATATTTCGGTATGGTTTTACTTACTCATGTAGCAACTTGCACAAAAAAGCAAGCTTGAAATAATTCTGGTATCGGAACTGTCATCTTCTTCTCGAGTCTTTTCTCTCATTGTTCCGTTTGATGGTATCATTACGTCTGTTTATATTAATTGTGAAAGATTATATGTTTCTTAGAGGAAATAGAATTTGAAACTGAATCCAAATCTGAATTAAACTCTACCCATGAACTGTGTGTGAACTGGTGAACTGTGATTGTTAAGTTATGTACTGCTCATATTACATTTAAAAAAAAGTTATGTACTGCTCGACATTATACTCTGCATATCATCTCGCCATTGCAGGTAGTTGCGAGATACCTGTTCAATGAACTGGTATTCGTACCGGTGGTTGATGGGGCTTACCTTCCCGACATCCCGATTGAGATGATAAAACGAGGAGAGTTCCACAGCGTGCCAACTCTTCTCGGGACAAACGAAGACGAAGGGACTCTGATAGCTCTCCGTGCCTTCCCGGGTTATCTGAGGAGGAAGGACCCTCCGACCATGACACTCCAGAGATTCAGAGCATCCCTTCGAGATTATATTTACTATTACACCCCTATGGTTGCGTCAGCCGTCGAACAGTGGTATATTGACTGGAGTGTTGCCGATGACCCGGAAGCGGACCAACTTAGAGCTTTCATTCGTCTGAACACCGACCAGGTATATTTGCATTGTCATTTTGGTTTTTAAGTTTATGTTCAGGGGCTTTCACAATTGCTCTTGCGATCGTTTGCGATTATTTGGTCACAATATAATACTGCACACAATCGCAACGGTTGTAAGCAGTCGCACCATCAATTGTGAAAGGGGCTTTCGTAAGAACAAAATGCTTTTGAACGATTCTATAGAGTACTTGAGTTTGTAAAGATTTGTAGATGGAGCGTACTTTCTTAAATTCTTGCGAAAGTGAGTTTCGTACGAAGTTGAATCTAATCTTGGAGAAGACCATCGACCACGAACGTCCTGCGAACGGTAGTTTCGTACGGCTAGTAAATAAGTTCTTACAAAGTTAATATTACGAAATGGTTTAAGAATCGTTCGCACTGTGCCCTTAACCGTTCGTAATGGCATTGTGACCGAGAGCAGACTCGGTGCTAATAAGAAAACTTCGAAGACCATGAAGAACAAGCCTCTTCAAAACTAACCTGACTCATATGAGTTTCTAAAGTAACAGAATTCAAATAAAACAAGAGGACATGACGTCATATAATTGCTGCGACTCATCATCATCAATATCATTTTCACCACCTTCCATTTCTCAAGGTTTTTTCCTGTGCAACTGAAATCCTGTCGCGAGCTTTAGAGGGTTCCGAAGCGACCGTGTATCGTTATGAAATGACCCACCATCCCTCAATATCCATATGGGGTAAGACGCCAGGCTGGATGGAGGCGGGGCACGGAGAGGATACACAATATGTCTTCGCATGGGGTCTCAGTGGCTTCCGCAACCAGACTCATGAGGAGAAACTCATGTCCATCCAATTTATGCGATATTGGACAAACTTTATTAGAAATGGGTAAGAAATGGAAGATAACGTTCTTTCTTGATAAAGAAATTCATTAGTTTTAGCAGATCAGTGTCATTTTTATCGATCCTTAGGTGAGACATTCATTTAATTTTGTCTCACTCGACTCAGAGGAAGTAAATGTTTACCAAAAGGAATAAAGATCAAAATCTATTATGAAGGAGAACGAAGACCAAGCCTCTTTAGCAATGAATCGAATCTCGTGTAACAAATAAATATGCATATTTATTTGTTTACACGAGTTTTGATTTATGAATTCAGATCTTAATTGACAATGATTGATTTGTGATTTATTTACCAGACCGTTGTTGAGAGATGCTTGAGTTTGAACAACCAAGGGGACTTATGATTAAAATCCTATCAGATGATTCTGGTGATGAATATTAATTTTACCCCAAAAAAATATTGTTCCATTTCAGTGATCCTAACGATGCTGCTCCCAACAGTGAGCTTCCCAACTGGCCAAGATACATCTTACCGGATCAGGAATACAAGATATTATCATTGACCATGGAGAACGGTAGAGCTGTGAGGATAGACTCATGTGCATTCTGGATGAACTATGCTCCATCCTTGTACAACTATGGTAAAATATGTTGGAGTAAATCACATTTCTGCTTTGGACCGTAAAAAAAAAATAAACACATAAGATAAAACGAAGATTCAGTTCAGGATAGAAATGTAATGCCTGATTGAGCCATATTCAAGATTATATATTTTTCTTAGCACCAACTTGAAACCTTCATGCAAATTTACATCTTTAGATCTCCTAAGTAGGTGCCTATAGGGGGTGTCTGTGGGGATATTATAATACGCCCACATGCGACCAATGAGGGCACACCAAAAATAATGGATGGGGCCAGGAGTTAAATGGCTATAGGGGTGCTAAAATGAAGATGAAGGCTATCTTTTGGTTGTCAAGAATTAGTTTCACAAGGGAGTTGACAATATATTTAATTGGCAGGAAAAGGGAATCGCGTGTATCATGAATGTCGAAATCAATTGTATTCGACTCCCCTCCCAGTGTTATTTTTTTAATTATCAAGTGTCTTTAATTTTGAAGTATATTGGTTAAAAATGGGTGGACAGGGGCATCGGTCGTTCATCTGTATTAAAATCGGTTTATTATCAACGTGAAAAGTTTAGAATTTGGCAAAGTGGGGCAAATATCATGACCATGTTTCCAAAAATCTGTATTTTGTTCTTGTTGTGTTCCTCTTTACAGATAATACCCCTTCTGATGATCTATATGACGATTGGAAGCAGGAATATGAACAGTGGAGAGATGTCAACATGTTGGAATGGAATGATGCATTCGATGATTATAGAAATAACGAGGGCTGCAATAATCCATAGTCAAGACGCTTTTAAACGATATGCTTTCTAACGCGGTGGTCACGTCAAGTGGTGTACGTGCAGCGTGCAACTCTCTGTGACGAATTTCGAAGAAAATCCTACTATACGTCTCACATCCCGGGGGGGTCACTCACCACATGATGTGCTACTCATGCGTGTCCCCAAAAAGCGTCGAAAAGGGTCTGTTTTCAGCCTTTCGGCGGCGTCGACGCTTTCCTTAAAATAGGGGTGTTTTTTCAATTTCAATCGCCATTTTCATTAAAATAGGGGGTGTTTTCAGCGGAAATCGCTGTTTTGGGGTCGAAATTTCACGGCGTTTACGCCATTTAGGGTATGTTTTCCAGTCTAACGTTGAAAAGGGGTGCAAATTTGACTTCATACAATGAGACGTTTAGGGTCCATTTTCAGTCTGACGTCGAAAAGGGGTGCAAATTTGGCTTCATGCTATGAAACGTTTAGGGTCCATTTTCAGGGTGCGGGGACACGCATGGGTAGCACTTTTTTGTTTGAGTGACCCCCCGGGTCTCACATATTAGACTAACGTCTTGAATAGTCAACTGCTATCATTTTATTTTGTTTTGTTTGTGTTTGTTGATGTATATACTGTATATAATGTTTTCGTAGGATAATGAGACACAAGTAAAAAGTGAATTCAAACAAATTACATTAATGTGTAAGATGTAAGATTAAACGGTGATCCATCGACACCAACATGTCTCTCGTTGGATATTATTATACGCCTACATTTCTGAATGTTGTATTCATTTTTATATTCGATTTACTAAAGGATACCGCCCAAAGATTTATACGATTAAGATGGACTCATGCGTTTCTCGTGTATACAATATCTTAAATCTAAAGTTGAAATATTATAAATGCATAATGGTGATGCATAATATGGAATTAACTAGCATGAAATCAAATAAACTTGTCATCACTTTTGCGTTCCTTTTATAAAGATCGGACAATTATAATACTGCATGTGGTTCTAAGACAACTACTATCCCCTGGATAATTACCCCCGGACAAGTACCCCTGTCAAAAAAAATCTATCCCCTAACTCCTCACGTAACCCTTACCCGTTTTTTTTTTTTTTTTTTTTTTTTTTTTTTTTTGGGGGGGGGTACTTGTCCTGGGGGCAATTGTCCAGGGGTTAGTCGTCCCAATACGACTGTTTGCCACTGTGTTCACATCTACCTCAGTCAATGCGAATAGCGAATGATTGGTCAGTTTGGCGTTATTCTGTATAACACAACCCAGGAGGATGGCGGTTTCAAAGTATGATGGGTCTACCAGGACGTACCTCCACCCTGCCCCTCGTGTAAACATTCGTTATTGTGGCAAGGAACAAAATCTGACAGTTTAAACTCAGGTACAAAGTGGTTTGTTGTTGTTGTTGTTTTAAACCTCATGCACACCTTCAAATCGGCCCAAGACCGTTTCCGAACCAACCACTAATTTCCCATTCGAGATACAGTAATACATTCGTCGGAACGTTGTCAGTTATGAGCCAGTCTCACCGGTGTTGCTGACGTATTAAACTTCTATTTTTGAAAAAGGCATATATGCTTAGTGCGATAGCAAAAAGATTTCCCGACATCACAATCACAGAGTTCGTTGGTTCGATGCAGGACTATATAAATAATGATATACTTGATGGGTTCACCTTAGATAAGTTTGTTAGTACAGATTACAGCGCAGACAACATTGTATAGGTTATAAACAAAACCCAAATAAATACCAGTAAAAGAATCCTTTTTATACTGAATTTATTAAATCAAGATTAGATATCAACATTTTCCAATATTGTATATAAATACACATATCTGTTACAGGCCTAGATAATATACTATTCAGTATTTATAATAAATGCACCTAAGTACATTAGAACAACCCAATCATATTAAAACAGGATCTATTCAAAATAAACATTTAGAAGAGGCAAGATTTCCGTAATCGCTGATAATAAAAAAAAAAGATAAGAAAGATTTTTTTTTTAATTGAAAAAAGATCGTGCTGCCAATAAAATATCTTAAATTAAGGTTAAAAAATAAGCGAGACATTCAATGAATAATGTAAAGTACAGGGAAAATGAGGGGAGCTGACTGCCCCAACCCCGTAAAAAGAATTATATCTTGGTTTCGTCTTTGTTTTGTTTTTTTGTTTTTTTTTATTGCGTGCGAGTATAAAGTCAATATTATCTTTATACATGTTATCCAATGGTCATTTTCACGTTTTTGTACACATTTTCTTGAGAAAAAAAATGGGACGCTGAAGCCCCCTCCCCCTCCGCCCCGGCTTCGCTGCAGTCAGGGTGTCCACAATCCTTTTGTAAATGAAAAAGCATGGTTGATATACCTTGTTAGCTGTATCTTTCTCATTGCCGTTTAATCAGCATTCCCTGTCCAGTGCTGTAAGAAACATTTCCGCCATGAATTTTGTGATGGTATGGCGTTTTTAATGTAAGGTATTAATTTATACCATTTATTTAGCCACGATGTGCATTTGTAGATTATATGATAAAATATATTAAATTGGTTGACGTATATCACAGGCCTATACGATCGGTAAATTGTCATTTGGTTTAAACCCACTTTGACTAATATCCATTTGGTCTCACCCCACATAGTTTATTTCCATTTTGTCTCCAACGAGTTGGGCTTATAAGGTTGGTCTAATAACCACTTCTCCTATTTAGTATTTTGTCTAATTCCTATTTCGTCTAATGTCCAGTTCGTCTTATGTCTACTTGGTCTATCACCACTTGGTCAATAATAAGTAACAAACAAAATTTGAGAAAAAGTACAAAATGCAATTAGACCATTATGCTGTTAGACGAATTGGCAATTGAACCAAGTGAGAATTAGACCAATTGTATATTAGACTAAATTGTTAGTATACCAAATGGGTTTAGCCCATGTGGTATTACATGTAGACAAACGAAGAATTAGAGCAACTGTTGTTAGACCAGGTGGATATAAACCACCGATAAAGTTTATTCTTTTACGACCTTCTTTGGAGTATATGGACACAACGATAGAAAGATGTCACTAGTGCAGTCGCCTCCTGGGTATCTCATCTCTTTCGCTAACAATGGCACTGATGCTTCTTTGTCGTGGGTGAAGTCGGCAACGAAGTCCTGATCGAGAGACAGTCCGCCTTCTTCATTGTTGACGTTGATCAGGACGAGGGATGACCCATTTCTATCGAACGAAATAATTATTGTAAAATGAAAAGATATATATGATTAATTTCAATTAAATTTTATGTATTGTAAAACATGTATATACACTCACTTAGCACTGGTAATGCAACATAGCTAAATGCGTGCATTTTTTCATATTTACAAGTCTTTTATAATTATGTTGCAATATTTCATTCATGGCCAGAGATTTGTCGAAAATTAAAAATAGCCAAAAAGGTAGCACTACAATGAACGACAAAAGGAGGAACACCCGAAGAAGATAAATTTATTTCTATCGTCTCCAAGGAAAAATTTAGTCCCGTATTGCAAAGACAATTTAACGCACGTTTATTCCACCGAATTCCCAAATTACTGTTGAATTTATGTAGTTATATCATGTAGTTTACAATAGAAATCGAAATATTCACACTTTTATCACATTTTGCTGGATATTCACGACCTCTGATCTTTGCACGCATCCTCCTTAGCATTGGCGTAAAAGGTTTTTTTTTTCTTCTGTGCGTGATTTTTTTCCTTTTCATTAGCCTTTGTGATGGTTCTGTATGATTATTTTCAATTTGCCACAAGGATATTGGAAACATGTAAACAGTTTGCGGAGAAATCTAACTCCTCCTTAATAATTTTATTCACTGATATTCCCCACCTCTTAAAATTTCATTTTAGGGGCCTTTGTTCATTTGTCACCACTTTGTTTAAAAAAGTGTCCCTGTCTGAGAATTTACTGATCTCAGGAATGAAAAGGGACAAGTCTCCTCTTTCAGAACATACAAAAATTTTCGACAAATCTCTGGCCATGAATGAAATATGACAACATAAAAGACTTGTAAATATGAAGAAAAAAGTGTCCCTGTCTGAGAATTTACTGATCTCAGGAATGAAAAGGGACAAGTCTCCTCTATCAGAACATACAAACATTTTTGACAAATCTCTGGCCATGAATGAAATATGACAACATAAAAGACTTGTAAATATGAAGAAAAAAATGCACGCATTTAGCTATGTTGCAATACCATTGCTAAGTGAGTTTACAAGGAATTGTACCACTGTCATAATTTACACCAATGGTATACGACACATTTAGTTTGAAGCTATTTTATGACCTGTATAGACAAAATTTAGAATTAAAAACAAATCAGCAAAAAGTACTTTACGTATTCACGTTCAGTCAGCGGTGGTTCAGTACATCTGCGAATCAGACTATGATGACTTTATTTAAATTTTAGCTTGTATTTTGAGCATGCTATTAACAAAATATAGTATTATAGAAACAACAACAAAGTATAAACTTACTTGACTATGTCAGGATATATCTCTGCATCCCATTGGCTAAACAACGATGTCGTCACAAAGAGTCGTCTTCCATCTAAACTTAGCGTCATGTTGCCAGGTCCACCATGAATCCTACGACCTGTGACATCAGCATCGCCTGTATTCGCATTCTTGTCATAAGCCCCACTGATTTGGATCTAAGGGTTAGGAAATAATATAAAAATATAATATAAATATTGTTTCACAAACAGTAATCATGGTAAAAGGCTTTATTTTGAGCTGATAATAATGGATTTAGTCAAATCACACTCATAATTGTTTTTAAGTGTTTTGCATAGGAAAAAAAATGAGCCCGACAACATCACAGAGTAGACTATTTTGACACTTGCCCTATTCCATTCGGGGTATTTTTCCTCTTTTCCTTCACTTTTGGTGCCGGGTATAAACAACGCCAAATAAACTCCATATACTGCCACCCCTCTCCCTTTTGGGGGTGGTATTTCTTGTTTAAGAAACGCTTTTGGAGTCGGTCTTGCCGATTTCTTCGGTTTTTTTTTTTTTTTTTTTTTTTTTTTTTTTTTTTTTTTTTTCTTTTTTTTTTCTTTTTTTTTTTCTTACCTGTCCGACGAGATTCGGATTGTCCGTGTCAGTGATGTCATACTGTTGAATTTCTCCATACATCCAGTTGCAACAGTACAGGAACCGGTCATCTAATGATAATACAAGGTCTGTCGTCACAGCTATGGAAAAGATAGAAGAAAAACCCAATGTTTGGAGAGTGGCTGAAGATCATACAAAAATATAATCGTATTATGTATATATTATTATTATCCATTATTATTTTCAGTAACTTAACCTCCAATCGTGGCTCTCAAACCAAAACATGAAAAAGTTATTTTGTTATTTTGATATAAATATACAGAAAAATATCTTTCGGAGCACATAAGTAAGAATATAAAGTACATATCTGGCATTAAGATCGTTCCTACACATATTTTCTTGGATCTATATCAGCAACTGTTAGCGTAAAATGATTTTCCAACTCACTGATTTCCTAAATCGCTATTCGCACGGGATCGATTTTAGCTGTCATGAGTGAATCATATATACCCTGGCATACCTGATAAATATAATATTCACATAACCTGGGTGCATGTTTTACTGATATATGTTACTTTCTATCTTTATGTTTTACATTTTTTACTGTACCTGGTAGGGAGTCAATTCCTTTCCTTGAGACTTCTCCAGGAGTTAATTTGATGATTTTCTTGGTATCCCACTTTTCATCCTATAAATACATGAAACCAGTAATCTTAGTAATCTTTGACTGGTGACAGCGTTTGAGAAATTTTTACTCTCTTTTTTTTTTTTTTTTTTTTTTTTCATTATTAATATTATCTCTAAAATAATGGTTGAAGAGATTCTTTAGCAAAATATTTACAATATCGTAGTTATATTAAAAAGCGATAACTAACTGGGTAAATCTTCAAATTAAAAGCAAAAAAAAAATTAAAAAAATGCATCAATCATTTTGAATGACAAATTAATTTTGACAGGTCGTTTGCCATTTTTTTTACTTTATGGTAACGCAATTTGATTATAAATACTACAGTTATGCACTTCAACGACTTAAAATAACCGAAAACAACTATTTGGGTAATAAAACCTTTTTTTTTTAAATAATAATAAAACAATTTTAATAGAAATATAATATAGATATTAAATAAATCAAAGAAACAAAGAATGAATGGAAGATAGCAATAAAATAACAAATAAATCTTACGTTTGTCTTGAAAAACTTGTAGATAGCACCACCAGAAGCAGACGACACGAAACCAATGCTCTGTTCGGCATCGTGAAGAAATCTGACCGCTAATGGAACAGCGCCATCTTCGCCAAGGTCAATGCCCTGAATAACAGTTCGCTTCTCGAAGTCCCAGACATGCAGATTGCGACTGTCTTTAGCTATATGAATAATGAAAATATATTTTAGTGATAAGACTTTCAAAAGGATTGCAATGAACAATGAAATTATAGCTCAGCTTAATTCAGGCAGTTGCACGTATCTCGATAAAGAGCAACGAATGAGGGCTTATGCCTTTACTTGAGTGGGTAGGCCTATAGTTGAGGTAGGGAGGGGTAGGTCGCTGGGTATGACTTTTTCAATGATGTTTGTTCTCAAGACTCAACCGAGGACATTTTGCTCTCTTTAGATGTATGTTTCGTGTATAACAAACTTTTGGATATAATTTCTAGGAATGTCATAAGAAAGGGGAGAAGATCGTCGATTTTTAGATTTATGTTCGCTCCAATTTATTTTAGGTCAAAATCCGGCCGGTTGAGAATGCTCGGGCTTGGAAGCGGACCGGGAGCGTTGCCAAAATAAAGTAGATGAATTTTTCTGCCGCCACCCCATTTATTTTCAATGTCTGTTTTCAAACTATTTTGCCAGTTGCTCTATTCCCACATCCAGGATCTACCGCAGATGTGAACAGACTCCAGACCAGTACCAGATTCTACAAAAGACGACATCAAAATGAATGGCAGGTCATGCGAGTGGTAGGTTAGGAGTCAGTTTGACAGAGCCACTGTGTATGCTGCCCTAATTTGGCAAGAGGAAGCAAGTGACAAAAGTGACATTTCATGTAAAAGAGCAAAATGTGTCTGTCATTTTCACTGATTTCAATGTAATCTCCTAATGTCTTAACTTAAATATTTCAAAGATGAATAAACTTTGAGACATGAAATTTGGACAGCAAAAAGATGGCACCAAATGAAATATGGCAACATTAAAAACTCAAATTTGATTAGTATGCCACTTGCTTCCTTTTGGAATTAGGGCAGTATAGTGACATCATACCTTGTGTAAGTGCGTCTCTGATACTTGTTTTCCCATCGAACATATCCCTTCGCCCCCATCCAGTACTGCTAATAATGACGTTATGGGTTAGGAGTTGGTACCAGAAGTCATGACAGAATACGTTGGACTCGTGTCCGCTATCCCATCTCTCCGTCACATCTAGACTATCGCCATCCAAGACAAAGAATCCACCTGATGATGAAATCATTTGAAAATCAGAAGGGGGCCCTAAATCTCCGCCATCGAGACATTTGGGAACAATCTTAATTCACCTGATCATACCATCATTAATAGACTTCTTTTCCTTTTTGACGAATGAAAATAGGAAAGGAGGGTCGCCCTTTTTATGAACGAAGTCGAATTTTTTTAGGACTTTTAATAAAACAAAGTTTTATTATTTGATCATTCTCAACTGATTTATGTCAGGCTTTATAACTCTACATTTATTATAATTTGAAATACAATGGCTAGCCATACGTCCGGTAAAGTACGTCTGGTAATTACCGACAGCTTATTATTATTTTTTTTTTTTTTGAAAAAATTACCGTTCACCATTCTATAAAACGGATGATATGTATAAATTATGCATGCATTGTTTTTGTGGGTCGGTAGGAATTGCGGACATTTGGCAACTATGGAAACTTGTTTCAAACCCCTTGGCAGCGCCTCGTGGATTAAACAATTCCATAATTACTTTATGCCCACAATTCCTACCAACCCACACATACATGTGCATCATTAAATACTAAGTGATAACAAGATACTTTTGAACATTTTTTTTTTCATAACATAAGATACTCTCTATATATAACGATATACCTTTATCACATTGGTCTTCTCCCTTGTGACCCTGTTTGTCGAATGCACTGACCATGACTTGTCCGAATCCTAAGCAATGGCTAGTTGTTGACTGGTCAGTCCCGATCTCTCGCGAATCAGGTCGTCCTCTATAACCTGTCATGGTGAAGAAATGTAAAACTGCAAGAAGTGTATTAATTATGGAGCTATATTATACTGGCGTGATCTGCGACCAGGGCTAGAATGGTTCCCCAGGGACAGAGGTGCTTCTGATAAATCACATTTGAATATAACGATCGGGATAATATTTCTACAGCGCTATACTTAATATTAATTATGCCATGTCATGTTAGTTATTGCAATATCAAACTTTCTGTTCGTCCGATCCGTCCATCCGTATTCCTGCCAACTCTCAATCAGTTGTTTATATTGATTAGTTAGAGTAGTCAGTCTAACGCATTAGTGATGCGAACGTACTTACGTTGACAAAAAGGTTCTTTTAGAGAAATATGATGGACTTGAAGAATGAGCAGGTGGTTAAAAGGATATGTATTATATATATAATAAACCTCAGTTAACAAAAATACCAAGGAGGCCCAATTTGATCCGCTCCCGTTCTCTCATCACCAGTATCATGAGCCCACACTCCCTCCCGCTCCTCGATTCAGAACAAATGTAACTTTTTATATAACGGGGCCCTGGATCAGTTATAGTATCATGAACCCCACCCCACACCCCTCCCGACCCTCCTGCCCCTCCCGCCCTCAAATTTAGAACAAAATTTATAACTTTTTGATAACGGGGGCTCTGGGGTCAGTGGCACATCAATGACGTATATCCTGGAGGATCGTAGACACGTGATCACTAACATCCATGGCTCGCGTTCTCATCTTCACCATAGCAACTCATACATGTATTCCAGCCAGACGAGATATTTCATCACCAACGTGTGGCATACGTAGCTGATGGATGACCTGTGGGTCAAAAGCAAGAGAATATTCATTCATTATTTTCATTTGTGGGGTCCTATTGTAATATTCCGCGTTTTGTACACGTTTTCTGAAGAAAAAAAGTGGTCGCTGAAGACCCCCTCCCCTCCCCCCAGCCCCCCTCTTGTCAATAAGCGGGCCCAGTTGACCCGTGGAAATGTTGAGGGGAAAGGCGCTTGGCGCATTGACGGTATAAAGGCCAGAGCAAAATTATGTTACAGGATAAAAATTAAATATTTCACCAGTGAACAGTTTATCATCAGTGAATAAGTTTTACATTGCCATAAAAGTATTCCATGCTTTTGCAGTTCTTCTTTTTGAGTTCTACTTCGTATACACATGATACAAGCAGTACTGTTCTAAAATGACATCACCTCTAGTTAGCCTCGGTAGAAATAACCATTAACCTGCTCAATGATTATATCCATCTACTTAATATGCAATCATTAACTTCATTGAACTATATGCAGATCACTATCAGCTGTGTTATTTAGAATACCTTGAATTGGCGGTTATTAAGGTAATGCAGAACAACGAAATATAAAATGGTGTATCGACCTAAATACAAGCAATCAATGAACAAAGTCTATATGAAATTGAAACGGCAGTTAATCTCTTATGTGACCAACAACTCATTTCCGTAGGTCATGATCACCATGATATCGCGGGCTCTAGTGATTTACTATTACTTTCACTCTCTTGTCATGCTCTATTAATATTGTAGGGCATGTAGGCCATGCTCATGTGACTTGGTCAAAATTCAAAGTAAAAGTATATTTTTCATATTATTTATGATGCCTAACAAAACATCGACGTATACAATGGAGCCAGCAGGGGAAATTTGCCACTGTCAGTTTCAGTTTCAGTTTCATTTATTTCACATCCATTAAAAATGACATATTTACAAATGTTTGAATAAACAAAGCAACATATAGATATAGAATACAATCATGTTTTACTTAGTAAACATAACAGTTTACAATATATAAAAGAAAAAAAGAAAAAACAATGCAGCGGATGGAGGGATCAGCAAAAGCCATTGGCTTGTCAAGGCTGATCCCCATTTTACTACATTGTTAAAAAAAACTAAATGTCTAAACTAACAACAACAAAAAAGGGGGCTTAAAAAAAAAAAAAACAAACAAACAAACACACTCAAAAAAGGATTTAACAGGCATTTACTTAGGAGGGTTCAAATGTTTCATTTTAAAATTACGTTTCAAGGAAGATAGAGAAGGGGAATTTTTAAGACTTTCTGATAAATTATTCCACATCACTGGTCCTTTATATCTAATAACAGTTCTGGAGAAATTATATTTGGTTTTAGGAATGTATATCTTTTCGGAGTTTCTAGTAGTATATGTATTTATGGTTTTGTTTAAGACAAAATAATTATTAAAACAAGAAGGAAGTGCATTTTTCATATACAAAAACATAAAAGAGGTAACTGATAGTTCATAAATGTGCTCTAGTTTTAGAATATTTAATTTTACAAATACTTTATCAGTATGAGCGATATATGATGAGTTTGTAATTATCCTAACAATTTTTTTTGTAAAACAAATACTTTGTTGAACAAATAGGAAGCACAGCCTCCCCATAAAATGATACAATAGTTCAAATCTGGCAATATCATGGTCTATTGTTTGGCATAATGTTAGTGTATTTTCATAAATTATTTCATAAATTGTCTAAGTTCAGACAATAAATATGAGAAAGGCCTTATATAATTATTATGCAAAATTGTATAATCATATAATTATTGTGCAAAATAATAGCTTTTTTCAGTTCTGAGTGTGTAAAAACTCTTTAGATATCAATTCAAAGTCTAGTAGAGGGTTAAAGCTCGTTGTTCCGATATAGTTCATTTATTCGAAGGTTCGAAATTTTCTATGACTGGATGTTCGTTTGTCCGAAAATTAAATAAGGTTCGTTCGTCTGAATATTAGATGCATTACTAGTAGTCCGTCCAAAGTTTCATTCGTCCGAAAATTAAATCGGGTTCGTCTGTCCGAAAATGAAATAGGGTTTGCTGTTCCGGAGGTTCGTTCGCGCCGAAAATGAAACAGAGTTCATTCGTCCGAAAATTAAATAAGGATCATTCAAAAATTACAACGAGCTATGCACTCACATAAAGAGAGAGAATGAGATATGATATGAGAATATATACCTTTCCATAAGTGTCCGAACCTGACTCGACATCAAGTGTTATGAGCACATCAGGGTGTTGCTGATCGGGATCTGATGGTGAACAGGCGACATAAAGAAGTTCCTCTCTATCTCCATCTTGCATGGCCTCACTAGGATGGCTAAACAGACGTCTTATTCTAGTCTTTGGGTTGGCTTGGAATTAAAAACAAGGTAACGTTGGAATATTAATTTATTTAATTGACATTGTGCCTTATTATGAGAAGGCAATATGGGAGGGTGTCGTCGTGCATACATCTGACATTAAAGGTCAATCCATTATTATGTCCGTCTAAATCTACAATGATTTTGATTGAAGGAACAGTAAAATGACACAATAATTTTTATTTATGTAATCAGAAATTTCAAGAAATAATGATACTCAATGGTGGATCTATAAATTGGAAATAGGAAGGGTGCGGTATTGCCCCCCCCCCCCCCGATCCGCAAATGGGATTATTCATATCGGTCAATTAAGAGGAACTGTTCAGTAGGTGTACTGCATACACAGGACGATACAAGCATTCTAAGTGTTATATAAGAAGTGTTATATTGACATTATTTTCATCGATTGTGATCAAGGCTTGATCACCATTGCTCTCCTTTATAAATAGCATGGTTGCTTTAAGGACGTTGCACAGTTGAAACGAAGTCCATGTCATATTCACCAAATTTTGCACAGAGTTACTTTGGTATCTATGTATGCTAAAAATGCAAAAAATAATATAGGTTCATGTGCTTGATTTTTTGCTACGGGACTTTGAAGTTGCCATATTTGGATGGCAGGTAAAATACGCATAATTTAAGAAATTGGCCTCTGTTAGACCTCTCGATTGCTACAAACGAGTTAAAATCGTCATTACTTTGTCAACACCGTATCAAACTTTATCAAACCTTCCCGATTTGTTACGACGTTTATACCAAAGACGGGGACATTGTTTAAACTGGCACATTTGTACTTATTTTCGAGCCAGCAGCGCCCTCATGTGGCAAAAATGGTGCGTAAAATGGCAAAAACCATATCTTAGAGGCTTGGAATCTACAAGAAAATAAAAAAGTATAGTTTAAGGTGCACTTTTTTTAAAAACCATGACAGTCTCATCAAATTTTGCGAAGTTGTAGAGGGATTCATCATTAATATGTAGAAACTTTCAAATAGGGGGGTCCATGTGCTCGTTTTCGAACTATCGGCGCCCGAATACTCGCAAATCGGCTTGAAAAGTTACAAAAACGCGCCGAAAACGTCCAAAAAGCGTGAAAATCCACTCTTAATTACACTTGATTAAAAATTATGCTCCCAAACATTCAAAATCCATGTCATTTTCATACAAATATGCAAAGTTGTAGAGGAATACATACTCAATGGGTAGAAAAATTTAAAAAAGGGGTCCATGTGCTCGTTTTTAAGCAATTGGAGCCCGAATAGTTGCGAATTGGCTTGAAACCACAAAATCGCGCCGAAAGCTTCAAACAAGTTTGAGAATCCAACCTATATTACATTTGATTCAAAATCATGCTCTCGAACATTCAAAATCCATGTCAATTTCGTCAAAATTTGCCAAGTTGTAGAGGAATATAAACTAAAAGAGTAGGAACATTAAAAAATGGGGTTCCATGTGCTCGTTTTCAATATATCGGCGCTGTAATAGTAGCGAGTCGACTTGAAAACCACAGAAACATGCCAAAAATACTCAAAAATGTGAAAACTCTATCTAATTTTCGACTTATTCAAAATCCTACTCCCAAACATTTACAATTCATTTCATATCCATCGCAATGTCTAGAATAATACGAACATGTACCAACATAAATGCTTTACATATCTCTGCAAGTAGGTAAATAATGAACAAAAAGAAGGAATAAATAACATATTTATAAGTTCATTTCATTTAACTCTTTGAACGCTGGATCGCCCATGAGCGCTGTGTATTTTTCCATTGTGACGTAGTAAATAATGCGCGCCCAGGATGCGCGGTCAAGATGCGCAGAAACATAACTGTGCAACGTCCTTAAAAAAAAAAAATCATTATTATGTTTCTCAATTTAATAGACATTGTTGTTGTTGCTCAGACTCCCATTCGACTTCATACCATGGCGCAGGCCAAAAATATGAAAAGGGGGGGGGGGGAAGGGCAGCCGAATTTCCCTATTTGAAAGTGACAAACTCAGTAAATTGCAATTTGTGGTTTTCAAAAATGGGAGCTGCTGTTGCCCACAAGACCGACACCTACGAGACCGACGGCTCACGAGACCGACGACCCACGAGTTCGACAGTAAAGTAAATAGGCCAACGAGATCGACTATAAACAATTTAGGCCCACGAGACCGATCAAACAGGCCACGAGACCGACACTACAATATTGTGGTCGGTCTCGTGGCCTGTTTGTTCTTGTGTCGGTCTTATGGGTCTTTATTTGCTAGCGTCGGTCTAATAGCCTTTTTTGTCTAGTGTCGGACTAATGGGCCGTCGGTCTCGTGGGTGTCGGTCTTTGGATGACCCCCCTGGATCCGCCACTGTTCATAAACATGATAAAGAACCTCACAGGTTTTTTTTTCAGTATTATATGGCACTGACATTTAGAGGTCAGTCAGTGATTTATGCAGGTATCATGGGTATGCAAGCTCAGCATGAACGGAGTTGCCATGAACGTAATTTTAAACAAACACGATAAAGGAATTTACTAAAGATATTTGCTTTAGGAGTTAGGCATTGGAATAAAATAATCATCGCTTACTATTTGATAGATATCACTTCAAATTTCATTCCATTAATGTTTTTATATGTGTATAAGCGAAAGGAGGACCTATATACAGCTCAGTAAGTCCTATCCCTGGGACTTCATCATAATTAATGTCTTATAAAGGTCATCAGCGCAGGAATTAACCCGGGACATTAAAACTTATCAAAAGCTTATGTTCAGAAAGAAGCTTATGGTTAATGAAGAGTCTACATCTAGAGTTTACGCGTAATGATCATTAATAATCTTCTGAAAATTCAGATTTATATATTATACAAAGATGATGGACTCACCCATTTCCTTTTCCCCGGTTGATATAACAACACTGCAACAGTTAATATCTCACAGTTTCGACAAAATTCACACGAAATAACGTCTGAAATATAGTGCAAGTTCCACTTCCTCGTATAATCAACTTTGAAAACAATAATCTTGCAAACTTCAAAACGCGTATTGCGTATCCGCGTCTATTCAACTGATTTTCAATTAATTTGTTTGATGCCAATTCAACCAGACTATTCTTGCTGGAATGTCTGTAAACAAACTATTGAAAAGATGTCTTACGAAAAAATCCTAAAATTGTGCCCTTTGTATCGCAGCCAAGCGTTTGATATATGTAGGCCTATACTGTCCACAGTGATCAAGCAAAAATAACACAATTATTATGACCATGCAGGATAGTGCACTCATACTGCAAGCTGTTTTCTTATAATGGGGGCGTGGTATTTTATACGCGTGGCTATTTTTTATGAACCTGCGGTCACAATAACTGGAGCAGCAATGCTGACACTGAAGAACAAAAGTAAGTTATTTCCATGTACAAGTGAATTCGTGCAGAACACAATCACATGACAGTGGCCAGAATTCTAGGACTGTCCATAGCCCTACTGATACTTGATTTGATTTTCTGGAAAATTATTTATGCTCATAGAACTGACACGGATACAGAGCCCCATTCTGAAATGAAATATATTGATGTCAATAATAGTATTTGGGAAGTTCACCAAGGAATTTAATTTATTTAAATAAAAGCAGAAAATGAAAGATGAATATTAATGAAAGTTTGAAGAAAATCCAACAAAGAATAAGCTTTGATTTTGTGACGTCATAGGCGCGCTGCTCTTCCATAGGCCTATATAATGTTGTGTAAATGCAAAATCCATGAATTTTGGTTTAAAGAAGAATATCACTTATTTCACTTATGCTGTGTCATTAAATCTATGTTTATGCTTGTGTAATAATAATTATTAAAAAAAAACGATCTCTTCATAAATAGAAAACCGTAAAAAAAAAAATTAATAAAAATAAAAGGAATAGTGACATGAGTGACGTCACAAAATCAAACCACAACTTCGTTATGTGGGATATTTCCCTTTAAATATTTATATGAAGGCAGGGTGAACTTCCCCTTTTATTCATGGCCGTGTTTTTTGTTGTTCTTAGATTTTAAAAGAAATAGTCCCTCTATAAAAATTATGAAGCTCAGGATAAATATCGCTGGTGCAATTACTATGAGCCTGATTAGTTCGTCGCGGACAGACATTTTCTAAATTACCTAAGACCAGGGCTGTCGGCAGGAATTTGAAAGTGATACGGTATCATTTGGAAGTCTTGACCCCAAGTGAGATTCGAATGGCCAGGGCATATAAGACTCTGAATTTTTGTTGTTTCAATTTTTGAAATAACAAAATTTTCAGTCTTTTTTAAACCTCAATGAATAGGCCAGGCGCGGATCCAAGAAAATCGAATTGAATGCTTTTCGGGGGCCCAATTGTCTGGGGACAAAAGCGGTTCTATTATGTTTACGCGTGGGCCCGGTAAGTTCATTGTGTGACTCCGGTCTGCGTCCGCTACTGTAGGCTTAGGCGTTTCATTAAAAATATTGAGCGAGCGCAAAGCACGAGTTGAAATTTTTAATAGGTCAACCTAAAAACAAAAAATTTTAGTGCTTTTTTGTAATACTATGCTCATAAAGACGATACTTATCTCATTTAAGAAATAATACGAGCTCGAAGCGTGACCTGAAAGTTTTTTATTTCTCCGTGATAAATACTCCGCGGACTTGCGTACACTACATAATTATTTAGCCAACTCCTAAAAAAAAAATACATGTAATTGTATGCTTTTCACCTGATTTTTCAAAATTGAGTTTGTTATTCTAATAATTTGTGACAAAATTTGATGATCGAACGATATGAAATAGTCAAATTGAATCAAACTATTTTTAAATTGAATGATGATGCTGATCGTCACTCAAATTCGTTCTAAATTACATTTTGTAATCGATCTTATTGGGTGCGCATATATTTATAAGAATTTGGGCGGGGGAAACCTATATATACAGTTGACACAGAGCAAATAAAAAGAAATCCGGTGAATTTCATATAAGCGCTTTTATGCATTTTATCTCTTATCATCATTGTTACAATTATTATAATTGCTTTAAAATCGGATATGAACATGATGAATACGATGATATAAATATCACATAGGTCAAACCATTAAAGCATGACACGGAATCGATAGCGACATCTATACTACAGTCAACAATTGATTACTTTTTTTAAATTACTCTTATTTGCAAGGACGCACATGGACCGCCTATAAAATGCTACTAAACTAATTGCAAAACAGGATATGTATGAATAATTGAGTTACAGGAATATACGCTACAGGCCATAATTAATTAGCCACCTCATAAAAACAAAATCATGAGAATCATTTCTGTATCATGTGATATCTCAGTCATAAGCATGTTGATGTTCATTTTTTTCTTTAACAGGTAAAGCTTGTCCCCTTTCATTCCTGAAAGTAAAAATGACCAGACCCGTTGGGGGAGACAAACAAAGGGGGCTCCAAAATGGAATCAGTTTTGGGAGGTGGGGATTATCAGAAGCTGTTTCATATTTCTCCCCAAAACTGTTTTTAGGTTTTAGTTATACTTTTCTCGAAGAAAATGGCCATAGGGTGCAAAGACAAGCCGGCGGAGCAAGATGATATAGGGCACTCAAAAAGATAGATTTATCTGTACCGTTGCCAAGGATTATTTTGCCGTCTATTGCAAAGACATTTCCATGCAACTTTATTTCACCAATATTGTCATGATTAAAGTCCGTTTCCTTCAGGCCAGTCGGGAGGAATTTAAAAGAGTTACTGTATCCTTCTGAATTGTAAACCCCAAGTGGGATTCGAATGGCAAGGGCAAAGCCCCTCTTCGAGTTGTCATCAATCTGCGCCTGAACACAACGGATAACCACAAAACGAAAATTTTACAGTGTTTCTATTAGAAGGGGGAGGGAACTTTATCAAAATTTATCCAATCAGCTGCTCCAGGGGCGTAGACAGCGGGGGGGGGGTGGGGGGATGCATCCCCCCCCCCCCAACTCAAAAGGTGGGGGGATGGCATGTACAATCATCCCCCCCCCACTTTTCACGGGTGATATGTATTTTTTTTAAGGCTGAATGGGCTTTGAACACTCCTTTTTCTTCCACGGAGCTCTAAAAATTTTCGCTCGCGCTTCGCGCTCTCATATTATTATCATTATTATTATTATTATTTGTATTATTATTATTATTATTTGTATTATTATTATTATTATTATCATTATTAAATCTAGATTAATTATTTCTATATCTATTATATATTTATTTATTATTTAGGCCTAGGCCTATACTTATGTTATTATTTCCAGGGAAATTGTTTTGTTTTTCTCCCTAGAGTTTTATTTCTATTAGTCTATTTACCCTATATGTTTATTTTAATTGTATTCATACTTATAATTGTATTTTCAAAATAATATTTGCAGAGGTGTATTAGAGGTGTAGGCCTATGCAGCTCTCGGTGTATTTTGCAGAATAACCCCTTTGTGGATACGAAATCGCGCTCGCTTACAGGAAATGAAAAGTTGGCACATAAACCCTTCTGGTACGGCATGGTTGTTTAATTTCTTATTTTTATTATGCAAGCCTTGTATATTTGCTGAGGTAATTCGGCGCAACCCCCAAAATCGGCCCTTTTTTGCCCCTTCTTTGTGTGAATAGATACAAAAAACACTTCTCGTTTACCTCAAAATTTTCCGCTCGCGCTATGCGCTCGCCTGGAATTGTATATTTGCTAAGGAAATTTGGCGCGCAACCCCCTAAATCGGCCCTTTTTTGGCCCTTCTATATGTGTAGGCCTATAGATTAAAAAAAGAACCCTCTTGTTTGCCTCAAATTTTTCCGCTCGCGCTTCGCGCTCGCCTGGAATTGTATATATTTGCTGAGGAAATTCGATACAACCCCCAATATCGGCCTTTTTTGCCCCTTTCTTTGTGTTGTATAGATACAAAAAAAACCAGGCGTCTGGTTTACCTCAAAATTTTCCGCTCGCGCTTCGCGCTCGCCTGAAATTATATATGCTGAGGAATGGGCGCAACCCCCCCCCCAGCGAACATTTTTTGCCCCTTCTTTGTGTGTATAGATACAAAAAAACACAGTTTCGTTTACCTCCAAATTTTGGGCAATATGAGTCTCTGGACCACGAATCATCCCCCCCCCCACATTCGAGGACCTGTCTACGCCACTGAGCTGCTCGAAGAGCTTATCACCGGGTTGGGAGTAGTCCTATAGTCATATTTGTAATTTTTATAAACATGGTAAACGTAACCCATACAACATATAGAGCGAGCCCGAATCGCAAACTGAAAATGTTTGATAGTGATACATAAAAACACAGTACTTTTCATTTATTATTATTATTATTATTATTAATATTTTGTTAAGATCATAAAGAGGATACTTATCTCATTAAACGAATAATGCGAGCGCAAAGCGCGATCTGAACAGTTTTTTATTATATTGGATCTGCAAACTGTATAATTATATTCCATAATAACATGAAATATTATCTCATTAGAAGATGCGAGCGCGAAGCTGAGATTGTTATATAAATTATATTGACCTGAAGAAAAGGTATGTATATTATATATATATATTTGATCAACTATTACTATTTGTGAAATTGGCGAGGGGTGTACGAATTAGATTGACTAAAGTATACCTTTTCGTTTGCTATACACATCAGGTGCGGGTCCAGGGGGCCGAGCGTGTCCCCGGCCCCCCGCCCAAAAAAGGGGGGAAAAGGAAAAAAAGGGAAACGATTGATTGATGACCGGCCTGATTTTACTAACCGAACCTAACCCCTATGGGTGATACTTCATTACCTTTTAATGACCTACTCCCCCCCCCCCCCCCCCTCTAACCTGGTGAGCTATTATGTACGTGTGTTCAATATAAGGGATAAGATTTGTTATACACACGTATGAAAAAAATGAAATAAATAAGATTTCAGATAATAAAATATAATAGAAAAGATGGATCAATGGTATCATCAGCGTGCTTATTGAAGTTGCATAAGACTAGACTATGCACACAACTGTTTTTATCGAGAAATAAAAAATAAATAAAATAAATCGTAACTTTGTTATTTTCAACAGATTTCGATCTAAACTACTCTAACAACCCAACTTGAGTATTTAGAAAAGTTTATAACATGAAAAAAAAAAATAATGCATTAAAACATAATATTTTCTCCGTCAAAAAAAGCGATAGGGAAAGGGTTAAGGCATAGCAAAGAATGTTGTAGGCTGGTCCAAAATATTATCGTCGGTAGTCTTGTCTTGACGTAATGATTTACTAGTAAGTGGTCCATCCACTCAAGGATGAATACACAGCAGGTGCAAAGCCCCGGTAATAAAGAAAGATAATTAATGCATGCAGTATAGGGGCAGCGGAGTTGGTGTCCCCATTTTGATGTAGGATGGGGGGGGGGGGGTGGGTGTCCGTACACTTAACAAAATTGATGCAATATTTTTTGCCCTGAGATTAAGCCAAAATTATAGGTTAAGTATGCTTATCATCATCAATATTTGTTCTCAACAATATTTTCTACCATTTTGTGCTAAAAACCTACAAAAAAAATTGCTTTTAAACCTATTCAAATGGCCAATAAAAATAGACTGTCCGGACACCCGACCTGTCCGGACACCCAATAACTGGGTATATAGGCCTTACCTTAAAATTGCCCCCAACATCAAAACGAACCTTTTCAATTAAAACTTATATAAAGAGCTGCCCTAGTCCTTTTACTGGACTTTTCTCCACTTCTTAAAAGAGTCAAATTAAAACTTTCTTGAGAAAAGACGAATTTTGAAAATATATATATAGGCCCTATAATTAAATGAATAATGAATAAAATAACTTTTTAGTCAGGCATTAAAAAATATTGAAAAAAATAATGAGGTCGGAATTCTCAAATTTCCAGCTCGGTAGCAATTTATAATGTGACCGTTTCGTATCCAGAGCTACTGGATACATTTTTTTTTTTCTATTCATTTATTTGTTTATTTTTTTGTAACAATGTTCCAAGTTTCCTCAGAGTATGGGGGTGTTCCACAGAACTCCCAATTCCTATATTGGGTGTTCTCCACCCCCCCCCCCCCCCCCCCCCCTCCCCTATACCACTAAGTACCAGCCCACAATCAACTTCAGACATAAATTAACACGACACACTTTTATATATTACGAAGCAAAATTAGCCGGGAGATCTGCCTTCCTTTCTAAGTAAATATAATTATCGATCCTGTCGGATTATCTCAGGGTATGATGCAAAATGCATAGACAGTGTTTGATGCTGTTTTCTTCGTCTCATGGATGCTGACAATAGAACGTGTTGTCTGTTTAGGCATCTCTATAGTGAAGTGACGTCATACATTGTTATGCAAATAATCTGCAAGTCTCCGACGCGTGACTGATGTGTTACGAAGAAAGTGATTTGGGTGAAGAATAGTCTCAAAATAACGAATTTTGTTTTTCATAAGAGATAATACTTCTGGATATTTCCGCCTAAAGATTGTTGAATGGAAATATAAGGAACTAATAAGGATCCGAGTGCTCTTTTACATCATTTGTTAGGCTTATTCAGCAGGAGTCGAGGTAAGTTCAAACTTTCCACATGGTCCCACCTGTTGATTTTGATGTTAGTAAACGCATCTACACCATATGATTAACTCGACCAAGATTAAGAAGAAGTCTACTCAAAATCCGATGTCTGAATGAATATACGATAACAAATTTTTGCAATATTAAGTCAAGATGGTGAGGCCTTTTAACGATATATTAGATCGTACCCCAATATCAAGGATCATGTTATTTGACGACGTGATTGAAGTTGAACAGATATGCAGATGATGGCTGAGACTGAGTGATGGAGAACAGAGTAGAAATCTAAAGTAAGAGTAAAAAAAAAAAAAAAAACACAAATCATTGCCATTGGGATTGGCTGTGTTTCTCAGTTTTTCATTTTGTGATATTTTTTTTCAATTTGATTCGATTCAATTCAATTTGGCTTTACACTTCACTTGGCAGCATTCTGGACCATGTCATTGCTATAGTCACTCATGATACGATGTCAATACTTTAGTATTGGTATTGCACCACTGAAGCAATTAATGAATGTGCAACTGCAGCCACTCGTAATATTACGATGTCAATACTTTAGTATTGACCTCGTGGACCAAACTGCCATATTTTGGTGAAAATTTTGCAACCTTGTCAATGTTGTTTTATCTGAGGTTTTTCTCCTTTTTGCAATAACTTTCAGCTCCAAAATTAAGTAGTGGCATATGTCTATGTCATTATACAGACACAGTGAATAGGTTTTGGATAAATTTCAAATCAAAATCATGGAAAAAAAAAATTAAAACATCACTTATTTTTTTGCCCTTTCCTACCCAAAAACGTGCGGGGAAATTTTCAGAAAGTGGACTTCAAAAAATAATATTTCATCCAAGAAGAAAGAAAGAAAACTCAAAACATCAGGGATAGTGAAAGGAACATCCGACCACTCAGTTATTGAAGAAAAATAAGTGAAAATGTTATTTTTAAAAGTGAAAAATTAAGTTTGTTTTCTGAAAGTTTTCTTACTGATTCTTGTCATTAGTCCCAGATGGTTCAGTTGCTTGTGTGACTGTAGCTGGGATGGGTGCGCTTTCTTCAGAACCTCCACTATTTTGAAATTGTTGTAGGTGATCGTTTGATGCTTAATGAAATTATCAAATACCTAAACTACCAAATTATGCAATTACTAGATGTAGCATGAACATAAACTTACATCATTTTACATGATCCCATTTTCAAAAAAAAAAAAAAAATCCAGAAAAAGGGGATTTAGTTCTATTAGTATTATACGTTAGACTCTAGATCTACAGTGTGTTCCTAAAAAAAGGAAACCGAAGTTCAAAGGTCAGTCATTTCAAAAGTACATGTTTTATTCTGGTGATTTCTTTATTAAAAAACTAAGTAACTTATCAGCTTTAATTTGAGACACTGTTGACGTCCAAACTGTCATGGATCACAGAGTTAGGGTCCTTTGAAGGTGACAGGTACAAAACCCATTTTCCCAAGTTTTTCGTCTGTAGGGTACGAGACAAACTTTTTGTAAACATTTGGTTTCATCGTTTTGATTTTTTCTTTCACATTAAAGTTTCAATTAAATGCAATCACATTTTCCAAATGACCTATCTCATTGGCAATGGAATTTCAGATTTTGGTACACCAAATTTTTTTCCCGTCACACCGGGCGAGGAAAAAGGTACATTCAATTTTATTTCACGTCACAAAAAGTTTGTCTCGTACCCTACAAACGAAAAACTTGGAAAAAGTGGGTTTTGTACCTTTCCCCCTTAAAGGACGCTAACGCTTTGATCCTTGACAATATGGACATGAGCATTGTCTCAAATTAAAGCTGATGAGTTCATTAGTATTTCAGGAAGCAAATCAAAAGTATAAACCATATGGCCGTGTGTTATAAGTTCGCCGCCTTTTGCGTTACATGCCAATTTCACTACAAATGGCACTTTTTCACTTCAAAGACCTGTATCTCGAAAAGTATCTCGAAAAATATATAAAAACTATACATTTTCTGAAAGGAAATTCCTCAAGGAATCTAAATCTGCATTGAAAAATTAAACCAGGTGCAAGATAAAAAAAGTTATTAGGAAAAAATTCAGGTAATTTAGATTTTTTAATTTTTCATTGTTTTTATCGTCAAGTGATCTATAATCACCCAAATATTAATAATATTATTATATTCTGGTAGAGAATAATAAGACCTTTCAAACAAGGTATAATTCATTATGGTTTACAATTTTAGAATGAAAAATATAACAATCTGAAATTTAGCCCTGAAAATATAGCTTTTTTCAAATTCATGAGGGGGTTGGGTCCTGCCAAATACTGTTGCACCATCAAACACATTGTTAAAGTGATATGATAGTATGAAGCAGTTTAAAAGCTTCAATCTGGTGCTAAATTTACAATCATAGGCTAAAATTTGGCAGAGATATTGCAGTTTTCCCAACGGTACTACAATATCTCTAATTCCCAGTGACTTTGTACAGGAGGCATTGCCTTTTTAGGTCAAATAACGATTGTTGAGTCTTCCTGGGCACTATTGTAACATCAAACCTATTGTTCAGTGATTTCATGGTATAAAGCTGTTTATAAGCTTCAGTTTGGTACCACATTCACAGTCAAAAGTCAAAATTTGGCAGAGAAATTCAAGTTTTCCCAAAATCAACCACAAAATGCAAAATTTCCCATTGACTTTGTACAGGCGGCGACGCTTCCAGCACCACCCCTACTGTCCCTTTAAACCATTGTAACTCCACCAGAATGTTACCTAGAACAATGAAACTTCACAGGGAGCTAGCACAGTAACTTAGCTTCAGAATGAGATCAAAATTTTTACATAAACTTTCTTACTTTGGAAAATATTGACAAATAAATGCTGAAAAATAGAAAAAAGCGTAACAGCACCACCCTATTTGGGTGGCGAGTTCATAACACTAGGGTTGGGCGAATCTCAACTTTTTTTTTCAAACAAGTTGTTTCTATAGTAAAATTCGACGTAGAAACTGAAAATGACAATTATTTTTGCATACGATGACGTCTTACGTCGCTAAAGTGCAAAAAACCAAAATGGCCGCTAAAATAGCGTATTATGCCCAATTATCGTACTTTTTATACGTATAAACCACTTTTATTGCGTTTTTATATGTCTTTTGGGTGTCAGGGAACCCAACATGATTAATCCAACAAGATTAATCCTACCTAAGTTGACTGTTAGTGTAATTTGGTAGTTAGTTTCAGTCAATATCGAGCAAAAATCACCTCATATCAAAATCACTAATTAACACCTATAACCATACTAGGTACATTTGGTCATGATAAAATTGTCAGATTTGAGCTTTTAAACCATCAAAATCCATAAAGAAACAAAATAAAACCGGTTTATACCTATAAAGTGTGTGATGAATGGGCAAAATACACTATTTTGGTTTTTTGCACTTTAGCGACGTCAGACTTCATTGTACACAAAAATCATTGTCATTTTTGGATTCTACATCAAATTTGACTATAGAAACAACTTGTTTGACATAACTTTTCAGAAAAAAGTCATTATTTGCCCAACCCTAATAACACACGACCATATTTTTGAAATGACTGACCTTTGAACTTCGGTTACCTTTTTTTAGGAACACACTGTATAGCTATATACAGTGTGTCCCACAAAAAATGCTAGTGGCACTTCAGATGGGTATAATATTAAAATTACAAAATCATGTTGTTTATATCTTTACACCTGTAAACTACAATTCGTTTTCTACAACTGGATGAAATTTTATGTGAAATGGTCCAAGAATCACAATGATATGACCATTTTGTCATTACACATCAGGAAACCTCTCCATCCAAGTTTATATTGAGTAGTAACGGTTGTGTGGAATAAAAGAAAACCCAAATTTGATCATTAATACTTTGAAAAATATTGCAGTAGTGATTATGAAATTTATATCACTGTAAAGTGCAACTCATTACCATTTAAATGATACTTCTCTCAGCTCACCATTATCACATATCACTGAACCCCATTGTTTTAAATAATGTCGTGCAAATTGTGAGTGGTTCAATTTCACGCTCATTGATGATCAAAGTCAGGTTTCCATTGAGGCACCTTTGAATAATGCATCTCAAGGAGCATGAAAGTGAGCACGACTTTGCAAGACTTTTTCAGAACAATGGGGTTCAGCGATGCATAATAATGGTGAGCTGAGAGAGGCACCATTAAAATGGTAATGAATTGCACTTTACAGTGATATAAATTTCAAAATCACTACTGAAATATTTTTCAAATTATAAATAATCAAACTTTGGTTTTCTTTTATTCAACACAACCGGTACTACTCAATATAAACTTGGATGGAGAGGTTTCCTGATGTGTAATGACAAAATGCTCATATATTTGTGATTCTTGGACCATATCACATAAAATTTCATCCAGTGGTAGAAAATGAATTGTAGTTTTAATACTGGTGTAAAGATTTAAACAACATAATTATGCAATTTTAATATTATACCCATCTAAGTGCCATTAGCATTTTTTGTGGGACACACTGTATCTAGGACTTTTTTTTTTTTAAATCATAGAGATGAGAAAGGCACTGAGTATTTTAATAAACAGCAGCTTGTTGTTTAACAATGCAAGAATAGGGCCAGGGCAAGTTTAATTATTAATTTTGTATTTTCTGTTTTATTCTTAATAGGCAACACCAACTCAAGATGGGTTGTGCTTCTTCAGCTCAGCCGCCACCCCCACAAAATGCACAGGTAAGTTGTTTTCTTTATTTTGGTTTTATAGAAGTAAATCATGGTGGGGACCATGATTCATTGCAGTACAATAAACAAGTCCATAATAAGGAGTTAAATTTGTAACTTACAAAGAAAAGAAGAAAGGAAAGGAAATATTGGTGCCAGAGTTTAAAATCTTTAAATGTCATGAAAGTGATAATCACTCTACCCACTATGGTTTTTCTAAATAACTTGTCATGATGTTTCGGATATCAATTTATATGTCAATTGATCGCAAAGGTTGAAATTCAACTTTAAAAAATCATGTTTAACTCTGACCCTCTCTACAATAGGCATATCCGAAACAACCTCCTAACGCACCGCCACCACAACAAGCTCCGCCACAACATCAAGCACCACCACCACAACAACAAGCTCCACCACCACAACCACAAGTACAAGTATTCCAACAGTCAATGCAGATGAGTTCATCAACAGCACCACAACAACAACCGCAACCTCCACCACAGCCACCACAACAACAGACAGTGGTAAGTATTGCAGATTTAAAGCCATTTATTTCTACTACTGCCTCTTGTCTTGCCTACAACATGTACATGTATAGTGCACTGGATACATTTCCTTTACCTTGCACATGTATGTCACTTGTAAATTTTATGTGATAAAAGTGCAGTGTTTATTTTTGTTTATCCTACAAAATCAATTATGGTTTTCGTTTTTCTTTTTGTCTCCATTCTTGTAAAACCTTTTTTTTTTTTTGTCATAGTTCTTGATTTACATATTGACATATAAGCATTTAAATTTCACCAAACTCCCAACAAATGATGAACGTGTTTTACACATACAAATGTACATCTACAAATATATGACCAATCAAATGGCCTTTGGCAAATTTCAAAACTTATTAGTGTATATTTATTGTCTCGGGCTATACTGCAAAGCCTTAGAAAATCTTTATTTGGTGGTATTTAATAACATGTACATTGTATGTAAATATTGCAATCAAATTTAATATACACATTTGATTGTTCATTCCTAGGGTGCACTAATATACATGTAGTTCAATATTTCTTTAATAATCTTATCTATCACAGGGACCACAGCATGCGGACATTACAGAAGAACTTGTGAATTCTCTGCTGGAATTGGATAGTGAGATCGCTATGCTAGAAAGTCGCAATGTCTTCAAGCAGTACCAGATGAAGAAAGAACAGCACCAGAAGGTCGACGCACAGGTCAAAACAATGACCACAATGCATCAGCAACTTGATGCACAAACGTAAGTAGATGATCTCTTGCATTTAATAGTGCCTGGAGCATTTTCTGCAATGGAAATGGAGCTACAAAAATGTACACATGTATAAACACACTCAATGTAAATAAAGACAAGTAATTTTTCATTTATTTCCAACGGAAGAAAGACAAGCAACTGCAGTATGAAGAATTTGGAGCCAGACAGCTGTAGATTGGCTCAGCATTGTACTTGTACTTGAAAATTTACTGTACATTTAAGATTGCAAACTAATAACCTAGATAATGATCCTCCAGAAAATTTCAGAAACTGATACAATGGATACAAAGTATGATGATTTTGTTTCAAAAGTTAAATTGAAATTGATTTTTATAAAAGAAAGACTAATAATCCTCATGGTTTTATTGTTTTATGTAGGAAAAAAGAATATCAGGATGTTGTGGATTTGCAGCATAACACGTCAGTGAGACAGATGTGGTCACAGCAACAGTTTGATGCACAGATGAGCAAAGAACAACAGGTATTTATACCATTTCTGACACCATGACATATTTTGAACAATTAGGAGCAAAGAATTCACATATATTTTAAAGGGGTATTCCAGGGTGAAAATAATATGATTTGAATTGATAAGAGTAAAAACAGACAAGCCAAAACACTGAAAACTTCATCAAAATCTGATGAAGAATAACAACATTACAATTTTTAAAGTACTGTATTATTTTGGTGCAAGTTCTATGGATTCATGAATTAATTAAAATGATTTTGATTTGACATAATGAAACAAGAAAAAGGGGGTAACTTTGTGAGCTTACTCTCTAAAAACCTGTGATAGGGGGTTAAAGTTGTTGGCTTCCATCCCAAAAGCCCATGATAGGGGGTCAAAATCCTATACCATTTCCATCCCTTAAAGGGATATCTCTAAGAATCCGGAACAAGCATACATGTATGGTTGACCGCTTGAGTTGGGGGCAGTGTGAGGATGTGACGTATTCATTGCATATTCATGCCAACATACATACAAAAACTTTACAATATCTTTTTTTTCGGATTTAGATTAAAAATTCAGTGTTATTTTACTCTATTTCCTAAGATTGTAATATTTTCAGCCTGGCTGATTTCAAAGACCAAAAATCAAACATAAACTATGCACACATTTACTAGAAAAGCAGAGTTTATTTTTCCCCCTTATTTCTTCATTTCCTTTAAATAAACAAATCCTGAATAAAATACACCTATGGCCTGATTTTAAAAGATTGAATTTCAAAATGCAGAAATACTTTCACTCTCATCTAAACAATATAGAGCATATGTCTAACCATTGAAAAAGGGAACTCATTGTTTGATGAACGTACATTGATCCTTTAGGATGTGAATTGCATGCTTTTTGTATATGTTGTTTTGATAATTCAACATTCCTGTGCAATGTTAATTGGAAGAGTATGTAACACAGCACTAATTGTAAGTGTAAGTTCTTGTGTTAACATATAACCCAGTTTATTCATTTATTTATCTATTATTTCATTATTTTTGGGGGGTAAAATTTGTGATGTAGAAGGATACTGTTTTTGTTTTATGGTAGCATGCTTGTATAATGGCTTTGAGCAATCATATGGCCTTTGTAATATGAGATGTCTCACAAAATAATATGATGGTATTTTACTCCTTTTCCACTTTGCACAGAGACATCAGGTACTGTTGTAGTTTGATTGCATGTTTTACAAGGATGTTTGCAACTTTTGATTTGTTTAATATAATTTTGGGGTGTCTTTCCTGATTTTTTTTTCTTTAATCCATGTAGTTCAACAAAGAACAACAGGTAATTGACGGAGATAACATTTAATTAGCAATTTTGCTGCTTTGCATCACCATATAAAAACTTGTGTATTATCATCTTTTATAAACAAATAAATGCATTCCTTATAAAGGATTCCATATTTTTAAAGCATTGCATATATTATGTATAATCAATTTCTCTACTTTTGAGCATCTTACTAACACTTATGCATGTTATTCTGAATCTGAATCTGTGTGGATCGTACAAGTCATGTAAATAGATACTCTAGCATCAAAAAGCATTGCTTCTATTCACTTTGTATGCCAAGTGGACAAACTGTATTAAACCCAAGAATCTTGATGATATTCAGGACATTTAACTGGAGAGTGTAATCTACAAATCTACATGCCATTGCAATCACTTATTTTTCATAATGAAAAATCAAATTTATAGTGAACCATCTTATGTCAAAAGATATTTTATCTTTGACCTTTCATTGAGTTCGCTAGGCAAAATTTTCATACAGCTTTTTTCCAATTGTTAGAAGATTTGGAGTTTGAACTTGTGTAAGCTTACCTTAATTGTTCAATCTTGAATATAAAACCAACTCGCCCTGAACATTTGCCTGTGCTGATCCCATTCATTCCCAAATTAATATTCCCATTACTTACAAATATGCGTTGTACAATGTACAGACCTATTGATCCATATTGCTATCCGTCATAATGAGGCTCTTCATGTACATGTATGTACATTCCAAATCCTTTCATTGTCAAATGTGTGCTTCATTTATCTGTATTTTTTTCTCAAGTACATGTACTTAGAATACAAAACTCTTCAGAGCAGTGTATTTGTCAGAAGCTATGCAATACAGAATCTTTTGTCATTGATTCTAAACAAACTGAACTGTATAAAAAATATTATTTTGCTGTCAATTTTTTTTCCACAAATTAAACACTCATGGCTATAAAGCTTTTTACTTTCAAATAGTACTTTGAAATCATTTCATCATCATGTTCATATTTTATATATTTTACACTTTGTACAACTGTATGCTTTTGATATTTATTCACACTGAACATTTACATCTGCTATCTCCATACCGTACGTTATTAATTCCTAGTACGTGCATGTCTTGTTGTGACTTTGATGGCTGAATCGGTATTTGATAAAGCATGGTTTATGCATGTATATGTTTTTTAGTCTTTTAAAAAAAAATTTGTTTAGAAAAGGTGTAAAGAGTTGTTTACATTTCTTAGTTGAAATTGATAGCGATAAGTTTGAACCAAAATATTTTACTTGTTTCAATATCAGGAATATATAAGTTTTGTCCGATGAGATAAAAATGTAATAATGCCAACTAGGGATTTCAGCTGTTATGCATCAGTTTTGGAGGACCTATGCACTTTACAGAGACCCGTGAATAATTCTAAAGTGTACATTATGTTTTATTAATTTAACCACTTGACTGCTGCATGGTGCTAATTGCACAGACAATAGCATGATCTGTATTACGTGGTCTGCAGCCAAGTGGTTAAGAAATCTTTATTATTATTTTTGCTGGTAGGAATACATGGATGCACTCAACAAGCAGGAGATTCATCAGAAGCAGTTAACAGCTATCAGTCAGCAATGTGTGATGTTGAACAATGAAGTAATAGCACTCAAGGGAGACAAAGATAAACTCCAAGGATTGTATGATAAACAAGATGTCACACTCGGTGAGTGGCCTTCACTAGTTTACAACATTTGGGTCCACAATCCATCTGTTGATACCAAGTCCAACATTGCAGGGCTCAAATTTCCCAGTAGCCCAGAACCAATTGCCACATGAAACTTTACCAGGCTTTACCACCTATCAGGTCACCTAACGTCATAACTCTGTAGATGGAATTCTGAAGTTGTTCTTCGGGCTATCTCAAGAAAAATATTAAGCGCGAGCCCTGCCCTTGTCAGAACAGGGTTTTGAAATTTCTTTAAATGTCAATAAAGACTACTGTCCATAAATCATGCAGGGGAGGGGGCACAGGCTCCTGATTCTAAGATTTTGTTTCACTTGGGCCGATGGAATCTGTGCCGGGGAAAAGCACAGGTTGTTGTCTATTTGCTTAGCTGTCTGATTGAAATGCTGATAAGCAGAGTTGTGGTAATAGAAAAAGTATATTGTTAATGTGATGTCATCACTTCTCAAGAAAACATATTTCAGAATATCAATTTTTTCCTGAGAATATATTATACCAAGTTTCCTTCGAAAGACCTAAAAATTTGTCAAATTATTAATACTGCAAGCACAGTGGGAGATACAACATGAGCTTTATTTTGAATGCTCAAATAAGATTGCTTGTTTTTAATATGTATCAAATAGAGTATGCTGTATGTACTGATTTTTTTTTATCAAACTTATTATATTATGACTGCTATATGCATTTGATATGTTCTCCTTAACAGCAAGCATCTTTGATGGTAAATATGGAAGTGAATCTGAGTACAGACTGGAATCAGAGCTTGATATGTTACAGGAACGTAAGCAGAGGGTTGCTGTAGCTCGTTATAAGTGGAACAACTCACACACTCTGGTCAAGCATGCTTGTGGACAGCTTAGCTTTGGTATCAGACGATGGGCCGATGTCCTGCAAATACCGGCTACGTAAGTCTAAATTCCTGGACTTTTGTAATTGGTTAAACCATTTTTGCTGATTCAAGATTCACATTTGCACATATGTATGTCTTACATAAATATCTTTGGGAGATAAATGTTGTTCAACTTTCAATGTAGAATCAAGTGTATACCTATAATGTATTAGTATACCTGGAAGTGTAGGATATCAAAATCAAACTAACTTTGTAATCTAATTTTCACTAGGAGACATGATGGTTCATTTGGAAGGGCCTTGGTCTTATAACCAGGAGATTATGCTTTTAAACAAAATTTATACTTATCTAGAATATCTTCCTCAATACGAAGTCCCATGGATAGGAATGAAAGTCCCCTATCCCCTGATTCTTTTTTACCCACAAGCGTTTGATTGCTTTCTTAGACAGTCAAAAAATACATTCAAGTAATCAAGTTATGAAAAGATGACAGTATGTACTGGGAGAAGAGTTTACCTGAATTTTCAAACAATTTCTCTTTGCAGGAACTCCCAGATTAGGTATCAGTTTGCTGCTGAGGCCCGTAACAACCTGGTAGCGGCAGCCCAGAACATCACAACGGCCCAGCAGTATCTGACCACCATCAAATTTCCTTACTGTACACCGGATGAGATGGACACTTTGAACAAAGCCATCGCAAACATCTTCACCGACATGATGCATGCCGATCGCCATAAGCACGCCATGGAATGTTATGTGACAGTGTACAAGCGCTCAGCTGCACTCATACAATGGTTTGAGCATGTAAGATCATTTCTTTCGTTATAGTAAATGTTGACAGCCAAATTCATTAAAAGACTTAGGCCCTATGATATATTGATCATGATCAGCATGAATATGCGGTAGACTGCTCTATAAAGTAAGAACTCAACTGCATCTCTACTATAATTAACGTAATGTTGTATGTATGTATGTATGTTAGTAAAAGGCTCCGTCAGTTTATATTCATATTCCGCCAAATTGACACACGAGGTTGATACAAACTGTGGCCGGTTTTAATCTATATTCGGTTGAAAATGGAACAGTTTAGGCTGAGAACTAGACGTAAAACATGACTTTTGTGGCCTTTTGATTGTGTAAAAACGGGTGAAGTCTGTAGACTACAAAAAATGAAGATACGCGGAATCTCTTTATGACGTAACAATGGGTGTAATTAAGCTACATCCTGCACGCGGAACCCCTTTATGACATAACAATAAATTTTGATTTAGTGATCAAATTGCGCCAAATATTCTAAAAAGACGGGATTAATAGAAAAACATTGGCCGGCTTTAAATCTTTACTCTGTTGAAAATGGTCAACATTTGGCTGAAAACTGGACTTTAAACATGAATCACAGGGGCCGCAGAGCATTTTTTAAGTGGGGTGGGGGGGGGGACAGAGCCAATATGCGGGGGGGGGCTGAATAGATGGGCCGCAGAATAGGCTTAATTATGTTCACGGTTTTTTTTTTTCTTCTTTTTTTTTTTTTTTTCCTTTTTTTTTTCTTTCCCCCACGTTTACTAAAAAAAAGGAGGAACGGGTCTTTAATAAATAAACTTTGTATGACTCTAAAGAATTTCAGAGCTACATAAAACAAAATTAAAATCATCTAAGAAATTCAATCATCAATAAAAATTGGAAATTCATCATTAAAACCCGCGCAAAGCGCGGGTATCCTGCTAGTTAATGCAATGGTTTCAGCATGTAAGAAATGGATTGTATCACCTTCTAGCTTGTGGATGGATCAGTTGATCAATAAAACAATCCTCAAAGGATATAAACTTTCAAACCTGATCCAAAGACAAGGAAACAAACGATTAAATGTATACTACCACCACAGTTATGCAATTAATTGAACATCTTATTCTTTCTGCATGGGACTTTTGGTCAGCAAGATAATTCAACGAGGACCCGAAGAACAGTAAAACTGTACTGTATGTAGGATATGAGCTTTTCAACCTGAAGGACAAAGACACAACTGATTACACTTATATCATTAGCATCCTCAAATATGCAATCAGTCAGTGTTACTTTTCTTCTCTATGGCACACAGGTGATCAACAAGACAATCAACAAGGACCTGGAGAAGACGAGTAGGAACTGTGCTTCCAAGCAGAAGGAACTCAAGATGGAACGGATGAAGCTAGTACAGGAGAAGGTCAAGGAGAAACTAGGTGCAGACGTTGCTTCTCGTCTCCAGGAAAGGTCACAAGCACAAGGTCAGTTGACACTCATTTTTTACTATATAGTGAAAACTCGTAATAATGAGGTCTGTGGGACTGTAGAAGTTACCTTATCAGGAATCCCATTATAACAGGGTAAAAAAAAAAAAAAATACAAAGAGCTGGGACCAGCAAAATTACTTCATTATTTCAAGACCTTCGTTATATCAGATCTTGTTATAACGAGTTTCCACTGTATAAGTACCTATTTTGTGAATTTTGTGAGTCAATTCTCACAAAAATTTTGTTTTTTTTTTTTTCTTTCTAGTATTTGCAAAAAATTTGCTCTTGCAAATTTTCCTTACCTGGTATCTAAACCTTGAAAATATCTGTACACAAACATTTTGGTTTTAACAGTAAGTAGATAGATGCACTGTACATGAAAGTCTCTGCATTATTAATTTTAACACAAAATCTATTGCTTTAAAGATAATCTTGAGTTCTGGTAACTAAAGAAGAATATTTGTCTCAAAAGATATTTAATTACAATGAATGTTCAGATCAATCAATAAATGATAGCTGCCTAGGAATTTTAGTAGAAAATATGAGATAGCTGAGTAACGAATTAGCAAATAAAGACGTGTGAAGTTGGGTTATTAATGTGTACTCACTACACTCAGCAACCATCTGCAAACCATATAAATTGTAAAGTGAGCTGCATGCCCATGTTGGGCACCAAATCCGTGTGATATTATTTGTAGACAAAGTGGGCCAGATAGCACCATACTCTAAGCCTCAATTTGACCAAACTTTCCTTAAAAGTGTATCCCAAATCATACATGTAACATAAACATATCAGATGTAACTATATTCATTTGTATAATAGAACAATATGAGGACTTTAGGGTGGAAGAACTAGAGTTGAGCTTTTACAAGAACCAATTATTTTGTTGTAGATGCTGAAATAGTAGAGGACAAGGATGAACCTGAACTAGCCATGTTGGTAGATGCAGACTCGGTCTCACAGGCAGGCGATGACGCTCTGGCTCCGGTAATTTCACTCTTCATTCATCTACAGGTGTCATGGTGGAGTGATTTAATGCATTATAATAACCAACAATATAAATAAAATACAAGATTTAATGAGTAATATCTACATTGATTGATAAAGGTAGCTCAATAATGGGGCAAGAGCAGATTAAGGCTGACTCGTTACAGCGATATGATATATTCTGAGAATTTTACTTTAGTTTTAATAGGGAAATAATATTGAATTTATCATGATCACTATGCTTGATAAAAAAATTTTTTTAATGTATAAAAGTTACTTAATGTCAAATATGACAGTGGTCATTCATTTTGCGTTCAACCTAATGATTTGGGGTTTGAATTCCAACCCTGCACTCAGGTAATTTGGCAGCATATTGCCAATGTAAAGTGGGACCTGATCTGCTTCATTTCTAAATTATTAGTTACTTTGAAAGTTTTATACTCCATACTTTGTTTTGGTAGACATAAGTCTTCATATGCAACCATTCACGGGGGTATTTCTCTCCTAATCCTTGTACTTGTATTTTTGATCTGTTTTTTATTAGGAGGGAAGTGCTGAGATGAATGCCCCCACCCCCATTGGGCTTGAAGATCTTGCTCCTACACCAGCCATGGATGATATCTTTGGTAAGCATGAATTGCAATATGAAAATTTGAGGTCTGATAATAATAACAAAATTAAGACCCAGTACAATCCAACAGATTACCATCAAGTGTCATTCTGTTCAGATGTTGAAAGGTATGGGCCAAATGTTTCTGGGAGAAAATAAGTAATTACCAAGTATAGTAATAAGCCAAAAAGTTGAGTTTTCATAAACTGACAGAAGCAAAGTATCTATGAGCATTCACAATGACTATAGAGATACCAATGACAATGCAAATATGATACTAACAAAAAATTAGGTTCATATTTTAGTATGCATCCACTATGGAGTCTACCCACAATGTTTTGATTTTCTTGAGTGCATTTACCTACGTGTATTCTTTAGTGTTCCAGTGGAAAGTTTGACCTTCCCTTTGAAAGCCCCTTTGTTTGCTACACAATGGATCCTTGTTGTGGGATGTACTATGAGTATGCGCATCACTGGATTGGAACCATATGTTTAAAAAATAGAACACACTTGTGAAGTAAAATTATTATGTACAATCAAAATTAAGGCCTATTTTGGAGAATATGCACTGTGAGACATCATTACTACAAAAAGCCTCTTAAAACCAGTGTAAATTGTTGTTATTAAAGGTGGTTATACTATAGCATAGAGTGGGCCGAATGAAAACTATCTGACCACATACACTACGGTCACTGTATAAAACCACCAACACAGATACAATGTATGTGCAAGCACACATAGCCTGCTTTCAGGATCTTTTTGTTTTGCTAAATATTGGACAGAACTTACTCATTTTTTACCAAACTCATTTGGTCCTTGTCATTCATTTGTACAAAAACATACATGTAAACTCTTGGTGGTAAAAAAAGTAGAGTGATTGTAGTCTAGTGGATACTGTCATTGGGATGTGGATTACGAGATACATATGTGGGGTTTAAGATGCTAATCTAAATTTGTCGCACTCAACCAAGGTACAAGTAGAAAAGGGTTCCTTGAAGTTTCCTTTTACCACCTTCTACCTTCAAGGCACTTCAGTGCCTTGGTGGTAGATAGAAATATTAGAGTCATAATAGTCCTGTGGATAATATCACTGGACCATGGTTTGCAAGGTACATATGTTGGGTTCAAGACAGTAATGTAAACATCTCACTCTCGAAACAGGTAACAGTAAGAAAAATTTCCTTGAAGTAACAAAGTACCTTATTTAGTTTCCAAGAAGAAGCCAATGTTCTTATTATTTCCAGTATTCTAATTTCTATGTCTTATTTGACCTTCAGGTAACATTGAGGAGTTGAAGAAGCAGCACGAGGAGCAGGTGAAGGAATACGAACGTCAACAGGAAGTCAACAAGACCAGAGCAGACCAGGATCTACAGAGCAAGCTAGCTGCTCGAAGGTCCAGGCGCCAACGTCAAGCGGCTCAGGAGGCAGAGATGGCAGCATTGCAGGGCTCTGCTCCTTATTAAAGTATGGAAGTATTGGCCAGAAGTAAAAAAAATGTCTTGAGGGACTGACCAGGGGGGTGTTTCACAAAGAGTTAAGTAGACTTAAAGTCGCACTTAACTTATTTGCACATCTTGTATTATAATGCGCAATTTAATTGATAGATTTCTCAATGGCGCGCATCCCCTAAGCATGGTCAGTCCAATGAGGTGATACATAATATAATGTATAAAAATAACGATTTAAGTGCGATTTTTAATTCTACTTAACTCTTTTTGAATCACCCCCCAGTAGCTTTGATCGGAATGTAAAACCAAAATTCATGAGAAAAGAAGTTGAGTCTGCTTTAATAATCTCTTGAGCGCTGGTAATGGCAATGGTCACAGAATCCAAAGAAACAAACATGTACCTTGAATGTCCAAAACTCCAAGTGAATGATTAAAGACAAATGATTTTGAAAATGAATTTAATATATTTTAGATTCCCTCGATGTGCTCTAGGTAAGCTTAAAGAAAATTGTTTGATTCTCATTTTCTCAGCTTGTATTTAGCATTTCTGATCCTTGGCACTGTCTTCAGATGTATATACAGTTTTGTGGTTATAGATTTTTACATCATTTATTTTGATTTTATCAATAGAGTTAGACATATTTTAAAGGACAGTGTTTTGTCATTTAGAATGTGATTCTAAATCTTTGAAAATCATTCTAAATAAAAGTGAAGTGAACATAAAATACCTCATTAACTATTTATATATATCTGATTCAAATCATATATTCACAATTGTTATATGTTTTCATCAAGATTTGAAGTTTTCTACAGACCTGTGTAGACATGTACATTTTTCCTCTGTATATAAGTACAACGGAATCATATTTGTAAAAAATTGAATACTTATCTTTTGTATATACTGTACTTGAAAATGCTGTATATTAATAATTATACTCAATGATTTTGGAATCATATCAATTGATCTGGAACATACCCTTTCTTTTCAAATGCATTCTGTTGAGGAACTTTATTTCAGAATTCTAAAGACAAATGTTTTTTGCAAATATCTGAGAAAACTGAACAGAACTTGTATCTATAGGATAATACAATTTATATTGCTATATTTTGACCAACCAAATAATTTCAGTATTACAATTTTAAGTGAATGTATATAGTAATCATTCTAATCATTTATCAAATCGAAACAGAAAATGTGGCTATTTGTATATATGCTCTGGAAGATAATGCATGTTTTATCTTATGTACAGTGTATATAATTATGTTGTGATAAAAATATACTTGAATATAAAGTTTATTCACTGGTTATACAACATAGGTAACGTTACATTTTGTACTTTAAATACTATGCTCTGTGTTTTAAAAAAAAAATTACTTTGTTGTGTAGAAAAGTTGACAGTTTTGGGAGAATTCCTGTTAAACTTTTCTAGAAGCAAACTTCTGTATGTGTATTTTTCCCTTTTAAATGAGCATATAATTCTTTTCTTTTCTCCCTTTTGTATCATTGTGAATGTACAATGAATAATGCGATACCCAAATGTTATGTATCATTCATATTTTATGATCTTGAAATCTTAAAGAATATGTTTGTTAATTTACATGACATTGAGCCTAGCATTAATGTTATATAACCTAGATATTAGTCTCTGTGACAATCGTAGTGTCTGTTATAAGAAAGGGGAAATGTAATTCTTTAAGCCACCAGTCTTATCAGCATTCTAAACCAAATTGTGAAATGGTGCCAAGATTTCTGTTTGTTCTGTGTCACAAATCAAAACTACTGTTGTCTTTCTTAAAGTGAAAATTATCTTTATCTTCCCTATCCTGATTGCACAAGATTAAGCTGAACTACAAATCCCCACGTTCTTTCAAGTTTGTAGGGATATATGAACATATTTTTATAACTAACTTTGTTATTTCTATTTTTTTGCTAAGACTTGCATGGACATGCTGAATACATGGCAGGCCTACCTCTAAGTAACCATAAGTCAAATATATCTAAATCAGATTTGTACCTGACCCCATTAATCCTTCCAGAACTGCAATAGCAGGGACTGAAGCTGAATTTGACAACCTTGTTGTCAGTATTAAGCGCTATATAAATGTAACTATTATTATTATTCACTAGCTGGAAAAATATTCAATACTAATTTCTGTGTGAGGCATTTGTCAAATTGGATAAAGATATCTTGAAATGTGTAGTATATTAATCTGGATTGAAAAAATATACATATATTACTGTCTCGTGTATAGGCCAGTCAAACTTGAAGGCATTTGTATTCAGATTTTTTTTAAAGTCTCATTCTGTACTTGAAAATAGGAGAGAAAAAACATGTCATGATTTAATCTGAAAGTCTCATATTACAAAAGTAAAAAATCTGAGCCAATCTTTTAAAAGATCAATTCTTAATTGTAACGGCCGTTTTCATTTTTTATCCATGAATATATGTGAAAAAGTTAAGCATTCTTCTTGATTTTTGCAGAGATTTGAATAATATATATACATATTTCATCATAAATTTGTAGTAGACCGTAAGACGCTTGCAATGTTAACCATTGTCTTTAACATCCATACATGTATAAAGATGATAACCTGATACGATTTTGTAGCAGTGTTGGGGTCTAATCATGACAAGTCTTGAAGGTCACAAGGTATGAAGTTTTTAATCTCTGCTATAGCACCAACTCCTCCCAACTTAGGTGAATAAATGAGTACTTGGAGGAAAAAATTCTTTTGAGTGCTTCAGTTCATAATCAGGGAAGCTGGGCTATAGTGTCAGGATAATAATTCAAACTCAGTGGAATTGTGATGAAAATTTCTTGGATGTGTGTAACAAGGACCAATGATATTTGTTTATCCTAGCTCTTGGATTATTTTGTAAATGTAACCAAAAATAATTGCTTTAAAAAAAAAACTGTCTTTCATATGTAATGCATGCATGAAGCCCAACTTGAAACCTTTTGAAGACACCTTGAAATGATACAGCTGTATAAATTCAAATTATATTTGAGTGTGTGATTCCTATTTCATATTTTATAATACTTGTATATTGATATCTGTGTTTTCATGAATAAATATATTATAGTTCTATCAAAAACACAAATGCCTTGTCTACCAGTAGTTTCATTCAACTGCTTAACTGATTGGTTTGAATTCACTCAATGAGATATTAATATCATTAATTTTAAATGACCCAGCAAATCCAAAGTTATAATAGATATTGATGGATATGGGTCTGTGATGGAGTTTGACATGAATTTAATCAAACATTTGTGCTCCAAGGTTCATAATTTGACTGGAAATTTCAAAAGCATTACCCGTAATTGATGAATAATTGGGATTTGTGCTGGTTATAATTCAGAACCTAAAACTGATCCAGTCACTGAAACAATTATTCAACCAAATATTCAAACACTGATTTGATCAATCAAACACTCAATACAATAAATCAATCAAATACTGATTCAATGAACCAATCAAACATTTATTCAATTATTCAAACAAACACTCGATCCAATATTTAACACTAATCACTTATTCAATCAACTAATCAAACAATAATTCAATCAAACACTCTGTCCCATCAACCAATAAAAAACACTGATTTTAATTGATCAATCACTGATTCAATCGATCAGTTAAAACAGCCTGATTCAATCCATCACTCAAACACTGATTTAATCAACCAATCAAACACTGATTCAATCAGTCAATCAAAAAATGATTCAATCAATCGGTCAATCAAACACTGATACAATCAATCAAGCAATTAATTAAACACTGATTCAATCAACCAATCAAACACTGATTCAATCTGCCAATTAAACACTGATTCAATCAATCAAACACTGATTCAATCAACCAATCAAACACTAATTCAATTAAACACTCCATTTAATCAACCAATCAAACACTGAGCCATCAACCAATCAAACACTGATTTAATCAACCAATTAAATAACCAATTAAAAATGATTCAGTTAACCAATTAAATGATTCAATCAACCAGTTAAATAATCATGCAATCAACTAAACACAGATTCAATCAATCGAACAAACACTTGTTTCAACCAACTAATCTAAAACTTATTTAATCTACATGTAGTATCAACCAAACACTAATTCAATCAACTAATAAAACACAAACACTGATTTGATCGATCAAACACTTGATTTGAAAGATCAATCAAACTTGGAATCAATCAAAACTAAAGTGGATAGCCAAGATGATAAATGCCCAAACAGTGGCGGATACAGGATTTCAGGATAGGGGGGGGGGGGGGGGGGGGGGGGCGCCAGGCCCGATAAGGGAGGCGCCGCCAAAATTTCCTCATTTTAACATGTACAGTCAATGAGCGGTTTTCAAATTATAGGGGGGTGCGCATCCCCTGCGCCCCCGTCTGGATCCGCCACGGCCAAACCACATCACACAACTTCATGCCAACAGAGGAAACATTACAAGCGCTTTGTTTCTGTTCTAATATTTCATATAATTGTACTGAATACAACTGAATAAATAACAACTTTTTATCATTATATCATTTTGGTCATAGGAAATTTAGTCAATCAAGGTAGCTCATTCATGAAAGACGATGCATTTTATCTTGATACTTAGTTTGGATAGTACTTCTTTATAAGGCAGTAATCACATGATTGGTATGCAAGGCAAAAGAGTAGTTCTTGCTTTCCATGATAGAACTTCCATAATATCATTCTCATGATAGAAATATATGTGCTACGATTTTTACAGGAGTGATATCAACTCACACAACCTTTCAGGAATATGTATGGTGTAAGCATAAATCTAACACAACCTCCTTTTTTATGCAAAGGAATAAATTCTCAATATGAACCAACTATGAAATGTTATATTGCTACTTTGTCATGCACATATTACTATTTTCAATATGTCCATATTAACAAAATAAAACATTTCTGAAAGGATGATTACACTTGTTCAGAAGCCTTGGCAATGCAGACAATTGACAAATTGATTGCAGAATTACGTTCAAACTACATCAATCTGTTAAATGAAAATATACCATGATTACTTGGCTAATTATTGTGCAAACATCGAGAAATTAAAGGAGAGATGTTTGTCTTAAAGTGAATAGAATATATTCACATTTGGTCCATTGCTGTTATCATTCATTGTTTGGAAGATCATTGGAATATAATACAAAATAAAAATATAGGCCTACAGGCTTGGATAAAAGTCAAAATGATTCATACTATTCTGTTTATGCCACATAATTGTGCTAAGCTTCATACATCTTTCTATTAAATTCATCTGCATTCATCTACATTTACAACATATATTCAGCCAAATATACACAAAACTCGCAAATAACCAGTAAACTTAATCAATACTTATAGTTAACATTCCTAAACATCCATTAATGAATACAAATTAATGTAAAATATCACTGTACTGAAATCTAGATCAATCTCTTAGCCCCACAAAATAAAAATTTATAAATAATACATGTTATGTAAACTTTTTCCGACTGATTACAAAAAAACTAACGAAACAATTCACTCCTGATGAAGTGATTGGTATCTTGTTAACACATGCATGTAAGTTTACACTAGAGTGAATAAAGGGCTGATAGAAATACCTGGGGGTGATTCAGTAGCGACTAAAACCAATCCCAATTGGGATAAAATCCATTCTAGGATCAATAACCATGTTATAGTTCCATATGTCAATAGTTGGGATTTATTTTAACTGTTAATGAATCATCCTCCTGGTCAAAACACGAGTGGAGTTTAATCGTCTTCAATATTATGAAAAATATTACAAATTCTAAAAGCTCATTTCACATACATTTGTAGGCATATAAAGTATATAGATATAATGCTACATTTTCTAACTCATCACATAGAAAGTCCTATTTCTTGATATGAATGAATTAAGTACTACATCTTTCTCCAAAATTTACCAAGGCAATCTACAAGGCAATCAACTGTAGACTGAACCCTTTACATTTACATTAATAGTACTTTCATGGTTGTTATATATGAATCTACACTCCGCAGTTGATCAGCAAGCCTGCTTGATACATTGCTTTAACCAGAGGGCACTTCACAAAAACTTATGCATGACTTTAAAGTCACGCTTAAATTCCAAGCGCATCCTGTTGTTAAGAGGCGATCTCAATTTGCAGACTTGTCAAAAGAGCACATCCACCGAGCATGATTTAACCTATGCAAGGGATGCGTAATATACTGAATGCATCTAGGAATTCAAGTACCATTCTAAGTCATGCGTGATTTTTTGTGAAACACCCCCAAGGCCTTGTAACATAAAGAGTTACAATCAATTGCACATTTGAAACAACCATTATGATTGGTTGACAGTGAGACTTTTATGCAAGAAGTCTACGAAACAAGGATCCTAATTTGCAATTGGTCGTTACTTTCTATGTTACAGAGCCCTGGAGTTCATTCAAACAACAGTAAAAAAAAAAAAAAAAAACATTCACCTCAGTCACACCCGCGAGACCGACTCCAAACAGACACATGCCTAAATAACATAATACAGTGTCTAAAAAATAAAAATAAAAAACTCCTCACCTGTGCAATGATACTTTTCTTGGATCATAGAGTGCAACATATAGTCGTGTAAATTTTCAAATGAAGGTGACAGGTACAAAATCCATTTTTCGCAAGTTTTTGTTAAAGGGTGAAAGACTGAATGAAAGTTTAGATGGTGTCACACATCACCGCACGTACCCCTTGTCTTGCTGTGGAACAGCAGTGACAGCATTCACTCAGTCTTCTTTCATTTTCTCAAAACTTGCAAAAGGTGATTCTGTAACTATCACCTTTTATTTGCAAATAAAGAAAGTTATCATTGCAACGGTGAAGAGTTTGTCTTTAATTATATGTTACCTATGAAAAGCCCAAATAGATGAGCTCGGCATACGGCCCCTCTAAAAATGGATTACCATTTTTTTTTATATATTCACTGTACGTGACCACCAATGGCAAGTTAGTAGTCAGTTTACTGTCTGTTTGGAGTTGGTTGAGTGGTGCGATCGAGGTAATATGGAAGCTGGGTTTGTATCATATGAATACAGGATATGAGGTTTGTTATCATTTATAGTGATCTGGAATAGGTTCAAGAAGTTTTGGCACAATGTCGTAGTACTTGACAAATCCGTTCTTTTGTATCCCAAACTCCCTCATCATGTCATCAACTGAGAATAAAAAGGAAAAAAGGAAATCAAATAGAAAAATGAAACAAGATTAAAAATGGATTGGGGAACAAGAATGGAGAAACCTAAGGGTCCCGAGATGGAAACCAAGTTAATGTGTTAGTGCCTACATGTATAACCAGTTCATTAGTTCTATATGTACTTGCACTAAAACATCAATTTGAGTAAAGTAAAAATTCCCATATAAGTCCCTTGAATTGACTGTAACTTTAAAGGCCCTCGCAAGTCGGAGATCGTGGGGAATGCGCGTTTTTCTTGAGCTCCATTGACTCATACACAATCTACAGTGAGGCTTACGCAAGGGTCGGCCTACTAGGGATTAACATTCGGACAGCACGAACATGACGAAGTTGGCCGAACTCAATCACTCAATAGGGTCAATAGCTTCGGATTAGTTTATAGACTCTCAACGGGTCTCTTCGTATTAATTCAAAGAGAGGACTTGTATAATGCTCCATTTCAAAAACAAAACATAGGTTAGATTTACTTCGGACTTCTGGTTAGTTAGTCTAGCCATGAAGGATTATACTCCAGACACCCTGACGCCTGGAGATTACGCAACACGCCGGGCTCTGATTGGAATGTTATCATTTCACCCGAGATAAGGTGAATTCCCCATGTTTTATCAATTATACGTCCCTTTAAGCTATAACATCCCCTGAGTACATGTACAAAAAAAGTAAGAGTTTTTTCTGCTTCATGACCAGGTAAAATAAAACATTAAAAAATTGCACAAGGTCTCAACAGTGAGAACTTTTACAGAAGTGGACTGTTCTCCAGGAGTTGGAGAACTTGGTGAATCTTTAATTCCATTGGAGGCACTCAATGAGTGGTATACTGGATAGATATACATTACCTTCCCTATCAGTTATCTTCTCTCCAAACTTGGTCATGATGTTGCGGAACTCTGAGGCCAGGATGAAACCTCTGTTCTGGGTATCTGTCAAACGGAAAGCATCCATGATCTCCTTGAAAGGATTCTCATTCTTATGCTGTTCATACATGATCTCCAGGAAGTCACTGAATGAGATCTTCTCATCTGAAGAAGTAAGAAAGCATTTAAGATTTAAATTATTTGATTATTAATCGATCAATGCAGAGTTTGAAGGGGGGAAAAAATATGTGCACTTATCTATCTAACAGAGGTATTGATTATGCTCTATTTGATATGTCCAGTATAACACCCCTTATATCCCAACTATGATACGACATATAACAGTATTACTATACGTAATTGGGCTGAACATACATCACTAGTTTTACATAATTTGCCAAGTAGGGTGAAATTAAATTACTTTTTTTTAATTGAATATTTTACATACATGTATGTCCATACCATACACAATTATAATTTACATAATATATATTAAATGTGAGAGTCATGAAAGCCAAGTGGCTCTTTTGATTAATCCCCTGCAAAAATTGACAAAATTTGAAACATTAACATGATTGTTTTTTTTTTGTTTTTTTGTTTTTTTTTTTAAACAGTTTTAGGACAGGGGTAATTTAATATTGAGAAGGAAGGAGAGGAGAATGTTAATACCACAATATAATACATACATAAACACATCTTTTATCTTCATGAGTATATTACGAGTAAATATTGCATTAGCTTTTATAATTCATCATAAAATACTGGTTTGGTAGAGGTGTATCATTAGAATATGGAACATAAAAGTGAGAATATTAAAAAAAATACCATGTCTCAGATTTGTAATATCACTAACCCAAAGAAAAGTTTTATACGTATGGCTTGTTTTTCAAACTTATACTCCAATATTAAATTTGAAGTTAGCTCCAAATTATATTACAGTACAGTAATTGATGATACAAGAAAGTACACATGTAGTACCAATTAATAGAAAAATTTCAATATTCTTTGAAGTGGAAACTGTCCTACGTAAAGTATTCCAATATATTTCCCTATTTTGTGCATTTAGAAGTATGACCACACAAAAAAGAAAGAGTGGTAAACTATATCATATATCATATATTTCCATGTTGTGTATAAGTATGAAATAAAACACATCATTCATATTATATTTGAAGTAACATAATTTAGCTCCTGCACTCACTTGCTTCATACTGTTTTCTATAAGCTTTGATCTCCTCTATGGAAGGGTTCGTCCCTAAAGACCTCATAACCTTTGTCAATTCATCTGCAAATATCAGCCCTTTTCTTGTCTTGTCGTAAAGTGCAAAACACTCCTTATATTCTGCAAGAAAAATACATATTGTCCACAAAAGAGAGCATGTGAAATAGATGGGTTATAGTTTTGGGAGATCAATAAAGAGCTATTGTTCACTATTTGAATTACCAGAAACGTGAGCTTTCATTTCATTTAATTCTTCATTAGTGCGTTTAATTTCCAAATCAACCTCTAACAATCAGCATTCATGTACGTAGTAATCGTACCGTGTTGAATATCAACCTTGTGAAAGGCATACTGAGGGAAGAGTTTGGAAACTACTAGTATTTGGGAAAGAAAGTGGACATTAGACAAAATGGTGAATAGGCATAGTGGCAATAAGACCAAAAGGTACCGGTAACTACACAAACTGATTGTGGACTAAATGGAAATTTAGACCATGTGAGATGATGAGACCAAATGGGCATAAGTCAAAGGGGATTTAGAACAAGTGACAATTTACTGCAAATCTGGCCAGGTTAGTGCCCTATTTTCACAACAGGTACATGTAGCTTTAATAGTATAAATTACAAATTAAATTTTTATTTATTCCCATTCTTTTTTCCCCCCGTTTTAGACATTCTGATACATTTTCTTGTACCTCCCATGGACTTTTTATTTGATAAATCATGGGTGTGCACGTGAAACAACTTGTTTTAGACCCATGGCGTAGAGCTATACGAGTTTTGAATGGGAGGCTGACAACCTGTCCGTCAGAATGTAACGTTAGATCTAGACCCTCTAGATCTCAAAATGTAATTAATTTAACATAAACAAGAGCATCAAGAGCAGTCTAATCTAGTGAGGCCTTACATACATGTATATACCAACTTACATGAGGGACTTCAAGATTATTTAAGCATTGTTAAGTTAAGAATGTACAATATTGGAAATTATCAGTTTACATTTCAAAATAACATTCATTGTCGTAAGTCAAAACTTGATTAGTCTCTGGGATTTTCTTCAAACCTTCTTAATTTCACTCAGATTTTAGTTATGTTGACACTCAAATGACAGGCCCGAGGCCGAGATCTAACGTTAGTCGAACTTAGTTTCTATATTATCAATAATAATTTAGTTTCAAATCCAATTTAAATGAAATTCTGGGATAAATTTCCCCCTTCAATCTCTAAGTGAAGAAACCCTCTGCCCGTTTTTACTTTTAGCCCATTGGAGTCTAATCATTTACTACCAAGTCAAAGTCAAGAATGGCAACGCCCAAAACACCCCTGTCGGCATTATTGAACGATGAGTAACGTTGCTCCTGCGCCGCGCCAGCGGGGTAGCCCGCCTACCAATGCCGTTCCGATCTAACAATGTTAGGTTTTTCTATACTGAACTTACCATCGATCTGTTTCTGCGTGAATAACTGGGCCTGTAAGTAAAACAATATAGAAAAGGCATTACTATAAACATAAGAAACGTAAACGCCAATACGTGATACGACAAAAAGAGACGAAATATGCTTAAATTATCTTACCATTTTCGCAAAGTTCTTCGGTCACTCAGTGCAGTCCGAGTTTAGAGAAAATTGTCTGTTGGAAATTTGACTAGACTCGTCCCAGCGCGCGCCTAGCGCTGACTCGTCCTTAGATTTATCGCGCAAAATTATCTCGGCCGTGTCAACACGAGAGTGTATTTTTTTTTTTCTATCGTGGACGCGTGGGCGTATCCACTAAATAGAAAGAAGGAAAAATAATCAGGACCAAAAAAAAAAAAAAAAAGAAGAAGAAAAGAGAGAGATAAACGACAGTCCTTCCCGTCAGTCGTTTTCTGTGAATCCAAGCCAATAAAGAAATAGTAATAAATGATGTTCAAGTTCATCTTTTTCCTCTAGCTGTCATTTAATACAATAGATCTAGAACAACAAAAAAGCCACGCGCATAGAAAAACAGAAGATTTTGAAACTTAAACTAAATTTTGATCAAAACCACTTTGCACAGATCAAAGCATTAGGCCTATGATTTGCAAGGGATTCCCACAGCAAATGAAGACTTTATAATCAGGTAAATTGTTGCATCCCCGGGGTTCCAAATCATGCCCATCTATTTTGTGGAAAGTGATTTTTACAATGATTTTTTTAAACTCTTCTTGCTCATTTGTATTGCTCTGTCTTTAATTTTTTTTTCAGCCTTCGGCCGTCTAAAAGCCACATAGGTATACACGTTCACTCCAATTTCATCCATCAATGATTTTTTTGTTGTTTTTTTTTTTGTTTGTTTGTTTGTTGTTGTTTTTTTTTTGCTGACGGGGGAGGGGGCAAAGGCCATGTACTTTTTTCTTAGTGGTTTGCGGCTGGAGGACGTACGGTCCCATCCGCCGCTACTGCGCATCAAAAGCCAATAATTATGGCTCCGAAAATACCTAATTTCAAAGATGATAGAAATATTTGTGTACCGTTGTCTATGCATGTGTGTATAAAAGCATTACCCCACCCCAACAATGGACACTGCGATCATCATGTGTTACATTGAGGAAAAGAGGAAATATCGACGATCATCCCCCCCCCCCAATCTCCAAACAATTGAGAAACCCTGCTTGACCATTGACACAATCATCAAATTTAATCATGCGCTATTCGGGGGGGGGGGCTTTACGGGCAGGCGCCCAAAAGGGCCCAAAAGTGCGCCATAATAACTTTTCAAACTTTAGGCTTCTTGAGTTGGGATTGATATCTTAGAAGAATCATATCAATCAAACATTTGTAAAAAGAAAAAAGAAGGTGATCATAATGAGCAAATTACAAAAAGGTGAAGATATTTTTTTTAAAAAAAGGGAAGATTAATTGGAAGAAGAAGCAGGAAGAGGATCGGGGAAAAGATTAGAGGATCTCAAACAAAGAGATCGATTGGATCGATCATTATCAAAGAAAAAGAGTGGCCTTTGGCCGAGGCATCTGAGGGCGAACACTTTCGTGTGTGTACGACCAGTGCAGTAGTGCAGTCAACCCGGTACCTCGAGCTCCCGCGCCCGATCCCACGGCCTCCGATCCCCCGTACCCACCGGGCCCGCGAGTGCGAGCCCGCTAAAGTCCAAGCATTACGCAAACATTGCAAGGCCAGGCGAGCAGACAAGCACAAAACTGATTTGACGATCGAACATTATTTCATGATTTGTCAGATGTCATTTGCTGCAACTCCGATCCCAAGGCGTAAGTTGCATTCTACGATACACATGAAAAACTAACTTACAAATGTTAAACTCGAAACTTTAAGTTAAGCATGTTGAAATTATTGTTTATCTGATCAATATCTCGACTCTAACTTTTGATTTATGACAGTCATTGATGATGTTAGACTTTTGTTTAATGTCATTTGTGAATGATTTGAAACAATAACGAAAATCGTTTGAACAAAATTGTTGAAGATGTTATAGATTCTAGATCTATCTAACAAAGTATTAAGGCTAAAAATGAATCAATTTTAATTGATAAAAATAACCCCCAACCAAGTAGGATGGGGGGTTGGGTGTCCTGACACTTAACAAAATTGAAGCCTTGTTTTTTGTCTTTGGATTAACCAAAAAATATATTTTGAATCGTGCTTATGATGATCAATATTTGTTCTTCACAATATTTTCTACCCTTTGTGCTAAAAAAAATACAAAAATATTGCTTGCAAAACCTTTTCAAATGGCTGATAAAAATTGACTGTCCGGACAACCAATAACTAGGTATGGTAGGGGTTCATAAAGCTACGCGGTTCATAAAGCTACGCACTGGAAAATACGCGCTAAGTGAATGGGGCCAAAATATGCACTCGCATAATACAGGCGCCGTCATAGCAAAATAGTTTTTCATTTCAAAGTTCAAAATTCCACCTTTTTAGGCTAAACATAGAAGCAAGGTGCTAAAAAGGTAAAAATTATTGAATTATGGTAACTTTTTCATAATATATCATGAAAATTTGGAAGAAAACACGTAATTAAAAGTGTTAAATCAAACTGCAAAGTGAGTGCGTAGACTTATGAACCGTTCTTTTTTTACGGCAACGGAGGAAAGGGTTTAGGTCTCGCCGCGATTTTCGTAATTGCTGTTAGTTTTATTCCATGTTTTTTGCACCAAGTTAATCCTCACAAAATGTAGCAAAAGATGGTATAAAACTTGTAATATGATCTATTAAATTCTGCTACTTCTAAATCGTCAAAAACTAAGTGCGTAGCTTTATGAACCCCCTTCATAGATTCTATAGTAGAATCTAGTAGACTTTTTGCACAAATGTAACTTTTTACCTTTAATAGAATTTACGTCAGTGATTATGGTAAGCCTAATAACTTATAAACGGTTAAGAAATGCAGACTTAAAGGTTTAGGCCTACAGTATGTTCCCCATATAGTGTAGAGGGAGGTCGAAATATGTAAGCGTTAACAAACTTTGCAAGCGGCCCATTCATATCAATGACGTGCGACTCTTATGCAGTGATTCAAAAACCGAAAGCCATAATGCCCAAACAATTGCCGAAGTTATGAGCCAATTTCTTATAGGCAATGATTCAATTGGTCTCTGCGTACAGAACGGATTGGCTCTGCCTGTGTGACACACAGCGAGAAGACACTGCATGCATTCTACGCATAACACATGAACCTACTCGAGAGATCGAGCCGATTTTAGCTGGTATACTGGCATTTGAGGTATTTGCAGTTTCTGTGCATGGCGGGTTTTCTGGCCTTTGGGGTTGAAAGGCCAGAATGGGGGGTAAAAAAAAACTTTTGTTGCTATGACCCTGCATGAGTCCTCTTGAGCCTAGATAGAAACAACAATGTCTCTCATTGCAGTCAAGCCTATTGCACATTAATACTAATAGATAAAACCTTGTGGGCATTTAAAACAGAAACCCACACAGAGTTCCAGTTGTACAGGTTTATCTGTAATCCGTCCGTCCCTCTCACTTTATCTAAAGAGTCTCTTTAGATATAAAACTTCAAACTTGATTATTGTCAGGAAGACGATCTGATTGGATTTTTAAGGAGGTAGTTCAAATTTCGAGTGTATCAACAGTCGACTGTTCTGGTGATAGTTGGTCATTGAGGTAAATTGATGGAATTCCAGGACTTGGGCTTGCATATGTTCGTGCGATATCTCAAGAATCTTTTCATTTAATTTCATGTGTGATTAGATCAGTACAGAAAGACAATCTGGTTAGATCAAGATTTAGAGTTATTTGTTCAAAGGTCAAAAGTTGCAGTTTTGGGAGGGGGGGGGGGGTTACCTCATAAACTTGATAAGGCTTTTGTCACTGAAACTAGTCTGAAGTTGTCCTTATTGTAAGGCAAAAATCAATGCCTCCTGTTTGAGTTATACCACACAACTATACAAAACAAACATAAAGTGTTCATCCAACATGTACCGGTATACATGTACCTAAGGCTGAAGTTCAGTGTTGACATTAGCCTAGCTTGTATCTTCTTGATATAGTAGAATCCAGGGTTCAAACTCCAAACCAATTATTTATTTAGAACTACCCACTTTTTTTTGCAGTGAGTCAGCACTTAAATAGCAAATAATGAATATCAAGAAGAATTGGACTTTTCAAGAAAGGTTTTCATGGGACACGTGACTGTTTTGCGAATGATATGAATGTCAATTCCAACAGTTTTTTTTAAATGTTTTTGTTGCATAGAGAAACTTCTGTGGCCTAAAAATTATCGACTGTTGGACTTCGACATTCTATCCTTTGCGAATGTGTCCCATGAAAATCCCCCTTTAAGGGAGCTATTTATTTGTTTATTTATTTATTTATTTCTGGTCTTTATACAGGGTACGCGTAGCACAACATCACTGCATTTCATTCTCCATTCTTTTATCCTGATTTTGTAACTTGCTTCCATGAAACTTCTGTATGTTATTCAAGAATTGTGTAATTTCAAAACCAATTTCCTGCCTTGAAAGTACACAGAGTTCAGAATCACAATAGAAGGATATATAACCAAAAACATATACATTGTATATTCATGACCTTGTACTTAACCTGGATGTACATGAGGGTTGTTTTTATCATACTATGTATTTCAGTTTAAGTTCATATGAGTGACCCCTTTTCATTGCTTGAGATATACTGGTGTGTTAACCAATCCTATTCATTTTTTTTTTTTTTTTAAAGTTAAATTCTGTACTGTAGGCCTACAAGTGTCAAAATACCAGCAAGTAATTTAATGCACATGTACATGTAGGGCCTATACATACAGTAGTTCTTGCAACACATGGATATAATCATACTTTGAAACCAAAATAGTAAATGTGTTGTACATGTAGATGAACTTGTGGTGACTATGATTGTCTGGTGTGGTGACAATGATACAATGAAAAGCAGTGAAAGTCATTAGAAGGTCATTCATTTAAGTGTTATGATAACGAGTTAATCTCTGTTCCTTCCATCAGGTGTAACACAATAGATTGAAAGTGAACTTGGGTCGAGGGAAGGCGAGCCAGCTGTATCCAACTGCCTTCATGTGAGGTGTTTTTATTATGCATGATGGTGAGGTGAGCATAGGAGCTCAGCGGGACAGTGGTAAAAGGATTCATCGAGTGCCGCTTATAGAAGACCCTCACATGGTGGAGGTATCGGTTAGTCTCAAGAGCGATGGCAGGCCAGCCAGCAAGATCTCAGCTAATTCTCATGTAAGTTAAATTAACTTCTTTTTGGCTCTTGAAAGTAAAAAAAAAAAGTGTTTCTACCATTTAGAAGTTTTCTCTTAGATGCACTTCTATGGAGATCATGCTTGGAGATTATGTTGACTGTGAGACTTTAAAGAGGAATTTTGAAAGCCAAATGAAGATTCTCACATGACCGATGTCGGTCAGTCTAAGAGCAATCAAAATCATGCCCCCCCCCCCAAGATCTCGGCTAATTCCAATGTACAGGGACAGTTGTAAAATATTGCCCTCATTTTGGATTTGGTAATAAATATTGGATATCACATAAATATAGTTTGCTTCCAAAGTTCTACGGAGATCATTACCCTGGCTTTACATTATGGTTCAGGACCCTTGTTAACATGTGGTCTGCATGTGTATCACTATACTTTTGTGATGAGGTCATTGACTACAGTAAACGGCCTATGAAAATAGTCGCACTGAAATCCTTGCTTGATCAGGGATTTTTTGGACTTGGCTCGCTTGACTAAAACATTTCACCAACACCAAGACAAATCTATGGTCCTGCTAGTATTTAAAAACCTATTAACATGCTGTTACATGTATGATCACCTTTGTTCATAGATTTGTTGCAAGCAAACACAAGAATTGTTTTCATTACTCTAGTTTTAGAACCAGAAATTATGCCTGCTGCCCTCATCTGTTGATATGCATTGAATGAGCTCCATTTAAAAGATTTCTTTACCTGAATAATACAGAGGAGGAGAATAAATTGCAATATTTGTAATTGATATTAAATAAAAGGATATTATGTGGTTCTCATGCAATTGGCAGCCGAGATCTGAAGGGGGACATGCTTGCCCCCCCCCCCCAAACCAGTTTGAAATATCCTGGTGCTTTTAGGGTTAAGTTTAATATAGTTAAAGCATTTTTGTTAGAAGGCATATGAAATTGGGGAAGAAAAAGACATCATGTCACATGGACTCAACACATTGCTTTTGAACAAAAAAATGTCACTACCTGCAAGTTTGTATGCTGGTTCAAACAATCAATCTCCTGTAATATAAACATTTCAGAACTAGAGAGTTCATAAATGTTGTGTTTACAGTGTGTTTTAAATAAAAGGTAATCCATTTTTGAAGGGGCCATATTACCAGCTAATCCATTTTGTATATTTATTTCTATCATATGATTAAAGACAAACTCTTCAACTTTACAATGATACCTTTCTTGAATCATAAATCTAATGCATAATTGAATAACTTGTAAATGAAAATGGCAGGCGAAGGTTGAATTTTTCCAAGTTTTAAGAAAATGAAAGAAGACTTGAGTGAATGCTGTCCCTGCTGTCCTAGAGCATTGAATAGGATTGCGTGCAATGATCTGCGACTCCTTTGAAAGCATCCACTCAGTCTTCTTTTATTTTCTTAAAACTTGGAAAAAATGACTCTGTACCTACAATTTTCATTTGCAATTCACTCAATTATGCTTTACATTTAGGATTCAAGAAATGTATCTTTAGAAAGGTGGAGAGTTCCTCTTTAATTATATGACACAAATAAATATCCCAAATGGATGAGCTGGGAATATAGCCCCTCCAAAAATGGATTACCTTTTATTTGAAATGCACTGTATAGAGGTTGTGTGTAAAGACCAAACATGTGCTAACTATTAACCAGGGCCACTTGTCTCATCAGAGAAATATTTGATATGATTGAAGTAACATCAAATTGGAGAATACCCTGCAATATGCATTGATCATCTGGTTCCCTTTATTGATACAACTTTCATCTTTTGTATCAGAGTTTCTTTTCATTTATCTGGTTTTGGTCAAATTAATGAGGTGTAGAATAATAATTTTTTTTCCCTCTCTCTCTCACTCTCTTCCTTCAGGGAACTGTTTGGCGTAAAATCTTGTCTTCCCTGCTGGCTGGGGCAGCTGCCGGAGCTGTGGCCAAATCTGTCATCGCTCCCTTGGATCGGACAAAGATTCTCTTCCAGAGTAAGTCAATTAGAGTAGATACAGTGTGGTAGGGTTGGAGCTAGGTGTGACCAAGTAGACTAGATGCAGTGTAGTAGAGTTGGAGCTAGGTGTGACCAAGTAGACTAGATGCAGTGTAGTAGAGTTGGAGCTAGGTGTGACCAAGTAGACTAGATACAGTATAGTAGGGTAGAGCTAGGTGTGGCCAAATCTGTCATCGCTCCCTTGGATCGGACAAAGATTCTCTTCCAGAATAAGTCAATTAGACTAGATACAGTGTAGTAGGGTTGGATCTAAGTGTGACCAAGTCTGTCATCGCTCCCTTGGATCAGATATAGATTCTCTTCCAGAGTAAGTCAAGTAGACTAGATACAGTGTAGTAGGGTTGGAGCTAGGTGTGACCAAGTAGACTAGATACAGTGTAGTAGGGTTGGATCTAAGTGTGACCAAGTCTGTCATCGCTCCCTTGGATCAGACATAGATTCTCTTCCAGAGTAAGTCAAGTAGACTAGATACAGTGTAGTAGGGTTAGAGCTAGGTGTGACCAAGTAGACTAGATACAGTGTAGTAGGGTTGGATCTAAGTGTGACCAAGTCTGTCATCGCTCCCTTGGATGGGACAAAAATTCTCTTCCAGATTAAGTCAAGTAGACTAGATACAGTGTAGTAGGGTTGGAGCTAGGTGTGACCAAGTAGACTAGATACAGTGTAGTAGGGTAGGTGTGACCAAGTCTGTCATCGCCCATGGATCGGACAAAATTCTCTTCCAGAGCAAGTAGACTAGATACAGTGTAGTAGGGTTGGAGCTAGGTGTGACCAAGTCTGTCATCGCTCCCTTGGATCGGACAAAAATTCTCTTCCAGAGTAAGCCAATTAGAGTAGATACAGTATGGTCGGGTTGGAGCTAGGTGTGACCAAGTAGAGTAGATACAGTATAGTAGGGTAGAGGTAGGTGTAACCAAGTCTGTCATTGCCCCCTTGGATCGGACAATGATTCTCTTCCAAAGTAAGTCAATTAGAGTAGATACAGTGTGGTAGGGTTGGAGAGCTCTAGGTGTGCCCAAGTAGACTAGATACAGTGTAGTAGGGTTAGAGCTTGGTGTGAACAAGTCTGTCATTGCTCCCTTGGATCAGACAAAGATTCTCTTCCAGAGTAAGTCAAGTGGACTAGATACAATGTAGTAGGGTTGGAGCTAGGTGTGACCAAGTCTGTCATCGCTCCCTTAGATTGGCCAAACATTCTCTTCCTAAGTGATAAATCATTTTATAAAGTCCCAAAATCATAAAGGCTCATCAAGTAAGATACATTTAGCCTGTTTGTTGGGAGTGAAGAAATAGCTTTGACATTTTTTTTTACTTTTGAAGAATTAAAAACAGTATAATAAGATGACATGAAAAAGTGTTGAACTTTGGCAAGTATTCATATAATGCAAGCTTGACTCAGGCAAAGTAGTTTGGTCAGTACAGCTCTACATTTATGGGTGGAAAGCAATTTTATTCTTTGATTCATTCTGAATGGCAAGGTTTGTTTTCATTTCTAAATGTCAAAAACTAATAGAGGGTACTTGTTTGCTATCGTTTTTTACTCGCGTCACATATTCAATTTGTACCTTTGAAAATTAAGTTAATTAAGACTTTGCATCGTATTATGGATATCGGATCTCCATCCAATAATCCTTGTAATTGCATATAAATTAGGTAGCTGCTTATCAATCATGATTTATAGATCCCTAAGTGGTATTAAGTAAGTTACTTATTCCCTAGATAATCCAAGTCGGCATATCTACTATATAGATATCCTTCGATCCCACAAATATAATCTTATCATATTTGATGTTGCAATTATGCATTCAGTTTTAATCTTTCTCAATCAATAAAATTGAAAACAACATAAAAACTTATAGATGTGTTTAAACATAAAGAAAAACAGTAGAAACTATCAAAAAGTTTAATTAACTTGTAAGACCTAAATCCCTGTAATATGAATTGAATATTAAATATCAAATATCACTGCATCATCAAATGCTACTGGCAGACACTTGCAAACTCAGAGGGGGGGGGGGGGGTGTTGATCATGATGTAGGTACATGTATGTTGCAATACCCTACAAATCAATACGTATTTTAGCAAATTAGATATATCACCAGCCGAGAGTCCAATGAAGTTAAATGGTATTATTTTTCGTAGGAAATATGCATCGTCTTTTGTCCAGGTGATTACAGAAAATCACTTTTCATATACATTTAACAAATTGGAATTTACCTTTTTTATAATCATTATTCAAGGCTGTAAATGTTATTTGTGTTTCTAGCATCAGACATGAAATTTTCCGCCAGGAATGCCGTAGGAGTCCTGAGAGATGTTTACCAGAAGGAAGGAGTGGTTGCTTTGTGGAGGGGTAATTCAGCTACCATGGTTCGTATTATCCCATATGCAGCCATCCAATATGCAGCTCATGAACAGTACAAGAAGCTCCTCAATACACACAATACACAGTAAGTGGTTGGTTGGTCATTCAAGCTCATAAACAGATGTCAATCGTTCAGATACATCTGTGGCTTCTAAAAGACACGTAATTGAAATTTGAACCTGGGTTCGATCAATTTGCGAAAGCAAAGCGCGGACCCCTGTTTCTCAAAATTGTTATAACACTAAGTTCTTGGATATCACATAGGGACACATGTTGTAGAATTAACACTCGTTTCAATAGGATGTCCATGAACTTTGATAGACTTATGATGGTTTCAAGACATCATTTGCATTACTGCTAAACTAACTCCTTATCCCCTAAGGCAGTTCTTAATCTTTAAGTATCTATTCCGGTGTAATAAATGAGTTTTAATAAAAGAAGAGCCAACATATCTTTATCCACAGCTACGCAACAATTTAGATCTAATTTTCAAACTTTGTAAATAGGTATTATTCATGTCAGTGGGGGGTTTAACCAAGCTGTTCGTAAGTTACCCCCAGCTTATTCAAATGACTTGAAAATGAAAAGCCAAATAGGATGCTCTAATCGTTTTCATTCACATAAGCTAAAGTGGAATATTCAGATATATACTGACCATAATATTGTTCACAAACATTTTAAATGTGAAGGATATTTTGAGCAAAAATTAAATTGAAATTATGGTAAATGGGTCAAACTTTAGGAAGAACTTTGAATAGTGGAAAAATAACTTTCAATGTGGATTGATATTGACTAAAGTATATTGCTATAAGTCACAAATTTAATTAGAAGTTGTTGTAACACTTATTGTAAAGATGAAATTGGAGTATATCATGGTTTTCGTTTAATAGTGTTATACATGTAACTTGATATATTTGTATGTAATCTATTCCGTTTTCATCCATTCCTGTCTTTTATATTATTAAGTTCATATTCTTTGCCCTATTAGGAACCTGAACCCAGCTCGTAGGTTTATGGCCGGATCTGCTGCAGGTGTGACAGCAGCTTCTTTAACTTATCCATTAGATGTACTCAGGGCTAGGATGGCAGTAACTCATAGAACAAGGTATATCACTCACTAGCCTATCTGTTGGATTTCCTCAGTTGTACTAAATCAATTTTGTATGTTTTACATTAAATTGTAGCGATTTCCTACATTCCTTTTACTTTTTTGTTTGAAATCAGGTAAATGTTTAATAATTATTGGAATAACCTTGAATATAATTAAATATCATTGACTGGTTTATCCATCAGATGTTGGTACATTATTTTAAAGTATTTTTTGGCATTTATTCCTGCTTCATTTTAATTTGAATAATAGAACATAAGTTTGATAATAATGAATAGATTAAATGTGACTGAAATATGAAAACATTCTCTATGTATGGGGAGGGATTATTAAATGATGTACACTTCATTTTATCTGATTTTGTCAATATACACTATAATCTCATAATCATGCCTACTTTTATAATGGGGATGAACAGTGGAGGTACAGCAGCTGCCTAAGAAAAATACCGGTAATTCTACTAATGAATATGACTATAATAAGAGCTATTATCCCCTACTAATTAAGGAGACTAACATCCTATCTATTAATTTCAGTAACATGACTTAATGAGACTTCTTACATCCTGCTAATCTTTCTTGTTAATGTATTTACAGCTACAGAGGGATCTTTTCCATGTTCTTAATGACGCTGAGAGTAGATGGGGCAGCTAGTTTCTACCGAGGTTTTCTTCCCACAGTACTTGGTGTTATTCCTTATGGTGGCATCAGCTTCTTCACTTATGAAACCCTCAAGAAATGGCATAGAGGTATGAGGATGTTTGTTTGGATCTCATGTGACATGTAACATAAAGAGTTACGACCAATTTCAAATTTGAAACAACTTTTCCGATTGGTTCACAGTGAGACTTTTATCAAGAAGTCTATGCAATAAAGAACCTGATTAGTTGCTCTTGATTTGTATTGATAATAACTCTTGATGTTACATGGCCTTAGAGTCCCATTCTTTCAATTGCATAGTTTCTTTGGGTAAATCTTCATTATTAACATATCACTTATTTTCACCAAATCCATGAGTCAGTCATCACCCTTGCCAATATCCCCAACTAGTCTAAAAGTATGAAAATATTAGCTTGTAAGGTACTTTATATGTGAAAATGCATTACATCCTTGTATTATGCTAAACGAACCTGTTTCCCTTCAAAATTTGTTGATGTTCTATAATCGTGATTGTAATTATGAACATTTATGAATTAAACGCAAATGGATTTACGCTGCTGGGATAGTTTGGACCTTGATCGCTATGGGCACTTCGGTGTAGTTATGACGCTGGTCTAGCAATCCAGAGGTCATGGTATCGAATCCCACCCGGGCAGCCTGTGATTTTTATGCCTCCGCCACCGAAGGTGGTGCCGGAAGCATCATGTTTTCGGGTTGTCCGTCCGTCCGTACGTCCCATTTGCTCATTATCGCGATATCTCAAGAACCACTTGAGATATCAACTTATAGTATGTATCACCAAGGGAAGAAGACCTGATTAGATATTGGAGTATGTAGGTCAAAGGTCAAGGTCACGGAGGTCAAGCAATGAAATTCTATGTATTGAGTTCGTTATCGCGATATCTCAAGAACCATTTGAGATATGAGCTTCAAGCTCAGGTGTAGTATGTACCGCCATAAGAAGATGATCTGATTAGATTTTGGAGCAAGGGTCATAGAGGTCAAATTGTGAAATTCGATGTATCGAGTTTATCGCGATATCTTGGAAACCAGTTGAGATATGAGCTTCAAACGTAGAGGTAGGATATAGCGCCATAGAAAAATGGTCTGATTAGATTATGGGTTATTTAGGTCAAAGGTCAAGGGTCACTGAGGTCGAAATGTGAAATTCCATGTATTGAGTTGTTTTTTTTTTTGCGATATCTCAAGAACCAATTAAGATATAAACTTCAAATTTAAGAGTACATGTAGTATCTATCACCAGAGCAATATGGTCTAATTAGGTTTGGGGTCACAAGGTCAAATGTCAAGGTCAAAGATGCGATATATTTCTGATCTGGCGATAGCGGAGGCCTGCATATATTTTGACCGCGCGCGGTCGAGGATTCATCTTGTTTTCTAAGCTGTCTGGCTCCAATTTATCACAAAGCAGTTGCGTTTGTTTCTACTGTTTGAGACAAATAAATAAATTTCATGTCTTTATTTATGAATCAGTTATCACATAAACTCTTTGAACTTTATAAAAGAATTATGAGCAAAGATGCATATTAATATAGGTTTAGATATTCAAAACATTTTTTTTTTTTAAACATGTCTTTCAACAAACCAGAAAATTATTATTTCCTCTGTATTTTAACTCATAACCAGAATACACTGATCAAACGGAACCAAGTCCGACCGAGCGGCTTGCATTTGGAGCAGTAGCAGGTCTGTTTGGCCAATCCGCTTCCTACCCTCTGGATGTGATCAGAAGGCGCATGCAGACAGCAGGAATCACCAAGTACAACTACGACTCCATCCTCAATACAGGCAGGAACATTGTCAAGGAAGGTGGTGTTATTGGGGGTCTTTACAAGGGACTTAGTATGAACTGGATCAAAGGGCCTGTTGCAGTAGGAATCAGCTTCACAGTATTTGACCTGACCTTGAAGTGGTTGTCTCAGAGGCATTTCTTCAGGGACGATTCTTGATGTTACTTGAATGTGTTGATGATGAGTGCCAGCAGTAAATCCGTCTATATTGCTACAGTTCTTTTTGTGATTGAATGATAGTTTATTTTTATCTGACTCCAAAGGAAGCAATGAAATACTTGTAGGTAAGTAGCCTGGGGGTGTTTCACAATGAGTTAACTGGACTTAGAGTCGCACTTAAAGTCCTAGGTGCGTGCGGTATATTACACAAAACCTCATTGGTCAGATTATGCTCAGGAGATGTGTGCCGTTGAGAAGTCTATCAATGATATTGCACAACAAATACAGGATGCAATTAGAGTTTAAGTGCGACTTTGTCTACTTAGGCTTTTTGTGACACCCCCCCCCCCCTGGAGAACTACAACTTGAAGTCCTGTCCAAAGGATTCAGTGATGGTGATCAGTGCCAAATGAAAGCCACAAGAACATCAACTTGGTTTCGAAACCTAAGACTTCCAGGTTACAAGATCTTCACTACTACCGACCTAGCCATCGTGTTTCCCTTTTTGATAGTCAAGTCATAAATATCTTGCTCTTACCTGATATTGAAGATACTGTTACAAGGAACCTACCTGAAATTTTGGTCTATTTTATGGGGCAAGTCCAAGCTATTGTGCAACTTTGTCCTGTGTGTTACCGATGATTTACCATAAATAAATAACGATGTGATTCATTTGAAATGTTTTTTATGTTTTCGCTAAAGATTCAGACTAAACTTGTGTTGTAGTCATGAGGTTGAGTTGTTAAAGAAACTCTCAAAGTGATGGGAAAGGTTCATAAAAATGCATCTAAGAATTGTTTATTAATGTAAGGTTTTGGAATCAAGAAAATGGTAAGAAATTTACCAAATTCTTCTGAGAGTAACATGCACTGCACTAAAAAATGCATGTATGGGACTACATGTACATGTGCTCACATGTTCAGGACCACAACATATCGGCTTTTTATGTCTTATTATCACTATGAAAAAATTTGAAGAGCAATCTTTTTCAGTGGAGCTTTCTACTATAAAATTCTTCCTAAATACCTTAAAAATAATTTGAAAGCTCACAAGTATTTTGTTAACCCATGGTTCACCTTTCCCACTACACTAGATTCTCTTTAACCTCAGAAACATTAAAAATATCTGAGATGACTTATTTCATAATTGATTTATAGTTAATTATTTGTCGGTAACACATGGGACAAATTTGCAAAATAGCTTGGACTTACCCTATGTTAGAATCTCTGATCCAATGATATAAACCCCTCCAAAAAAGTTCCGCAAATCGACTTTGGGCCATGATAACTTTTTATATACGTTTTAGTTATTCCTGATATCCATACCATTGAAAAGATAATTTATACTCCTTTCTATTGATATCATATTTGTAATGATTGTGTCATGCTTCAATGCACAGATGATCAGAATATGGGGAAAAGTAAAAGGTCAAATGTTGTAAAATGCACTTTTATTGATCACATTGAAGTTCCGCAACGTTAATTTAGACCCTAATAACTTTTGGGGTATTTTTATAAGTTTTATGAATTTTATACCATTGTCAAGATCATTTATTCCTCTTTTTATTGAAACCTAATTTGCCATGGTCATGTCATGCCTGGGTCCACAGAACCCCTGAATACCAACTGAATGCAAGGCAAAGTAAAAGATAATGTCCCGTTTAAATGTTCCATAACACAACTTTGAACCTGGATACATGAGTTTTAATCATTATCAGTTTTTACAGCATTGAAAAGTTCATTTATTCTTCTTTTTATTGATACCCTATTTGCAATGGTAACGTCATACATGGATGCACATAATTCACAAACATAATGCAAAGCAAAAAGTTGCGAAATGCATTGTTATTGCTCAAATTGAGTAACATGCTGTAGACAATAACAGTTGCAATATGCATTCATTTTGCAACATTTGACTTTGAACTTGTCTTATTATTAAGATGTTCTGTGCATACATGAACAACACTATTTTTGCAATTAAGGTATCATTGAAAAGAAGAATAAATGAACTTGGCAATGGTATAAAATTCAATAAAAATGATAAAATATCTCGAAAGTTATTAGGGCCTAAATTTGAGTTTTCGAAGTCAATTTGATCAATAAAACTGCATTTTGCAACATTTGATGTTTTACTTTTCTCCTTATTTTGACATTTTGTGCATTGAAGTATGACACATTTATTACAAATAGGATATCAATAAAAAGGGGAATAAATTATCTTTCCAATAGTCTAATTATCAGGAATAACTAAAGCATACCTGAAAAGTTATCATGGAACAAAGTCCATTTGCGGAACTTGTTGTTAGGGGTTTAGTTTCAACATGTATGGGTTTTTGCAGTAAAGGTCATTTCAGGTGGGATAACTGCATTTATTGTTTACTTAACAGTCATTTATGCAATTGGAATATATTTAATATTATGTCATATGAAATGACGTAACAAGAAATTTATTACCTGATTCAGTGTTTTTTCTGATTATACTATTTCTTCATTCTTACTCCAGAGCTCTCTGGAGACTTTGATTAAGCGATGTGTGTTGAAGTTATTTGTTGCAATCACCAAGTGCTAAAAATAATCATAAAACATCATTGAGTTCCGTATTATCATTGTAATATATGTTACCTCTTATGAACAAATATATGCAATTATCTTTGTAAATAGTGATTTACATGTGTGCAAGCAAATGCGATATCACAACTTGTACCAGTCTTCTGTGATTCAGGCTTCCATGTTTTTGTGTGTGTATTTCCCATTATAGAATCAGACATCAGATACTGTATTCGTGGAAATATTCGCGTTACATTAATTTTCGCGGATTTCGCGCAAAGAGTGGCAGGCGCGAATTAAAAAACCGCGAATATAAAGGCGTGATTTCCTATGTATGTATTGAATGGGTTCAATGCGGGCTTAGGAACATGCAGCACGAATTTAAGAACCTTTGAACATGCATTGAGGCTGCTCAGCGCGAAAAATTAATCGAGCGAAAATAACAGCGAATACAGTACATGAAATGGTGATTTGGGCTATTATTACAATATTTCTCATCATAGTTATAATACATGTATAAAATGTGTTCACTCAAGTTGAGTGAATACACTAGTAATTGGATAAGTTAACAGTAAAGTTCTTCTTCATCTTTGCTTTCAACATAACCTCAACATAAAAATACCCCCAAATAAGTGCCTCCTTTAATCAACTTGTGTTCATTTTTAGTTTTTTAATTGCACCTATCAATTCTTATTTGCACACAACAATAAACCCCCCCCCCCGAGGAAAAAAAAATGTGTTCTGAAAATAAGTCTCACAAAAGTTGTTATCTGAAGACTAAAGTGTTTCTAATGAAAAATTTATCTAAAATCAAACATAATGCAAATTAATCAGAAGGGACTTTGCAGCAAGAAATAATTCAAATTTGCTCAGACTCTGAAAGAGTTTCAATTCAATTGAAACAATAAATGTGTTAACACTATTATGCACTGTATAAAAGGGGTGTTCTCACAGGATATGAAAATGTCATCTCACAAAATGCTTTTATAAGTTTAATATCAATCACTTTTGTTTTCCTATATTTATAAACAGAATCCAATAATTTATTCCACGTTGCCCACTTTATGATGGTTCTTTAATAGAGATCTACACTCGAGAGACACACACAAGAGAGATTAATGACAAGCCTTCAATTTAACATATATACAGAATGACTTGTTATAGAAGGAGTTTCTTTATATACTCATTGTACATCTTTGCACCATACAGAGATATATATGAGAGAAGATATATTAACAATCGTTGAACAATGATGCCATAATAATGTAAAATAAACATTTTTGAAATATGCAAAAAGAAGTTTATTGTGCATATAATGCAAAAAGAAAATATTATAGTTCTTCTATCTTTATACTGTTCACATAATAAAAGATGGAAATGTTTCTGTTGTTTCACTGGAGTACCAGGATGTTTTATTTAATTTGTTGCAATTCATAATACCATGCTCCAAGTTGCGCCCTTATTGTGACATCACTCCTCCCGTTAACTATGTAAGACATTGGTCAAAAAGAGTGATTTTAATTACAATTACAAATCACATGAGATTTAATGAAGGATTAATACTTGTCGTTCTTCTGATTAATCCCTTATTTTTCCAGAACCTTGGATTTATTTGTTCAGTTAATTATATATTTTTATTTATATATTAAATATTATCACGCGATGCATGGGTTTTCCCTGGGATTACACTTGTAGTTCTTCTGATTAATCCTTATTTTTCCCATGCGCTTGGGATTCATTGTTCAGTTAAAAATATTTCTTTAATTCAATTCTCACGCGATGCATGGGTTTTCCTTGGATTACACTTGTAGTTTCTTCTGATTAATCCTTAATTTTTCATGCACTTGGGATTCATTGTTCAGTTAAATATTTCTTTAAATTTCAATCTCCGCGATGCATGCTTCGTTGCATGATATATAGCTGATATGGAAAGTAAGTTGTTGAACCAAAGAAAATTAGTATCTTATGATCATATGAACGTTGGTTTGCACATGTTTATGACATAGCTGACAGATGGTTTCATTTTCTCACCGCGCATAGGGAATTGGAGTTCATTGATCTATCTGTATTTTATTCTACATTTCTACATTTGTCATAATGAATACTCTTTAAAGAAAGCTTGACATCCTAATTACATGTATATTGTCACATGTATTCCTCTGGGTATATTTATGGGTATATATATGGAACCGATGTGTTGGCTCAGTGGATAGAGCGTCCGCCTCATAATCGGGAGGTCATGGGTTCGAGCCCCGGCCGCGTCATACCAAAAGATGTTAAAATATGGTAGTTGCTGCTTCCCTGTTTGGCGTTCAACAAGAGGGGGATAGAGCAATGTCTTCTGGCGCTGCTCAGCGGCTGCCGGGCCTACGAGAAAAGGGGCAAAATGAATATCCTTTCCGGACAATAAAATTTGGGGCATTTTCATTTTCATTTTCAGAAAAGAGTAAAGTAGATTTTTTTTTAACATCCAAACAAATTATTCTTCCTTTGCTAAAAGCGATAATGTGATTCTTTGTGCTGGGTTGAAGAAAGCCATGCCTATGTGAGGTACAATATTTCAGCCAGAGAAGCGTATGATGTATTCTGCTCTCTCCAATCCGCACATTGGTCACAAACTATTGATTTTGTATATATGCATTCAGTTTCAAAATTCTGCGTTCCTTGAAATTTTCCAATATGATACTGCCAATATGTCATTACCTCTAAAGAATCAGCATTTTATTGTCTGATAAATTCTTGCCATGAATCATAGAAGTGAATAATTAGAAATGTCAAAATATCCAGACGGGATTTTTTTTTTTTTTTTTTTTT
>CALNVZ010002100.1:59787068-59800385 GCA_940671915.1 Paracentrotus lividus | reverse complement strand
CGGGGGGCATCGTGATATTAGTACCATGGTTAAATAGTGCGTGAATGTGTATTCATTCATCTTAGCCAGAACATTTTGATGAATGCAATAGGTCAGTTATCTATTTGTTAAACTTTTATTAAACTTTGGCAATCATGTTGTTCAATCTCTGTCTCACGACCTCCAAATTTCTACTCCTTGATCCCCTGCCTCTTCTATCCTTCTCCTGAAGCTGTCGATCTGAATGTATCTTCTTCTCCTCCATCTCTCTTCCAATGCCTCCTCTTCCGTACGAATCCTTCCTGTCATTGACAAAATTCCTTTACGTAACTATCCCAAGAATCCATCTGTGTGATTCTATTCCCCCCCCCCCCCCGTCAAAGCAGGTTCTGGTTGACTTTTGTCTTCGTAGCACATTGATATCTGAAGTAATTGTATGCCACTATTGTACGCTTATCCGGTATATATCTGTCCATTGATGGTACATTTTTTAATGCATTAAATTCAAGTAAATATGATATATTTTGGGGCAATTTCTTCAAATTCATTTCATTTGTAACCATGTATATTTTGTAACTACCGAGGCTGGCTTTATCCTCGTCAGGATCTTTGCGTATAATAGTGTGATAATTGAGGATCTTTATTCTTTGATAGAATTCTAAAAATGTTAGATCATCTCATTGACCTGTTACCATTGAACACAAGACGGTATCAAAATTTTATAAAACAAGTTCGTTTCATTTTGAATGCAGCAGTTGATGAAATATTTCATGCTTCAATTTGCTTCAATACTGAAAATCAGAGATATCAGTTTCAAGATATTAACCGAATTCAGACCCCTGATATTTTCCCATGTCAGGCTTTTATTGCTTAGATATGTAAGGGCTCCAACATGTATGGGTTTCTGTTCAGGCCCAGTTAGTAAAACCAATAACAATGTATCAAACAAAATGTCTTAAATGACCTTCATGGGTTTAAATGGTGACAGGTTAAGAACGTTTTATTCATTTTTTTTCTTCTTCTTTTTCTTCTGGTACAGAAGGTTAATTTTTTTAGCCATATGACTGAAGTGAGGTTTTTAAAAACATGTGGCCTTTTAATGAATTATTGTAATTTATGTCAAGTTTACATCTTACTTTTAATACACTATTGATCTGCAGAATGCATGATGTAATGAAATTGTAGTGAACGGGGGAAAAATAATGAAAATTGTTATTCTTGATACAATTCAACATTTGGTATCTAGCTTTGATGGAATGGAATGGAAATAAGTTTGTAGATATCTAGATTGCTATAAATCCATGTAATTTGATATTTGTGTATGACAATTTCTTCATTACAAATATTCATGTCATGAATTTATCTTTCATCAAATCTTTGGCCTCATTTTGTACAGTACAGCATGTAGAGAGTTGGGCGAGTGAATTGCAACATAAGGCATTGCTTCCTTACGGATAAGTACAGATCACAGCAATTACTTGTCTTTATATATACATTGTATATTCTATTGACTACATTTAGGACCGATGGAAAATGGTCTCGATAAACAAACCATAACTAGTCAGAATGAATTATTGCTAGCATATTATGTTTTAGTTAACATGCTCATAATTCATATACGATCAGATTAGTTGATACACTGCCATTCTCCACAGGGTTGAGTAAATATATCTTTTTCTGGAAGAATGTAGCCTCATTTTTGTCCCGCGGCCGAACGATTGAGCAGGGGACTATGAAACGGCTCCGTACGTGTGTATCTGTGTTCGTCCGTCCGTCTCGTCCGTCCGTGCGTCCGTATGTATCAAAATCTTCAATTGCTACTCCTTCGCCATTTGTCATCCGATTTCGATTCCGTTGTGCTTTATATTGATAGCACTAGGTGATGGCTACCAAACTTTTTCACAGAATTTTACCTTTGATCCTTTGACCCTGATTTTTGACCTATATTGTAATTGGCTACAAAATGCTACTCCTTCGCCATTTTTCATCCGATTTCGATTCTGTTTGCTTTATATGATAGCACTAGGTGAGGCTACAAAACTTCTCACGAATTTTTGACTTTTGACCCCTTTGACCTTTGACCTTTGATTTATACTTATATTTGTACATTGGCTACAAAAGCTACTCCTTCACCATTTTTCCTTGATTTCGATTCCGTTGCTTTATGTGATAGCACTAGGTGATGGCTACAAATTTCTTCACGCATTTTGACCTTTGACCTTTGACCTTTATTTTTACCTATATTGTTAATTGGCTACAAAATGCTACTCCTTCGCCATTTTTCATCGATTTCGATCCGTTTGCTTTATTGATAGCACTAGGTGAGGACTACAAAACTTCGTCACGGAATTGAATTTGACCCCTTTGACCTTTGACCTTCAATTTTACTTATATTGTACATTGGCTACAAAATGCTACTCTTCACACAAATTTTCATCGATTTCAATTCCGCTTGACTTTATGTTGATTAGGCACTAGGTAAATAGCCCTACTAAACTTTCTTCACAGAATATTCACCTTTGACCTACATTGTTAATTGGCTACAAAATGCTACTCCTTCACCATTTTTCATCCGATTTCGATTCGTTTTTGCTTATGTGATAGCACTAGGTGAGGACTACAAAACTTCTCCACAGAATTTTGACTTTTGACCCTTTGACCTTGACGCTTGATTTTCGACCTTTATTGTTAATTGGCTACAAAATGCTACTCCTTCACCATTTTCATCCGATTTCGATTCCGTTTGCTTATGTGATAGCACTAGGTGATGGCTACAATACTCTTCACAGAATTTTGACCTTTGACCTTGACCTTGATTTTTTGACCTGTATTGTTAATTGGCTACAAAATGCTCTCCCTTCGCCATTTCATCCGATTTTCGATTCGTCTTGCTTATTGTGATACGCACTATGGTGAGGACTACAAAAACTTTTTCACAGAATTTGACCTATGACCTTGTTTTTTGACCTATATGTTAATTGGCTACAAAATGCTACTCCTTCGCCATTTTTCATCGATTTCGATTCCGTTTGCTTTATGTGATCACTAAGGTGAGGACTACAAACTTCTTCACAGAGAATTTTGACTTTTGACGCCTTTGACTTTTGACCTTGACTTTGACCTATATTGTACATTGGCTACAAAATGCTACTTCTTCTCCATTTTTTACCCGATTTCGATCTCTGTTTGCCTTATGTGATAGCACTGATCGTGAATAATGGGAATTTACATTATCGCGGGGACATATATTACGCATCGCATAATTTACTAATCACTTGTTTTTTTGGGGGGAGTAGAATTGGGGGGGGGGAAATGGCGAAGTGCAGACATTAAAACACAAATAATCTTGTTTTGTTCAAATTCAAATATTCAATCATTTATTATAAAATATTACTAAGTATTATTATGGAATCAAATAAATTTACTAACTGCAAGATTTTGAAATACAGTTTGACTCCCGTTATGACGAGCATGGATTATAAACAATATTTCATTATAACAAGGGACTCTCGTGGTACCGTTTCAAATATTAACACATATCTACAAAATATGTGCCTATATTTTCAGTATAATGAAATATTTATTATAACCACATAATTGGCTTGGTTCTGAGCATCTAGTTATAACCGGAGTTGACTGTACTATTAGAGAATCTGAAAAGACATGTGCAACTATATATGTGCATAATATAAACGAGCTTGCAATTAGAAAAATTATAACACATCTTTCCAGAATCAACATGGACTATCAGTAATAACATTGAAAGACTTTGTCACTATCATACTGTAGATTCAGATTTGAGTTGGCAAAAACTTTCAAAATAAGGATTTTTTTTTTTTTAAGGCACATAATGTAACCAACATATTTTGTCTGTAGCTTGAAAAGACGATCTTCTAAAACCTTCACTCATGTTTTGAAAATTTGTAAGCATTTCAATGGGCAACAACAATTTTTTTTTAAGGTTGTAATAAATATTTCTACAAAGAAATTATATATTTCTTTCAATTTGCTATGCCAACACACTTCTCATTCTTTATACATTTATTAATATATGACTTTGAGCAATTAATAAATTCATACAATCTTTTGTATAGTTTTAATCAGTATCATTTTCTAAATTTAGTAAAATATACATTCTTTAATTTTTTTGATACTGATTATAAATACACTATTGAATAAATCATACTATTGATACATTTCAATAAAATTCATATTTCTTAATTACATCACATGAACACATGATATCCAATATTTCATAATTATAACTAAGAAATATGTAATATAAAGCCTTTTCCAATAACAAATTACTGAAGGATGGTTACCTTAAGTTAACAATGAAAGCACAGTCATTCCGATAAAATAATGATTATATACTATAGCAAAACAAAATACATTTTTCTTCTCCACTTTGTTCACGCTCTTACCATATCTTGTTTTTAAAAAAATCATATACAAAATATTGGCTAACACCACCACCACATAACCTTTCTAGTATTGTAAATAATTAGAGTTATGCTGTTTAAATCACGCTAACATAGCTGCTATGAAGAAAGCTTTAATTATCAAAATGATATTTTTGAATTCATGCATGGCACTCTTCCAAACTTCTAAAACATAGAATAGATATGGTGTTCAACTAGAAAAAACTATGATACACATGAATCGACAATAACATGTCAGGAATGTACATAATTGCAAATATATGCAGCGCAAGGTTAAATCAATAATAGCAGATACATGGTGCAAATACCCACTACTAATCTATAAAGAATGGATCCTTCATGCCTACGGCATGACTACATTACAGTATATTCAACCCTGTTATCTTATGCTTTCGAGAGCCTACCAATCGTTCAGCCTATTATTTTACTTTATAAAAATCATTCATGAAGGGCACATTTGTTATGTTAACAATAGTATTTCTCCTTTTTTACAAAAAGTGTTCTGACATAGGGTGAACATTAGGCAGTAGGTCACAAGAACTTATATTCAGCCGTTGTAATACAAACATTGGTAAAGAAAAATGATAGTGTATAAATAACGAAGTACGTAAGTGCCAACAGTCAGCCTTCATAACGTGCAATGACATCTGTAATCTTTCATTGAAATGCACATTCTTCTCTGATTTTATTGTTCTGTGCTAATATACATCAATATAAAATCATAGTACCTTCAGTCTCAGTATGTACAATATATTCATACTACATATCACAAATTCCCAATTAGTTTTGACGCTATATTCAGTTGTAAAATTCAACAAATGAATACTAGAGGATGAACTAGTCAAGGATATATACCTTACTTCAAAACCACCATTAAGTCAGCACAGCTCAACTTGTTGGTTTCAAGTATTTTCTAAGCCTTCTAATGATGGTATCATTATCAATAAAACAAAACAAAATCTGAAACAACAAGAGCAATCAATGAAATATATTCAGAAAATATGTCTGCCCCCCCCCCCCACCATTTGGCCTAAAAAGCGATATTCATATAAATAGACAACATTTTTTGACATCCCACCACCCCCCCCCCCCACAATTTTTACATTCCTACTTCACCTCATGAGCTATCATAACAATATGAGAGCATCAATGCATTATCAGAATCAATCTCCAATGCAATATGAGACTTTCGCTCTATGAGTGGCATATACTATGACATCTTCAGAGTCGGGCTGACAACTACCTTGTCTTGCGTAGATAGGTGTAGTAAGCAACTAGCAGTCGACCTGCTGGACTATTGCAATTTGACTTATTGATGGTTTTTGAGGTGTTGTGTTCGCAAACACCTTCACATGTATCAACAGTCTACCACCTGACAATGACCCAAGACCATAACCTCTCAGAAATAGGGCTTAGGGTTAGGCGTACATCTGTGTAAAAAAAATGGTACATTCGGGGGTGCACATATATTTAGTGGAAACTTTTCAAATGAATGTGTGTTGTGGTACCAAATTAACGCAAAAGATGATTCCTGCTGATGCCGCTTTCTCTCGTATTAATTTGCTTTCGTAAAGCACAAATTTATCTAAGTATGTGCGACGAGAAACAAATCGAAATACGCATTTCTATTTTCTGGAGCGCTGAATTCATGGCCATTTTGCGAAACCTACACAAAGCAAGGACGCGGTGCGAAAAAGGATTTTTCTCTGACTGTGAGGAAAACTAGTCATAACCTCCAAAATTACAGCACCCAATAATGTGTATTGAAAAAATGCAAAAGAAAGTCTGAGTTTTCCAGCTTTATGAAAAACCAACAATAACCAGCTTTGATCATCTTCATACTAATAAAATGGTTTCCACTTGTACATTTATTTGACACAGACTGTTAGATTAGGGCATAGATTTCTGGCGGGGTAGTTGCCGGGCGATATTGCAAAGGCATTGTACTAGAACCCATCATCCACACATAAAAGATCATGAATCAGACCATTGAATTAAAATGTGTCCCTGTGCCTCTACCAAACATGATCTGATCACAGGAGGTGTGGATGCAGCCTGGACTAGACTGCCCACGGTAACGCTTCGTGGAGCTTTAACATAGACGCTGGAGCGTTTGTTAACCTCTCCACCCCTGCCCGCAGGTGTCGTCTGGATGATTCGGTTGAAAGAGGAGGACAATCAGGACCAGAGGATGGATATGGCAACGCCGAGCAGAATCACACAACATACCAGAATTCCCTGTAGAGGAGTAGCGATGGTGCCATATTATGTTCGATAAATCCACTTATTTTTTAGAATAAATATGCAGAATAATTCCTATAAAAATGTATGTTGAACAATTCCAATTTGATAGAATGAAGATAGATTATGTATGTATAAGATCATTCTTACAGCACTTTGCCTAAGATATGGTATCATCTTCATTATTTTTCACATACATCGCATCCTCTGCATTGTCAGTGAATACAACCAACGAATAACAACCAAATCAGTCAAAGTATTGTATATGAATGCAGTAACCACTCTACGAAACTAGAGCTATCTTCAGAACAAACTTAAAGAGACACACTTTCAGCTGAAGCTAAGAAAATGGAAAATAATTTTATGCAAATTTTTTTAAGAGTCACTGATTGGTGAGGCTATAAAAACTTGGTCAGCTATGAAAAAAGTAACCTCAGAATTTTGAATGGAAAAAAAAAAACACTTTTTTTGTTTTAATCTTCATGTCAGGTGATTTTCTGCAACTTTACTCTATTGCCCCCACAAACAATGCCATCACATCGTGTTAAAATAAAATATATCCCATCTCGTTATATAAGTTTTGCCTTGATGTATTTTAAAAATAACTTTCTTGTCATTCTATAAATATGAGATGCCATATTTAATATCTTACTCTAAGCCTACACAATAGCATCATAAGCCTGAGTGTTCATCACTGTAGAAGAATCTTCTAATAGATACTATCCCAATGGTCCATCTTCACACCTGCCTAACATGCCATGGAAACCATGCACAGAATCCCATGAAATTTACAGGTGATCCTACGGTCGTCTTCAGTTGGTTCTGACGGCCAGGAGGAAGACCTAGTCTATAGAAACTCAGACATAGTACCAGTTTCCTGCAATGAAAATATAACACTTTAAACCATCCAGAAATCCCTGAAATATAATACAAGGTAAACCTACATTTTAATCTTTCAGTGGTTCTGACTGGCCAGGAAGAGAAACCCTAGTCTATAGGAACTCAGACATCCAGTTCCTTGCAATAAAATAAAATTCTTGTCTGCCAGGCTGTATCAAGGGGTTACTAGGAGATCTTTCCTCATGACAAAAATCCACCCTCAAACTCTCTAACCCATCTAAACCCTTGCCTTATTCTGAGGGTAGTTATCCCTAGGGTAATTGTTCCGGCGGAGGAGGGGGGGAGCCAGTTGTCCTGATACGCCTTCCAAAGTCAGTTACCTTCAGGGCCAGTTTCTCGAACCGTCATAAGTTAAGTTTGTGGACATCCCACTGAATAATGCGTGTAATTCTATAACACATATCCCTATGGGTTGGTCCAAGAACTTAGGAAAATGGGTCCCCAGGCTTTTTAGCCAAGCCAATCCTCCATTACTCAAGCATTCAAGGAAATTAGGCGTACTCACCTAGGTTATGGAAAATTGATATTAATGTCTTTCTTAAGAACATCAAAGAAGATGCTGGGATTCAAACCACTTACCTACTTGGAGAAGTATTATCCACAAGACTAAACGCCTATATCTTAATATGCACAACTCTTGATTGTGTACATAGTGTTTATTAAATATGTAAGAAACAAAACTTTTGAGTTCAAGTTACACAATACTGCCAATGGATGTTTCTTTCCTATATTAACAAATTTGTACTAAATTGAAGGAATAATTCTGGACAAATTTTCTAGTTCTTAATAAAATATTCCATCTTTGGAAGATACAATTCAAGATTACTAAGCAATAGTATAAGAACCACCTTTCATAAGTTGGAAGCTCAAGGCCAAAAATTGCTGACATCGTAAGACTTACCACAATAAAGAAAATTTAAAAAAATGTACTTGACACTGGCCGGATAGCTCTCTGTATGCAGTTGAATTGAAAGATTAATTGGACCTTACTCTCATGTTGCAGCACAATCACAACTCTGCTAACCGGCTTGACAGCTCCACTGGCATTCCTGACGACTTGCCAAGAAAACTACAGAACTTGCACATTCCTGGAAGAGAAAAAATTTAGGAAATTTGGCGTTTCTAATTACATGCCGCACCACGGTTCATATATAAGAGAGCGCTAACTGGACGACAAGTTTCTAGTAACGGTACACGCACCCGAATTGAAAATTGTAAAAATTAAAGAAAATTATTTAAACTAAACGATGAATCCCATGCACCGGAGAAATAAAGAATTAAACAGAATTAGTCACCAACAAGAGAATTCTAGGAAAACTGCAGTTGTTTAAATGAGCTTTATATGACTTTAATGGAAGTACTTTGAATAAATGCTGTATTGAATCATTATTGTCGCCATTCTTCAGGATAATGCAATGGAGTAACGTCACCAAATAAGTTGCAATTTGTGCATATATTTATGGAACGTATACAAATTGATATTAATGTAGGTAGCCGCAAAATAATGTTGTCCTGAAAATAAACAACAAACACAAAAGCTAAATAAATCGAATACTACTTTGATTGATTACATTGCACATGACAATCGAAGACATATTGCATGATACTTGTAGGCCTAAGTCTCACTTACCCATTCTCACAGAGCTTTCTACGCATCCGTCAACAATCTGGTTAGGTCAGCCCAGGGGTGGGAGTAGGACAAACATACCGAGTCACCTGGTACAGAATGCTGCTCCGTGGCCATTCATCATTTCTGCACATTGTTTGACTGCTAGGACTTACTCACAAGTAATACTGCAGCAAGTACGCCTCTTGAGGGCTCAAAAATCAACAAGGAATCAAAATGATTTATTTGACTGTGAAATGTGAAACTGATTACGCCAGCTAGTATAGAGTTACTAATATCTCACTAACTGATTATTGCAGTATAAGAATTGAGAAAAAAAATAAGAGCTACAAGTTGATAATAAGAGTGATAACAATAAATATGCATTTACATTTTACATGGCAACAAGGCAGTAGAAATAGAAAAATAATGTTACAATATGAATAAAAGAACTGATTTAAGATTCTTTTGATAAGTCTACGCAATGATGTAATCCTATCAGACGAGACTTTGATAAGCATATTAATAGCACATAAACCAAACGCAACAACTACTTGTTTTCTAACAGGTATCATTCACCTTATACAAGACCAATCCTTTATCAACTGAGTCTTTACGGTAAAGGGAATCTAACGTTAGCGAATGGGAACAAAATTATTGTGAATCTTTTGGAAATTATTTCATGCCTATTTAGTGTAAATATTAGAGTTAACAGATCAAATGCAAAGAATTGTCTTCAAATGCAATCATATCATGATATGACAACAAACAATTTGTGTGTTAGTCCCAACATGATTTTTGTTATCCACACCAACTATCAGCAGAATTGGATTAATTTGTAATATCAATCTTGATTCCACAAACCTCAAAGCACACAACTAATTCTCAGTGAATACTTATCAACACTATTTCTCAAATCACTCTGAGACAGTTCTTGCACAATTAAATCTCATGATTTAGACAAACTAATAAATTTTGCTTTACAAAGAGATAAATATGCCAGAATTACGCTACCTGCATACTACACCAGGAGGCTAGACAGCACATTTTGGTTGGTTAATTGTCTGGCATTCTGCGGCTATACAGCAGCTATGTTTACATCTTCTTCAAACCCACAATCACATTCTTCTCCATCCTCTGTATACCATTCCCACAGGAAAGGGATGTCCACTTTGCTAATTGCAAGTTTCAAAGGTCAATAATGGTCAGTAAAGTTGGTCAAGAATAAGAAACACTGGCAGGTAGGCTACTTCGCAGTATTTAAGAAGTTATTTATGGCTCTGAACAATATACTAAAATTGTCTTTTTCGTATTTGAACACCATCTTACCTATACTTCGATAATGTAAGAGCCTAATCACATCTCCCCATTCCCTGTTTAATGGTAAATAAACATGGTCTGCAAGTTAAGTCATTAGATAAGAACAATGCATTGATATTCGGATTCAAGGGAGGCCTTTTCATTCTTTTATTAAATTCTTCTTGTGTCTTCGATATACCAGATTAGTCATCAGTATGTATATGCCTCGTATATGCTCAGTATCTCATTTAATGAACATTACCTTTGATCTTTATTAGCCATTAGCCAATTTCACAAAAGAACTCATGATTAACATCAATCGCCTGACAGTTCAGGCAAAAATCAATGGTTTAAAATTCAGACTTACCATTTGGAAGCAGTTTGTTTGCGTGTGCCACCAGGAAGACAGAAATTAGCCCTTTGTTGGCCTCTACACTACAAGGAGAAACCTCTGATTATTGACGAGATTCCCGGCTGAGGAGTGGAGAACATGATGTTATTTGCCAGCGTACCCCACCGGGGTACATGTTCTGGCCCCCCCCCCACCAATTAAATAAGAGGAAGATGGGCCAGAATTAGGATAGCCATTTAACAGGTGGTATGAAAAACAAACATATAACAAATCCTTGCCCTATTGCCATACATAACACTTGGATAAACTTGAACACTGACAATATGTCCACATAAGATTGACATCAAATATTCCTTCTCTTTAAAATCCAAGAAAAATCAATATCTAATTCAAATGACTATCTTATATACTAATAAATGTAAAATTACATCTCTGTAATAACAATAAGACTATTCATGCAGAGCAGCTCATATATATGTTGTTCAATGTTTATCCAGAACTTGTTTGAAATATTGTATAAATTATGGAATACAATTAAAGGAAGAATAGGCATGATTAGTCAATTTTGGACACATTTATACAATTTTTACTTTTAAGACATCTCTATTCTAAATTTTCAGTTCTAAATTACTTAATAGAAAAAAAGCAACATGCAAAATACACACAGACACAAAAACGCAACAAGTAAATAAACAAATCACAGAAACTTTACAGAACAATAAAAATGAAGAAAATACGTTTTGAAACAAATATCAATGTTTCTCCAAATTTCCAAGATGACATGCTCTAACTACTAATGATAAAAGTCAAAACCAGCTACAGATTTAGACTGATATCTATTGCTAATTAAGTAACAACACAAACATCAAACTATTGCTAGATCATTACGACTTGGCTGGACCCTAATAAACATGATGCTGTATTTTCTTTGTGTCAATAGGTGCCATTAAATGTCTTGGCAGATAAATGGCGCTTTACAAATGCTGTTCATCATCATGATTATTAATATCATCAACAAGTTCATTATTTTCAATCAAATAAAAGCTTGTTGAGAAGGAGCTGCATCTTACAGATAATCTACTACTATCTACATATAACAATATACATATATAAAATATAAGTTTATTAAAATTGTGACATGAGTTTAATCTATTTTTAGAAATATAACATCACTTCCTTCATAAAGCATATTCAAGAAACAGTTTACCAGGAGAGAGAGAAAGATATCATGATTTATATTTAGGTGTTTGCTATCTTAGAAGAAAAAAAAATTAATTTGTAGTTTGCAGAAAAGCATAAAGAGGATGAAAAAACAAAATGTGATGGAAATAACTTTGCACTATGAGCCCTTGTCACACTTTGATGATTTTAACCATGAATACATCATCTTAAATATGTAGCTTAGGAACCCTTCATTTCACAAGGATTTCATGGAAATGTTCCATGTTATGATAGGATGATGGTATACCTAATCTTTCCAGAATTAAAACTGAACCAAAGTCTTAAAAGATCAAATTTTTCTCGTATTGAGCCATAGTGAGTGTGATGCTTTTCTGTAAAGCGCACTGATCAAACAAGAATCGGGATATGTCGATCAGTTCCAATTAAGACCTGTGAAAGTGTGACATGAGCTTTTGTGGTATTCTTGAAAGCTCCAGATATTGATATACATATATTTTTACAATAATTCCTATAATATATAGCTTCATTTCTAACACATCATCATATAAGACAGATAAAAATTGCAATTCTTTTTGAAGTATTTACAATTCATCAAATATTAAACATACATGAAAAAACTAATAACTAACATGAACATGATCTCGGATTAGCAAAGTATTTCAAAATCTTGAAAGATAGCATAATAAGAAAAAATATCACTGTAATGTACGAATATAAAGCAAAATCATAAAAATACTACTTGAGACAGTACAATAATATTTGCAATATTAGATGAGTTAATGGTATCAGTTCTACAAGAGCATTAACAATAAAATAGCTTTGCCACTACGCAAGCAGTAATTATTTACATCAGACGGAGATAAAATATCAAATAATTATATATGGCTATGCATTCAAATTCATAATCTAAATGTATGATCAGGAATTAAATTCACGAGTTTCATGATTGCAGAGGAAATAAAACATCATGTAGATGTCATTTAGCTGGGAGTATTGGAATAAGATGTGTTAACAATATAGCTGTAACAACTTATTGTTGTTGGTATTATGGCGTGATCCCTCGAAGATTCGAAGATTTCCGCCAAAGCTATTACAGGGGTCTCTATTACAGTGAAATAGATTGTGACACAGTTGGTTAGGTTCTAATAAAAATAATACCTACAGCTGAATGAAATGATATCTCACTTTTCTGTACAGGAAAAGGAAAGAGATATAACACATTTTGAGAATTTCTTTTCCTGAGAATTACCCTTAGACATCAATCAAGTTAGTGTACAAAAAAAAAAAAAAAAAAAAAAAAAAAAAAAAAAAAAAAA
>CALNVZ010002100.1:59774476-59786968 GCA_940671915.1 Paracentrotus lividus | reverse complement strand
TCCAAAAATATATTACTTGTTTCTTTTAGATCAATAATGATTCATATATCCTATAACCAAGAATCGTATATACCAACAGAAAATTTAAAGATTGTGTCCTTCACGTGGAAATGCATTGTAATAATAAAAACTTATCATGTCTTTTCAGTTATGAGGTATAATCGATTTTCGGATCCACCCTTGATGTTTTTGCTTCGAGCAATTAATAAGAAGCCCTTGTCATAATAATCATTATACGTATATCTAGTAAATGAATAAAACTACAAGGTGATTAGAATGATTAATTGCCTGTTTTTTTGTTTTTTTTTTTACCATGATTGGCCCTCATTAGTTTGTGTCCATAATCGTGTATGGAAGCCTTACACCGTACGTCAGCGGAAAATGTAATGCTACATGTCACACAGACACTTACGTATAGATAGTTGTAGTTGTTTAATCTTATCTCATCTTTTTCTATCATTCTTATATTTTCTTTGTTACTGTATGAACTAAATTATCAATATTCCCGCCTGACTATGACGGGTAGGCATCCGTGGGGGTCCGCAGAAAAGAAAATAATTTTGGACGCAACCGGACGTAATCAACGTAAGTGTCTGTGTGACTGTAGCATTACATGTTTAAAAAAATGAACTATTAATAAAAATGACAAGGAAGCAAGTTTGTATGCTTACAACACTCTGCATGAAAAAAAGGGTTTCATCTGAAATCCTTCATATAATTTCCATGGATTAAATCTTTATGAGGGAATGACCTTTACAAACTCGGTCCAATATTAAAAATCAATGCGATCCTCGATCATGTGGCCCTCTCGATGTATGTTTTTTCACAAAGAAATTATTAAATTCGTTAAATGTAGGTTCTCACTTTTGCCAATTGAAGGGGAGTTCTCCCCGGGATTTATTCGGCGGTTAAAAAGCAGAGATGCACGGGGAAATCAATATTTTCAGTGAAGGGTTGCAGCAAATTCATCAAAGGACAACGAAGTATAAATAACTAAATTTTGGGTGTTGTGACGTAGTGGTCTTGTCACCGCATGCTGTGTATTTGTAAATTCGTAAATTGCCCTTTTTTTAGACATGAATATTAATTATTTCCATTAACTTCGATGTAAATTATCATCAAATTCATATTCATAGCTTGTATCAAAATGAAATATTCTTTCGTCAATTCCATGTAATGAACAAACTCATGTACTTACAGTACCAACATCATGGAACAGCAACTCGCAAGTGCATGCGGGTCTATGAAAAATAATGGTTAAACTGACCCCATTCCAGGTCCTTTGGTGCCATCATTATAGATTTATTTTTGTCAGAAAGTGGGGCAGATTGATAATTCAAGGACTGAATGCATGGTGCCGAATGTTATAGGCATACTCAGGCCGTAATAGGGGGGGGTTCGGGGGTTCGAACGACCCCCCCCCCGCGGGAGCAGGGGTCCGCGTTGATCACAACAACCAAAAAAACAATTTAAAACCCCACTTTTTTTGTCAGAATGCAGCAGATACTTATAAAATTACAAGAAAGGAGATTAAACATTTCCGAACAAATTAGCAGGAATTAAACTTAAACCATTCATCAAGAATGTTTTCGTGCATTGTGTTCTATTTTTATATTTTTAAAGATGTTATCTTCAATTTTAGGAAATGATATAACATAATAAGGGCTAGTGCAGAGGCGACGAACGGGGGGCAGGGGGCACGGTGACCCCCACTTTTTCATCCACCCTAAAAGTGCCCCTATTCGTGACCAAAGAGTGTCATCTTATACTAAAAAGAAGCCTTTCAGAGTTTTGAAAAGTCCCGTGGACAATTTCTGATATAAAAGGGGCACTTTAATACTAAAAAAGGGCCTTTTGTTACTTACCATATGTCTTTTAAAACCCCAAATTTCGCTTCGCGCTTCGTGCTCGCGGATTCTAATAGCGCCATAATGCACAATAAACTACAATTTTGAGCTCAAAATTTCTACTCGCGCTTTCGCGCGTTGAAGATATTGGGGTCTAACAGAGGCGGTGGAACCGGGGGGCAGGCACAGTGCTCCCAATTTTTCAATGCACTCTAAAAGTGCCTCTTTTCTTAGCTTAAAAATGCCATTTTTATACTAAAAAGAAGCCTTATACTCTTTAATATCCCAATGACAATTTCTGAAAAAAATTTCACTTACAATACTAAAAGTGTCCCTTTCTTTACTTCATACAGTGTGTCCACAAAAAATGCTAATGGTACTTTAGATGGGTATAATATTAAATATTACAATATTATATTAATTATAACTCTACACCTGATATACTTCTTATTCATTTCCTGCAAATGGATGAAATTTTATGTGATATGGTCCAATAATCACAAAGATATGAGCATTTTTTTCATCACACATCAGGAAACCTCTCCCTCCAAGTTTTGTATCAGAGCCGGCGGAGCGTTTTCAAAAGTGAGGGGCACAAGTTTTAGAAAAATTCATGCGAACATATTAGGCCCGAATAATAAGGATTTTACGGGGGGGGGGGGGTTCGAAATGTGAAAAAAGTGCACCTTTGCTTTGTGGAATGAGCAGAATCATTTCAACCGGAAGTCAGGGGTCAGTATAATGAACTTTTTAGAGAAATCCGAGTGCGTACGTATAGCACAAGCCAAAAAATTGCTTTAATAATATGTGAAGGAAGTGAATTCTGTACACATGTTGATAATTGTCATCCCATCTGAAGACACATTTGCGAGCGCGTAGCGCGAGCGAAAATTTTGCTTATAATTACCTGAAGGTAGTGTATTCTATACACATTTTTGATAATTGTCATCCCATCTGAGACACATTTGGGAGCGCGTAGCGCGAAGCGACATTTTGGCTTATAATTACCTGAAGGTAGTGAATTCTGTACACATTTTGATAAGTGTCATCCATCTGATACACATTTGCGAGCGCGAAGCGCGAGGTGAAAATTTTGGCTTACAATGATAGCAAAGGTCGTATATTTTACGCACATTTCCCCCTCGTACTCTTATGTATTTTGTTTGAATCAGTCTTTTACTAGATAACGATCACCTTCATTTTAATTAAAAAAAATTGCGAACGCGAGCAGTAAAAATTTACATAACATTACTTGTTTGGGACGCCAGGGATCACTCAATGTAGCTTTTTGTTTAGAGAAAACTTTGAGAGCGCGAAGCGCGAGCCGAAAATGTTATTAGACATAATTTGAAAATTTACATCCATCACTTCACTTTACAATGTCAGGAGTCAGTCTTTCTGAGAGAAATTTGAGCAGACCATATTCGAGCGCGAAGTGAAGGGTCAGGCCTAGTATACTAAACTTTTCCAGAGAATTTGCAAGCGCGAAGCGCGAGCCGAAAATTTTGGCTTATAATATGACCTGAAGGTAGTGCGTTCTCGAGACATTTTGAAAATTGTCATCCCGTCTAGAGAAATTTGCGAGCGCGAGCGAAAATTTTGACTTATAATTAACTGAAGGTAGTGTATTCTAGATTAATTTTTTTTTTAAATTGACATCCATCACTTCACTTTGCGATGTCAGAATATAGTCTTTCTGACGGGAATTTGCGAGCGCGATGCGCGAGCTGAAAATTTTGGCTTATAATGACACAAATAAGGCCGTATATTTTAAGCACGTTTCCCCCTCTACTCTTATGTATTTTTGTTCGAATTCTGTTACTAGCTAGGTAACGATCAATTCATTTTAACAAAAATAAATTGCGAGCGTGAACGCGAGCAGAAAATTTTACATAACATTACTTATTTGGGACGCCAGGGATCAGTCAATGAGCTTTTTAGAAAAGTTTGCGAGCGCGAAGCGCGAGCCGAAAAAATTTGACTTATAATTAACTGAAGTAGTGTATTCTAGATTTTGAAATTTGATGACATCCATCACTTCACTTTGCGAACGTCAGGAATCAGTTTTTCTGAGAGGAATTTGCGAGCGCGAAGCGCGAGCTGAAAATTTTGGCTTATGACCACGTATAAGTTTTACGTACATTTTCCATCTTATTTCTTTTTGTTTGAATTCTTCTATGGGTCAAGATCACCTCAATTTTAACAAAAATAAATTGCGAGGGCCCAAAGTGCGAGTAAAAAAATTTACATAACTTTACTATATGGGACATAAGGGATTAGTCAATGTGCGTTATTGAGAGAACCTTGCAGCGCGATGCGCGAGCAGAACAAAAAATTGGCTTCTAATGAACCCGAAGGTAATGTATTTTAAACACATTTTGCCTTCCTTCCCGTTCTTCTTTTTCTTTCTTTTCCCTTTTTTCCCTTAAGAAAATATTAAAATTTCTGGCAAAAAAGTGGGGGGGCCGGCCTCCCCCCCCCAGGCCCCCCCCCCCCGTCTCCGCCGGCCCTGTGTATTCAGTAGTACCGGGTATATCGAATAAAAGAAACCCAAGTTTGATCATAAATAATTTGCAAATATTTCAGTAGCGATTATGAAAGTTTATATCACAGTAAAGTGCAACTCATTACCATTCTAATGATATGTCTCTCAGACTCACCAATATTATGCATCGCTAACCTCATTGTTCTGAAAAAGTCTTTGCAAAATTGTGAGTGTTCACTTTCGTGCTCCTTGAGATGCGTTATTCAAAAATATTAAGAGGAACCCAACTTTGATCATCACTGAGCGTGAAAGTGAAGCACTCACAATTTTGCGAGACTTTTTCAGAACAATGAGGTACAGCGATGCATAATATTGGTGAGCTGAGAGACTATATCATGAAGGTAATGAGTATTGCACTTAAGTGATATAAATTTCATAAATACTACTGAAATATTTTTCAAAGTATTAATGATCAAACTTGGGTTTCTTTTATTCGACACATCCGGTAATACTCAATACAAACTTGGATGGAGAGGTTTTCCCGATGTGTAACGACAAAATGCTCATATCTTTGAGATTCTTGGACCATATCACATAAAATTTCATCCAGTTGTAGAACACGAATGGTAATTTACGGGTGTAGAGTTATAAACAATAGAGTCTTGTAATTTTAATATTATATCCATATAAAGTGCCATTAGCATTTTTTGTGGGACACATATATGTCTTTTTAAAACTCCAAATTTCCCTGCTCGGTCGCTATGCGACCTCGCACTGTAAAATTAAAAAAACAATAAGTATAAAAAGGGTTGGACCCAGTGCCCTCTGCTGCAGACAGACCCTGGCAAAAGGATTGGTGTAATTGCGTTTGGGCTAGCTAGATTGGGGATGGGCTATAGGGCTTCAGCCCACAAAATATTCAATGGTAAAGATTAATAATGAGCCAAGATTATTTTGTATCTTCAACATGGATCATAAAAAAGAGTCTTTTTAGCTCAAAACTTTCAGCTCACGGATACTAAATAGGCTTTATATTGCACAGTTAACTCCAAGTTTGGTCTCAAAGTTTTGGGCTCGCGCTTTGCGCTCGCATTCCTTTATATTCATTACTAAATGAACTATAAAAAATAAAAGACATTAATATTCTTAAAATTTTCACCTCGCGCTTCGTGCTCGCGGATACTATAAGTAGGGTCTATAATGCACAATTAACCCCAGTTTTGAGCTTTCGTGCTCACGGATATTAAATAGAGTCTATAATCATGATAATGCATAGTTTACTCCAAATTTAACTCAAAATTTTCGGCTCGCAGCTTCGCGCTCAAAAAAATCCTTGGAAAACGGTCCACTTTTTTAAGATTTCGAACCCCCCCCCCCCCCCCCCACCGTGAAAATCCTAGTTACGGGCCTGATACTGGGCTAGTGCTCCATCATGTTAGTTCGATTGTTGAATATTTTAGTCATCTCAAAATAAAAGGAGACTATTGCAATTCCATTAAACCTGTATTGATCCGTTTTCTTTGTTCTCTTGTCCTCTTCAAAAGAGAGGGAAAAGATGACGAGAATACATTTCCAGTTGGTATCATCAATATAATATGTTTTCCTTTTCAGCCACTTGTGTTAGGGGATACGATTACATAAAAGTATTAGTAAATGTCACATGGTCTAAACCCACTTTGGCTAATGACTGTTTGGTCTCATCCCACATAGTCTAATTTCATTTCGCTTGCAACCAGTTCGTCTAATTACATTTGGTCTAATTGCCACTATCGCCTATATTGACCATTTGTATAATTCCCATTTTGTCTAATGTCCATTTCGTCTAATGTTCACTTGGTCTAACACCAGTTAGTCAATAATCTTCTAACAAACTGTAAAAGACCAATATTCATTTTTGGGATTAGACGAAATGCAATTAGACAATTTGGGTAGCAGACTAATTAGCAATTCGACCAGGTGTTCATTGACCAAGTGACACTTGACACTTTCCTTTTCTATGCTTCATGTTTATGTATGTTTATGTACATTATGTATGTATATTATATCCAATTATTTTACTAACCAGTCCAAAAGACACCTATACAATTACAGTTTTGGTATTTTGTTTTGAATAATGGTCTGTTTTGGCATGGGACACTAACTTGATGGCGCTCTTCAAGAGCCTTTTCGCTGTTTTATTGATTTGTTGAAACATTTGAGTGCTGAAATTTTGGATCATATCCTAATAAATTATTAATAAGAGCCCCCCCCCCCCCCGCCACTCAGGCAGTCAAATACACTGCAAAAACTGGGGTGTTAATTTAACACCACGGGTGTTAAACTAACACCGGCCGGAATCTATATCCGACCACACCAACTGGTGTTATTTAACACCAGTTTGGGTGTTAGAAATACATTAATAAAACAATTTGGTGTTATTTTAACACCACATTTGGCTGTGTTAATTTGACACTTTTCATAGTGTTAATTTCGAATTTGATACCAGTGGGTGTTGATTTCACTGGCGTAATCCGTATAGAATGCTATTCATCTGGGGAAATTACGTAAAAATACAAAGCGTCATCCCCCTGATGAATAGAATAGGGCGAGCGAATTTACGCTAGTGAGTGGTGATTTTATTCTTGTTGGTGTTAATTTAACACCAATCGGTGTGGTCGGATATAGATACACAGGGCTGGTGTTAAATAACACCAGCTTTTGGTGTTAAAAAATATTCAGTTAACTTCATAAACTAAAGCTAAATTTGCTGCTATATTTGTGTTTATGATATTTATAAATTGATATATATCAATGATATGACTTTACCTGCAAAAATTTCAACAAAGTGCTTTTTCAGAATTTGTCTTAACACCAAGTGGTGTTAGAGAGATGAGATAGCATTCTAATTCCGAAATCTAACACCACAAATTTAACACCCGCATGGTGTTGCATATTTAACACCAGCGTTTTTGCAGTGTACACCATGCTCGTTTCCGATTTCTCCGGGAAAGGGGTATATTTTAAGCTCATGTAGGGGGAAATCCCCGAGAAATCATTGAAATAAGGGTCTTAGCATATTCCCCGACCCCCCTTTTTTTATTAGGGGGTATAGTTTTCATGTTTGTCAAATCCTGAAATAGGATCCCGATTGTGGTCCAAAAGTCTGTGAAAAGGGGGTAATTTTGGTGGCTCCCCCTTCAAAAACCAAAAAAATAGGGGGTAATTTTGACACGGCTTCCCCTTCCAGTGGGGGGGGGGGGTGGTATCTCTAAGAATCTGGAACAAACATACGTGTATGGTTGACCCCCTGAGTGGGGGCGGGAATAAGAGTAATTCATTTAAAAATCATCGATTAAACTAAGCCGAAATTGACTTTTATTAAAATTTTGAATTTTTATTTCTTTTCTTTTCTAATTGACATAACAATCGCGAAGCATACTCGGTAATCACTTATTTAACACGATTGAAATTGTTAACAAAATGCCGACTAAGCTTATGGTGGTATCACTTCGCGGAGACGGGTTTGAGATGCATTTGTGACTATTTTGAGACGATTTTGAAACAGTTTTGAGACGGTTTTGAAACTTGTCGCGGAGACGTCTCCGAGACGTCTCCTGAGTCCCCGCGAAGTGAGACTCAGGAATCGCAAAACCGTCTCAAAGTCATTGTCCCGAAATCCGATTTCGCGACGGAAAAAAAAGTATCGGAGATGTCTTTGATACTCCCGGCCCCCCTCGCAGAGACAATACTTTTTTCTTACGGTCGCAGCTAGAGACTACTAGGCCCCATGTCACAATGGAAATTGACAGAAGTTGCCTTAAATTGACAAAATTGACAAATATTGCGCAACATTATGCAAAGTTGACATGCAAGTTTAGGCAACTTTGCATTTGCTTGCGCAACTTTGCGCCATTTCCGGCAATTTCATATCAATTCTACTCCACGTGAAATGTAAATCTAACGTATGACATTACGCGTCCATTATTTGAGCAGGGGAAACGCAACATTACATTCATGCATTTAGTGGAAATGCACGCAGCTGAAAAACAAAACCCGCGCTAACGGCGGGAAGCGACCGATTGACAACTGCATGCAATTATTACTTAGCGCACAAAAACTCGCCTAAGAAAACTTCCCTGTCGGTAAAATGGAATTGTCAGTCGATCCGTTCGAGGAAATTAGTCATGGACAAGAAATAAATAATTGAACTTTTATCATAGTTTTCGTAGGTAGAAACTTCAGACCAGATTGGGGAAAAAGACATTTTGGCAAGCCTATAACACTATTGTGCTAAAGTTGTAGGGGAAGGTGGGGCATAACGGACCCTAGGGGCAAAACGGAACTTTCTCATAGCTTGACATCAAAAGTATTTCTTTCTATAAAATGTATTGCAGTAAATGAGGCATTGCTGCACCAATTTACCACTGAAGTTTCATCGAAAAAAATCAATACCTACAGAGGGGGGTGCCATTCAAAAATTTGTACCCCTCTGATGTAGGGTATTTCTGCTTGGGGCAAAATGGAACCCAATGGTGTGGGGCAAAAAGGACCATAATTTGGCTGACCCTGGGGAGAATTTGGTGTGCTCGCATCCCTTCTGGAGACTTCCAAAAGTACATTTATTTTGCCAACTTGAACAAATTTTGACAAATCAGTCCCCAGGAGTTGATTATTTCTTACGGGGCAAAACGGTACCCCATAATAGGGTATCATTTTGCCCCAACAAAATATGCACGGAGTCAATTTTGCCCCACTAGTGGGGCAAAACGGACCTTTTCCGATATTTTTTCAGCTTCATTTTGCCGGAAGTATGAAAGAGATGAGAATTATTGATCGATTGTTTATCAAACTTCAATAAGAACTCGTCAAGGAAATATCATTTTTATAGTCTTGCTCCTATCTGTGACGTCACAGAAGCCACTTGAAGTTACGTGGTCCGTTATGCCCCACCTTCCCCTAATCAGAATCTTTATTTCACGTACTTGATTGATGTTCCTAACCAGGCGCGTATCCAGGGGCGGAATTCTGGGGAACTTTCTTAACTACTGTCTTATCTTTTGTCTTATCTCTGAGAGATAAGACACCTTTAAGATTGTCCTAAATCGGTATTCTGAAGACTGTCTTTTCTCTGTCTTATCTCTAAAAGTACCCGCCCATCTTTTCTCAGACAAACCAATGAAAATCACTCTTAGTTACTCGTGCCCTCTTAACCAATTGGAAGGCCCGAAGACATGCAGGGGGGTGTGTCCAAAATACAGTAAATCGCAATGCGTGACTGCGCATATTAGTGCGCTTATTTACGCAAAGTAAAAGAAAAAGACAGAAAAAACTCAGAAGAAGTTTTGGAAGAGAAAAAAAGAGAGTAAAAACAGAGAGGAAAAATGGCAGTTAACATGGAGGGCTTAACTTCTGACAGTATAAACGAATTTTGTTGAAAATTGTCACATTATGATAAGTAAAACTAATGAAACAATGTAATCTAAAAAGTATTGTTGTTTGCTTACAATAAAGGGGCAGTTGAACATGGGTATCATGGTACTAAAACTTTGTAAAAGATAAGACAAAAGATAAGACAGCTAGACCCTGCCATATCTTTTATCTTATCTTTTCTCCGGTTTCGCGTAAAAGTTGGCTTTTGCGCATTTATTAAACAGCGCATTTATTAAACAGCGCATTTCTTGTGTGCGCCAATAATTTATGACAATTATTTATGACAAAAAGATAAGACAGCTCCCAGAATACCAATTTTGTCTTATCTCTGAGATAAGATAAAATACCGAGATAAGACACTCCCCAGAATTCCGCCCCAGGATTTCGTACCCCGGGGGGCTCGACATGAATTTGGCGCCCCTGTGTACTTTTCAAAATATGGCGCCCCCCCCCCCCCAACCAGGCGGCAAACATAGGCCTTCGGCTTAAATGTATGTTGAAGGATTTTGAATAATAATTTATTTGAAGTTTTTTTTTTTTTTTTTTTTTTTTAAATACTTGCCAGTGGTGAGTTCATGGAAAAGAATTTCTAGGTATATGGGGTGTTACCGCTATACAGTGCGTCCCAGAAAAAAGTATACCCAACTTTGAGAGCCTCATTATTAAAACATTATAGCTTGTGTGACCTTGAAATATATATCATGGTAAAGAGCAACTCATATTCTTTTTAATGATACCAAACTTATACCTGTGTTGTGACGGATGACTAAGCAGTTGGGTTTTAAAAAACAAGCGTAAAAAGTGCCCTGTTCCAAGTTTGAGCAACAGCAGCCCTTGCATTTCAATAGATCAAGTAATCCTTTGTGCCTAATGAATGGACTCAGGAAGGTTGACCTCAAGCAAACAATGAATGATCAGAAAGCCGGGGGCGGAATTCTGGGGAGTGTCTTATCTCGGTATTTTATCTTATCTCAGAGATAAGACAAAATCGGTATTCTGGGAACTGTCTTATCTTTTTGTCATAAATAATTGTCATAAATTATTGGCGCACACAAGAAATGCACTGTTTAATAAATGCGCAAAAGCCAACTTTTACGCGAAACCGGAGAAAAGATAAGATAAAAGATATGACAGGGTCTAGCTGTCTTATCTTTTGTCTTATCTTTTACAAAGTTTTAGTACCATGATACCAAGGTTCAACTGCCCCTATATTGTAAGCAAACAACAATATTTTTTAGATTACATTGTTTCATTAGTTTTACTTATCATATGTGACAATTTTCAACAAAATTCGTTTATACTGTCAGAAGTTAAGCCCTCCATGTTAACTGCCATTTTTCCTCTCTGTTTTAACTCTCTTTTTTTCTCTTCCAAAAATTCTTTTGAGTTTTTTCTGTCTTTTTCTTTTACTTTGCGTAAATAAGCGCACTAATATGCGCAGTCACGCATTGCGATTTACTGTATTTTGGACACACCCCTGCATGTCTTCGGGCCTTCCTATTGGTTAAGAGGGCTTAAACGAGTAACTAAGAGTGATTTTCATTGGTTTGTCTGAGAAACGATGGGTGGGTACTTTTAGAGATAAGACAGAGAAAAGACAGTCTTCAGAATACCGATTTAGGACAATCTTAAGGGTGTCTTATCTCTCAGAGATAAGACAAAAGATAAGACAGTAGTTAAGAGAGTTCCCCAGAATTCCGCCCCAGGGCTGCTTCTCAGACAACTTGGTACAGATCACTTTTGACCAATGTTTTTAAACACTCGAGTGTTCAGTAATCCATGACAGTATCGCTATGATTTTGGTTTCATTGGATAGAATATGAGTTACTCTTTGTCATGAAATTAAAATCAATTACACATAAGTTATACAATTTTAATATGAGGCTCCCAAAGTTGGGTATACTTTTATCTGGGACGCACTGTAGATGAAAATACGAATATTTCTAAATATATACGAATATTTTCCTCTACTTTACGATCAGAAAGCAAATAATTCTAAGCAAGTAGGGGTATCAATTTTGTTTAGCTCTTCATCAAAATATCTTATGAACGGGAGCTGTAATTTGTCCATCAAACGATTTGAAAGCAAGCCATATAAAATCATGGGAAATTTGTCTATCAAGTAATGTGAAATCAAACAAATGTATATTGATGTTTTTGATGTATCGGAATGATCTCTGAAAACGTGACATTTTATGCATTCCTCAGGAACACAATGTAATAACTCTTTGGAAAATGAAGCTCGATCAAAAATTTTGCTCTATTTAATACAGACCTGAAATTTAGGATCAATTTGGCCTCCATAATTTGAAGACCGTATGTTGCCCAGTAATTTTACATGATTATGAAAGAGAGATGAATATCTATCTAGCTGCTTATCTATCCTTCTGCTTCCCTCCCTAGTTTAAGCTCAATTTGGCGCCAACTAATCATTTGGCGCCCCCTAAATGTTAGTTTGAATTGGCGCCATACATATACAATTTCGGTGATTTGATGCCCCTTGGAAAATGCAAAAATAAATGTAACGTGTATTCAAATAAATTTAAATGTCTTGATGATAAGTATCCTATAATGCAAATTATGGTCAGAGGAAAAACACAGGCGAGAGCGGAATTTTGATGTCTTGGAATGATGAGAAAACATGGCATTGCATGGGTGACTCGACATATGCTCCGGCGACAATTGCTCCGCCGACAAATACTCCGCAAAAAGTGACAATTGCTCCGCGACATTTACTCCGCGACATTAGCT
>CALNVZ010002100.1:59732050-59758454 GCA_940671915.1 Paracentrotus lividus | reverse complement strand
AAAACTACGGGGAAGCCAAATTGAGCGTTAAACGCAGGTCGGCCAAATTGACCGAAACTTAGATTGTGGGGCGCTCAATTGACCTGAGCTGAGGGGCCGTAATTGATATTGAAACTATATGTGGGGCGCCGATATCGGAAAAATACAAAAAGTCTATGGCCGCGTTCGCTTTGCGTAGAGTGATAGCGCCCTCTTCCCCTTAAGTTTACAACTAGAATTGATATGTGCACGCCCATTTCTGGCAATTTTCCGCAACTTCCGGCAATTTTGCGCAACCTTGCGCCATTCCCGGCAATTTTGCGCCCATTTCTGGCAATTTTCCGCAATTTCCGGCAATTTTGCGCAACTTTGCGCCATTTCCAGCAATTTTGCGCCATTTCCGGCAATTTTGCACAACTTTGCGCCTTTTCCAGCAATTTTACGCAACTTCGCGCCATTTTCCGGCATTTTTGTGCAACTTTGCGCCATTTCTGGCAATTTTGCGCAACTTTGCACCATTTCAGGCAATTTTGTACAACTTTGTGAAAAATTTGTACAATTTTGCGCAATTTAGTGCAACTTTGAGAAAAGTTTGTGCAACTTTGTACAATTTTGCGCAATTTAGTGCAACTTTGAGAAAAGTTTGTGCAACTTTGTACAATTTTGCGCAATTTAGTGCAACTTTGAGAAAAGTTTGTGCAACTTTGTACAACTTTGCGCAATTTTGTGCAACTTTGTGAAAAGTTTATGCAACTTTGTACAACTTTGCGCAATTCGTCAGTGATCTTACGAACCGTCCTACACCTCACCGAGGTCCCAAAACCAGCTTTTGAGATAATCGCGTTCAAAGTTTGGATGTTCTTCTGACGCTCATAACTTCGCGCTTTGAAGGAAACCATGGTAATTATTTATATCAATGTACAGCATAAATTCTATAATTTTACAATATGAAAAAAATATTTGCAATTGGGGTTTGATTTTTAAATATTTAGAATAAAATGGAAGGTAGTATTTTAGAAACTGATTGTTTTTACAAAAAACAGGGGGTTAAGTCACTTTCGTAAAATCACGCGTAGCAAGCGCATGTTTTTAGCGTCCTAAACCACGAGATAGAACGGTTCGTAAATCACTCCAATGCATACGCGCACCGCTCACCCATATCTAGGTCGGGTTTGCGCGCAATTCAGGAGACTGCTATAGTGTAGAAACAATGGTTTCGGACGCTTCGTAAAATCACTGGAAGGGATGTGACGTTTCGAACGAAATTGAATCTTCTCTTATTTTTAAATAATTAAGATTTCGACCTGAAATTGGTAATCGATAGAGCTGAATACAGGGTTTAAGGAATATCGAAAAAATCAATTTCGAAATTTGACCAAAAATTAGGTTTTATGACGGTTCGTAAAAAACAGCGACGAATTTTGAAGCAAACTTTGTGAAAAGTTATGCAAATTTTGTACAATTTTGTGCAACTTTGGAGTCAATTTTTGTCAATTTTGGCAACTTTTGTCAATTTCACTGTGACATGGGGCCTACTACTTTGAGACGGTTTTTGTGACGGTTTTCATTCCTGAGTCCGGCGGGTTTTGACACGGTTTCAAACCGTCTAAAGAAGTCCGAATCCGTCTCAAAACCGTCTCAGCGAAGTGAGATACTACCATTAAAAAGAGAGAGAGAGAGGCCTACAAAAGTCACAAAAACTACAAAAAATGTGCTCATTCGACCACCACGACTCTCATATCTGATGTTAATTATTTCAATAAATTGGTGGATTTTGCCATTTAGGAGACTTCTGCCTCTAATCCATGAAATTATCATGAAATGTGCATGATTGCAGTGGGGTGCATGGTCAAAAGTTAGATTTCTTAAACAAAAACAAAAACAAAAAATAACCCGACTTGTAAACAGTTCTATTCATAAATTATATTATTATGTCTACATAAATTTCACATTGATATTCCACCATGTAACTCGTATCATCCGAACTATACAGTGATATGTTAAGAAAGCATTAGTTTTCATGTTTTAGGCTGTGGTCCAATGGCATTCCTGGTACAAAAAGCGATCGATCATCAGAGCTATAGAGACAACTAATGACGTCACTATTGATACTCACCTTTCATTGCGATATCAAGCGGAAACTTAAGTGCTTGCAAATTCAAACGTACACCGACGACTAACCGATGCTAAATAAGCTAAATAAAAAGTTGCTAATTAAGATTAATCTTGTGATTTTCGTGAGGAGAGTATAATTTTTTTAGTGACTTTTTTTTGACACAAGAAATTGTGGAATAGTGTGGCGAAAGCTTGACAAGGACTTTCGACTTAAATAAAATCAGTTGAAATCACAATCATAGGCCTATGTAAATTGTGATTTGTACACCTAGGCCTTCGTCACTAGTCGTCACTTATTGAAACGAGGGCTTTTCAGCTGGACGTTATGCTGGACAACCAAAATCGTACATCACAATTGTTCACGTCACGCTGGTGGTGTGATAAGCGGGGGGGGGGGGGGTAGGTGTTGGACATTTTCGGCATTTGGCCGTCAACAAATTTAAAACGTATATCATTATGGTCAGGTCATCCTACCGTTCAGTCCCGAAGAATAAAATTGACAAGCAAGCACCAAAAAAAAGAAAGGTTATTAACATTTCAATGGGGTGCGTTGAAAAGGTCTATGTACAAAAGGTATGCTATTTTTCCAATCTTACGGGGTGCCTTCCGCCCCCCCCCCCCCCGATCGCGCCAGCTATTATCTGTTGAAAACTTCAAAATCACATTATTGGTTACATATTATCGCCATTCGTAATTTCTATCACTATGATAAGCCTTTATTACTCATAATAATACAAATTAAACGATATTTCCACTACAAAACTATTTTGGTGATATAGGCATAATAGGCGGGCAAAAAACACACATAAACAAGGCGCGGATCCAGGGGGGCCGAGTGGGCCCCGCCCCCCCCCCCCGGCAAAAAAAAAAAAAGAGGGGGAAAAGAGAGAGAGAGAGAGAGAAAAAAAAGGGGGGAATGGATTGCATCATTGGCCTATATGTAACCCTACCCAAAAATGGCCGGTACATATATTGACCTTCTTGATGGCCGAAAGCCGGAAAAAATAACAAGAGCGAATAGGACTGGAATGAAATTTTTTTTGTTGTTGAAGTTTTTTAGTTTTATTTTATTTTCAAAGAAAAAAAGGGACCCATTTTAGATGCCTGAAAGCCGGGGCACTTTTGCCCCTGCCCCACCTCCATGCAGTTCTGACTCCTCGGCCAGGAGTGAGAAACGGATTGGGGCAAGTCCACGCTATTTTGCGATGTAACAAACGGGACATTCAGAGACAAAAATAGGCTTTTTTGATAAATCTTAAATTGAAATCCCAATCCTTAGGTATATTTTTGAAGGTACTAAGAACCTTCAACAAAATCATAAACAATAATTGAAATAACTCAATTTATATTTTATTCGTTCGTAACACATGGGACCAGAAAAAATGGTTTTCTAAAATTTTAGATTTGTTCACATGATACTAGGAATTTAAAAAGTAGATGAAAACTTGCACAGTCACATCCTCTTAACAATGTAATAAACTTTGTAAAGACATATTTTAATGTCAATACAGCCTCACGTTTTCTGGCAAGGTCAAGTTTTACAAAATATGACATGTAACACATGGGACAAGGCGTGAAATATTTTCCATTAATATTTGGAGTAGCCAAGGCGTAGCAACATGTTGTGTAAAAAATCCCGCTGATAAAACAAAAGAACCATAATAGGCCTACAACACATTACTGTAAAAAAAAAGTAAATATTTTGTTGCATTAGGCCTACTTGAGGTGGGAGGGCGAGTAATAAACTATATTATTTTACATCAGCTCAGGAACTTTTGTGAAACTACTACTGAGACATGAATACTTTAAGAATAAAAATATGGAAAGTTATGTGCTAGGTTTGTGATATTTTCACCAGAGGAAGCCAAGATGATATTGAAACAGAAAATATGTACTTTTTGGTTGTATTTCTATAACAAACCTTTAGAAATAATGGTTGAAAATAGTGCATTTTATCATTTTTTTTCATGAATATTAATGAGCCTTGTGAGGTCATATGACCTTGAAATGACTTTTTGACCTCATTTGCATTAAGTTTGTTTCATACACTTTGTGGTGATATATGATACATTATATGTACTTTTAAAACCTTACTGACACACTTGACACAAAAATTGAAAAATCACCACCTCGGGAACAAATAGCTTGGACTTGCCCATTGAAGTTCGCAGCATTATGAGCCTTTTTAGGGGACTTTCCAAACATGCATGTCATATATTTTTCTTCTCCAGGTCTTGACATGTTTTTTTTTTTTAGAAAAACAGAGACTGAAAGAATGTCTCTTCTGGTTATCAAGGGAGAATTATTTCATACATTAAAATATAAGATTTTTTAACTTCTACTCCTACACGATTCTGCTGGTGTTTTGATTATTTAGCACTCCGCAAAATATAGTGTGCGTATAGGTGATTGATTGTGGAACAATAACAGTGGACGAAGAAACCTGACGTTAAGTTATCATTTTTGAATAGCAGTTAATATACTTTCCCGATGATTCCCAGAGTCATCTTAGCACTTTCCCTGCTTGTAGGGGTGTCTCGTAAGTATAAATTTGAATATCGTTTTGTTTTGATAACCATAAACTATGATATTATTTAGAAATTACAAGTGAGATGAATGATGAAAATGAGTCTGAGTGAGTATTAGATCGCACGGAACTCGGTGTGTGGGGCTGAGAATGCTGACAGCTGACGGGCCAGTGGCAGTGCAGGGCGACAATTGCACTTCATGTATCTAGTGCAGCATTATTACCTGCAGCTGAAACCAAGTGAAAAAACCTGGATGGTGTTTCTTAAATCTAGGAGTTCGAACAACCAAAAAAAGATAAATTTATTTGCTAGACATGTCATGGACGTGGACGTGGCCCGGCGTGGGGTGTCATGTTTTAAACAGTTTTGAAAATTGAATGATGTTTAGATCTAGATCTAACTTCAAATGATGGTGGAGGGAAATGGTACTAATGCAGTTTCATATACACACCATCCAACGTACCCTTTTCTAACCCTAGTTGCAGGCTTTGTCGTAAACCCTATCCCTTCTCGTATGGGATTTAGAATTGTGCCGGAAAATCAACACAAACAGTCACATTAATCATAAATCAACAAAGGTAAACTGAGAAGGAATATTGAAGTCAAGATATGTGCTTAACTAAGAAAATTAACTTAACACAAAGAAGTCTGGTGGTGCACTGATTTATTTATTATTTATTAAAAGCGCTAGATCTACTTGTTCACATCAGAACTCGTAACATATTCAAGATTACAAATAATAGAGAGAATGGCAGAGGTGCAGAGTGAAGTCAAAATGTAATAGAACCTGGTAGTCCAATTCATAAGAATAAGTAATGAGAGATTAGCGGATGAAGATGAACAACATTTTAAAGATTATATACAATGTAGTAAGATTAAATGTTGAACAAAAGAATCAGATCTGGCGATGTAATTATTCAACGTGTCTAAATAGGAAAAGAAACAGATATGCAGGTTGAAGGTCAAATAGAAAATCATTGGTGGATCCAGGTGGGGGCACAGGAGATGCCCCTCCCCCTATAATTTGAAAACCACTGATTGGGAATACATATTAAAATCTGGAAAAATCGACAATGCTTCCCCCCCCCCCCAATAATAAAATCCTGGATCCGCCACTGAAAATGGATAATAAAATAAGCATCTAGATTTTATACAAAGCTTGAGGCCCTACATGTAACCTGAAATCAGTAGGTAGATTCACACGTACCCGATCAGGAAAAATTCCCGTAATTTACAAGAACTGTTTCAATCATCGAAATACCTGTAATTTGTTTTTTGTGTTCACACCTGCCCGAACCGTCTTTTCCAGGGAAAATACCCGGAGTTATAAAAAAAAAAGGGAAGAAAGAAGGAAAAACAAAGAAATACATAAGGAAAAAGAAGAAAGAAGGAAAAACAAAGAAATACATAAGGAAAGAGAACAAAGAAGGAAAAACAAAGAAATAAATAAGGAAAGAGAAGAAAGAAGGAAAAACAAAGAAATCCATGAGGAAAGAGGGGAAAGAAGGAAAAACAAAGAAATAGATACTATTACTAAGCAGGGGCCGCGAAGCCGGTGGGGCTTCAACGTGTACAAAAACGCAAAAATGACCATACATTTGTGATTTTTAGCCTGTTCAGCCCCCCCCCCCCCCCCCCCCCTCACTTTCGGCTCAGCCCCTCCCCTTTCAAAAACGCACCGCGGCCCCTGCTATGTAAGGAAAGAGAAGAAAGAAAGGAAAACAAAGAAATATAAGGAAAGAGAAGAAAGAAGGAAAAACAAAGAAATACATAAGGAAAGAGAAGAAAGAAGGAAAAACGGAAGATATACATAAGGAAAGAGGGGAAAGAAGGACAAACAAAGAAATACATAAGGAAAGAGAGAAAGAAGGAAAAACAAAGAAATACATAAGGACAGACAAGAATATCTCCGAGATCTTACTTAGTATTTTCCTATTTCACTATGTATTTTATTATTTATGTTATGTTTTCTGTATATTTCTTGATTGAATAAATCAATAATGATAATTATATTCACTTAAAGAAAACAAAAATGTTCAATTAACAGTTTTACATACATGTAGGGCCTACATGATCATTGAGAATATGATATGTGACCTGGGGGGGGGGGCTACTGCATGATTTGCTAACATGCATGTCCACAAAAAGCACCAAAGAGAATCTGTTTTCTGCCTGATACTTCCAACTAAGGTTGTTTTCCAGCTTCAATCACTATCATGAAAATAGATCTAGCTGTTAAATCTAGACTAGGGGTATTTATCAGACTGGATCACTATTTTGTATTTTGGGTATGTTTTTTTCACTTCATTACAAAAATTTAATTTTAATTTGTATTAGACTGTACATGTGAATGCCTTTGGGTGAAACATTTGTCTGAGATTAAACCCTCTGGAACATTGCTTTACATTTGCAGCTTGCATTTTAAGTATGTCATTGCATGGCACTGTATCATTTGACAATCTTGACAGTTGTCCTGAGAGTGGGGGGTTGATTGCTCACCTTTGTTCATGACCTCTATGAGGCTGAGGTCTATGTACTTCATACCCAATCGTATATTTTGGGTTTCAATTTCCTTTAACATTGAAAAACATAATCTTATACAAATACAAGAATTGTACAAAATTATGATTAGAGGTTAGAATTTCTAATTTAACAAGAGTTCATTGACTTAATCTAAAAAACTAAGTTGAATGTTGTTTTCCTTTTCTGTTTTATCATCAGATTGTGAGAGACTGAATCGTTATGTCAATCACTATGAACTCCTCAGTTATAATACAAATGAGCTTCACAGCAAGCATGAACGAGCCAGACGATCGGTAGCGACATCTCAAGAAGTGGAACTTGATTTTGAAGCACATGGAAGGTAAGAATGTGGTCCAGATTTGTACCATGAATTGTGAGATATTTTCAAAATGATTGTTTGAAGTTCAAAGTCTAAGCATTTAATATTGTACATTACAATGTTAGCATGTAATGTACACAGTAGTCCTTGGGACTTTTTTATGGTTTCCAGCATTCTTTATTACATTACACCTTTCCACAGGCCTTTTTTTTTCCTGTTAGATATTCTTTAAAAAAATATGTTAATATAATACATTGTCATTGTCATTGTCTAATCAATGTCTTTTGTATTAGATGAAAAAGACATGCAAAGTCTCAGGGATCTATGTTGGTAGTTCTCGACATTGAAATTAAGCTATGCTTTTGTGTACAAAAATTAAGACTTTAAAACAGTGGAACTAATATTAATAAATACACATGTGGGAACATCAATATTTTTCCCCCAGGAGTGGAACTTTTCAACCCTCTCAGAACAATTGCATTCTTTGTAGTGACTGTTATTTGATTGCTATGTGCCTATTCAAAGCGTACAAGCTATAAATTGCTCTGTATTTATGTACTTGTTGAACATTTTTTCCTATGATATAGGGGAGACTGGGGTAATTATGGCCCCCTTTTATACATTTCCTTTTACTACCATTAAATAAAAAGTCCAATAATATTCTAATTATGTAGAAATACACTCAGTCTATATACCTATATTATACAAAGGAAAGAATAAACCATTTGCATATTAATTACCATTATCTTAACAACTTTGTGGGGCCATAATTACCCCACGGGTTGGGGAATTTATGGCCCCTATTGTCATGACTGTATGAATTCAAAGATATTGTGCTAATTAACACCAACAATGATTTAATTAATAATTGGTTCAGCCAAAATGTTGAAATTTTGCAGTCATACATGTAGCAATATTACATATATTTATGTACATAATCATACAAGTTAATGTTCCTATCTGCGCTTATACACTGTTTATGCACTGGGGGCCATAATTACCCCAAGTGAAATTTTCAATTTGATCCCTCTTTACAGCTCTACTATTGAACATGTTTAGGTGGAAGTTTTTTCTGTTGTGTTTGTTAGTTCCTATTGTTTCTGTTTCAATCAAAATTTCATCTTAAATGATTTTAATTAATGATATCACACCCCAAATAAAAAAAGCAGATTTGCCACTTTCCAACAAACAGATTTGTGATTGTCGTACATTTTAGGCTCCCCTAAGCATAACATTTGAAGTAAATGGCTTATTTTTCTTGTATGATTATTTAGTAGGAAGAGTTTAGCTAGGCATGTGTAAAAAATTTAATTATCATTGTTTAATGCAGCCAAGAATTATAAGCTCTCAAAGACAAAGGGGCCATAATTACCCCAGTCTCCCCTATGTACTGGTGAAAGTACATGTACAATGTACAACATAATCATCTCTAAACAACAAATAAATGTATGTACATGTACAGTTGTATGTTTCAGTTTTTGGAACATTTCGTAATTCGGCTATTGGACACGATGAATTATTCCTAACTAGCAGGACACCCGACCTTTGCGCGGGTTTTAATGATGAATTTCCAATTTTTATTGATGATTGAATTTCTTTGATGATTTTTATTTTATTATATGAAGCTCTGAAATTCTGTAGAGTCATACAAAGTTTATTTATTAAAGACCCGTTCCTCCCTATTTTTAGTAAACGTGGGAGAAAGAAAGAAGAAGGAAAAAACAAAAACAAAACAAAACAAAACAAAAATAAAGAAACAAAAAAAACGCGAACATAATGAAGCCTATTCTGCGGCACGTCTATTCAGCCCCCTCCCCCCGCAACTTTCTGCTCTGTCCCCCCACTTTCAAAAATGCTCTGCGGCCCCTGTGATTCATGTTTAAAGTCCAGTTTTCAGCCAAATGTTAACCATTTTCAACAGAGTAAAGATTTAACACCGGCCACTGTTTGTATTAATCCCGTCTTTTTAAAATATTTGGCACAAATTGATCATTATTGTTACGTCATAAAGGGGTTTCGCGTGCAGGATGTAGATTAATTACACCCATTGTTACGTCATAAAGAGATTCCGCGTATGTTTACCTTGATGCGGCTGGAGCGCATCTTTATTTTTTGTAGTCTACAGACTTCACCCGTTTTTACACAATCAAAAGGCCACAAAAATCATGTTTTACGTCTGGTTCTCGGCCTAAACTGTTCCATTATATAAAACCCCTCCACAGTTTGTATCAACCTCGTGTGTCAATTTGGCGGAATATGAACATAAACTGACGGAGCCTTTTACTAACATACATGTACATACATGTACATACATACAACATTACGTTAATTATAGTAGAGATAAACCATATGAAATCAAAACATTTAATTTGCTTATGTATGTTTAAAATTAAAGCAAATAATGCCTTGTTAGGTATAAAATCCTTGTATACATACATACATAATGTAGGCCTACAGGTTTATCAAATTGGTTTGCAGCAATACATTGTATTTTGAAGGATGATATCCTATCACACTCATAAATAATTCAATGCATCTCGTTGTAACCTTGCATCATTTATAAGACTGCTCCACTATGATGGTTGTCATGCCACCACAATTTAAGAACAAAGGTCTTTAAATAATTATTGTCGGCCACTAGAAATCTGTAATGAGAAACAACATGTACAGCAAATAGATCAACCTGATTGATGTTCAGTGCTTTTACGTTTAAATGTACATTTATTATTAACTTATTGTGTCATTTGAGAAAGATCACATCATAAAATAGAGACATGGGAGAAGTGATCAAAATAATTTGAAGCCTACTTGCTTGGACTTGGGTGTGTTAGTATGAGTGAATGATAAAGAAAATGAAACATATTTTTTTTTAGTAAATATATTTTGCAATTGTAGTTTAAAGTAAAAATTAAAGATGAAAATCTTGAGAAACAGTTTAAAATGTTGTCTTTGAATCCAAGATTCATTTTACGAGAGACAGTACATGTTAACCAAGTGAATTAAAAACAAAGTTGCTGCAATTTGTTGTTTAAATGTGATCAATCTTTTATTCTAGACAAAGTATAGGTTTAGCCCAACTTACATTTCGTCGGCTTGGAGCCAGAAGGGCGCTACTGCAGATCAAGGATGTTCCGTTTGGAGCCAGAAGGGTGCTATTACCATTGACTTTGTACAGTAGTAGCGCCCTTCTGGCTCTCAACGGAACATCTATAAGTTGCAATAACGCCCTTATGGCTCCCAATAGACGATTTGTTGATTTACACAAGAATGAAGTAATGTTGATCTTTTGAAGAATTTATATGATATGTAAGGATTTTATAACTGAATATAAAGCCAATATTTTAACAAATTTTGGACTACATCTATATGTTTTCATAATATGAGTAGCCATAAATTGAAGTGAAAAATTGTCTATGGGTCTTCAATGTACAATGTAGGGGGCCTAATTAGACTGTTTTTGTTTGTGTTGTTTTGTTTTGTTTTTGGTTTTTTTTTTCCCCCTTCTTCTTCTAATAACAAGCTATGAATGTCATGGATGTTTGTCAAGTTTTCCCTTGAAGGAAAAGAAATGACATGTTGTTTTTATCAAAATTCCACTTTATTGAGACTTAAAAAAATGCTGCTACACATTGTGCTTACAGGAATACACCATCTTACATTGTAGGAAGAGAAAGAGGGCTAGATTTCTGCAAGCTTCCTCTCAAATATTAGAGTTCACTTTTGTGGGGGAAATCTGATGTTCTGAAACCTGGCAACAAGTCTTTCTTGGTTACGGTAATACAGCCCACAACAAAACAAATTATGGGTGCCCTTAACCTAGTCTTCAAGCACAGACTATAATTTCATAGTTTTAAAAAAAATATGATTGAAGCCTAGTTCAGTTTCCCAATAGCTGTTTCAAGCTGTAGGCCTATGATGTACTTATACTGGTGTAGTCTCATGATTCAGACTCTTAGGTGAATCAAATATTGCAAACTAGCAATCCACCGTAAATATAAGTGTAGGCCTATTTAAAGACTGTGGTAAATTTGAACAACAAAAACTGACCAGAAATATATAAAATAAAAAAATGAGCAAAGAAAATGGGGTACCATCTGAATTCGAACCAGAGACCTCCTGGTTACTAGTCAGGTGCTTTAGAGTGTGTTCAATGTCCAATTTCAAATTTATACGCCAACATGAATCATGATACAAAACGCAATTACAAAACGCTGATATAAAGAGAAACAAAGTGAGTGTTCATTGTCCCCCATCCCCGGTCGTAAAAGTAAACGTGTTTAAAATCTCAATTTAAATTTAAACGCCGAAAAAGATGCGTTTTGAAACACAATCAGCTTCAATTTTACGACCTTGAGCATTGCGATTGCAACGAAATGCTACACCGAACAGTATTGAGTTTTCAAACGTGTTTAAATGTGCTCTCGCAATTGAAGTTTCCGATGCAAGTGAAAAAAGGAGAAGACGTTTGTTTTTTGAGAGCGGGGAATTTAAAGACAATGGAAATATAATCAGCTTTAAATTTTTGACACTGAACGGTGCACCGCTGATCGCCTTTGTGTTTGTGTTTTGTAATTGCGTTTTGTATCATGATTCATGTTGGCGTATAGATTTGAAACTGGACATTGAACACACTCTTAGTAAACCCATGCTGGGTCCATCCATGAAACATGTTAAGTCTCCAATGCTCTTCAAACCTGATGGTACCCCATTTTCTTTGCTCCTTTTTTTCTTAAAAACTGTGGTACATACATGTACATTGTACATTGATTGCCATGCAACCATCAATGCCATGTACATGTACTCGCCTGGCTGGAGTGAGTGAGTGAGTGTGAGCAACCACAATATAACCTTATGATTCATAACCTGCGTCCTGTGCCTAAGAGGGTGTTGACAGCACAAATATACATGCCAGAAATGATGAAGTTAATTGAGCAAGAGGTTTTTAGAAAGCTGTCTTTTTCTTGTTGCTGCTGAGCTCATGAGAGCAGGTACTATGTTTTATTTCATATGAAAATAAATAAAAGTTTACATCAGATCTGCTATGTTCGCACCCATGGTCCTCTCTATTAGTAGCCGTACATGTACATGTAAGTCCGTATGGGCCTGTCTCACAGGATTCACTAAAACTATACCCCAACTTTAAACAAAATCATGAACTTTGTTACATTCCAATATCATCTTACACATCTGTCAAAACCAAATGTTATAAAATGTATACTAAAATCAATATACACTGTACATGTATGTATTTTCAGTTTTGAACAATGAAGAACAATGAAGAAACATGTATTTTATATTGAACTTTTTTTATTGTGTACTTTGACCTTTTGAAGGTGTATCCCCTATAAGGTATCATTCCCCAAAGTTCATGCAGCCCAACTTTGCTATTAACATGTATCTCACTAGGAGATATCAATGAATGTCTCCTAGATTGAATGTAAAGTGAACATTGAACCCTTTCCACAAACATACATGTACATGTACATGTACTCCCTATATTCTCAGAAATTCTCTACAATTCTTAACTGCTAAGTCGTTGTCTACAATATTGAGAATTAATGAACTGATTTTATCTATTATGGATCCCATATAGAGTCCACGATCATGAAGGTGATTCAATGTTGTTGTCAAACAGGTCATTTAGACAACATTTTACAGCTGTTCGACATAAAAAAGGAACAATTTAGTGACTGATGGTGATCCTCAAGTTGTAAGAAAGGCTTATATTGAAAAATAGTACTGTGTCATATGGGACACAGAAAACAACAGTATAAAACAAAAATCAAAAGTAACAATAGCATGAATCGCCCTAAAACATTTTTCCTAGCACAACCAAAGTACTTGAACATGCGATGCTAACACCATGGAGGATTATTTAACTCTTTATGTGCCATGAGCGCAAAATTGCATGTACGTAGGGGTGCCGTGAGTGCAATTTTGCACAATAGTACACAAGTCAATTAGACATTCATATTACCGCTCGTAGTTGGCAGCAATAATTCGCGCTCTATATTGTTTACATTGTCAAAAAATCAATAAAGTTCTTCATTTCAAGGGCTGATTTGTGGCAACAAAAGAAGAAAGAGGTGAAAAAGAAAAAGATGTATCCCTCTGATGTTCCCTTTCACTTCCCGCTAAGAGTGTGTTCAATGTCCAGTTTCAAATTTATACGCCAACATGAATCATGATACAAAACGCAATCCCAAAACTCAAACACAAACGCCATCAACGGTGCACCGTTCAGTGTCCAAAATTTAAACGTGTTTATACGTCGATCGTCTTTAAATTCCCCACTCTCAAAAAACAAATATCTTCTCCTTTTTTCAATTGCACCGGAAGCTTCCATTGCGAGAGCACATTTAAACACGTTTGAAAACTCAATCCTGTTCAATGTCGCATTTCGTTGCAATCGCGATGTCAAAATTGAAGCTGATTGTGTTTGTAAACGCATCTTTTTCGGCGTTTAAATTTTCGGCGTATAAATTTAAATTGAGATTTCAAACACGTTTATTTTTACGACCGGGGATGGGGGACAATGAACACCCTCTTTGTTTTTCTTTATATCAGCGTTTTGTAATTGCGTTTTGTATCATGATTCATGTTGGCGTTTAAATTTGAAACTGGACATTGAACACACTCTAAGCAGGATATCGACAATGACCAGGACCAGGGTAGTTTCAATGGGGAGATCACCCCATTGTCAAGGTTAGGTGACCAGGGATGAAGATTTCTATGGGGGAGATTACCCCATTGTCAAGAGTGGCCCACAGGGCTTGGGAATTCAATAGGAGGGATTACCCCATTGTCAAGAGTGGCTGAGAGGGACACTTTGATCTTTCTTTTCCTTTGAACTTTTGTTTTTCTTTCAATAAACTATAACCCTTGTATTGTATTGTTAGTATGAGAGTATGATATACCAAATGAAAGCTTAGAAGTTCATCTTGATAATGCATTTGGTTTGAAAGTATGTCTTCATTGGTAAATAAGACATTTTGGAGGAATAAAAGGTTGGCATAAATATATAAAAATCAAACAATATATATTTATGATTATAATACAAATGATAATAAATAATGCCACGAGTTTGGCATCATCAAAACGGAAATTTTATACTCTACAACTTTGCTACACAATATGTTTTGTTAGGTTCAAGCAGTAAAAAGTTATAGCAAGTTGATTCAGCAGACTCTATAAAGATTTTTTGTAATTGAAACTAATGCGTGTCCCTGAAATAATGTGGCACAGGCCGGCTTTTCAACTGGCGCATAAAGAGTTAATTGTGGGAGGAGTACATAAAATCTGATCATAATTTTTCAAAACTGAAAGTATTTGTGTTATGATGCATTATCAATTTGTTTACGATCTCAGTGGTAGTAATTGAAACTAATTGAAACTATCAGGAAGTTAAAGGCTGCTGTAGTTTCATTTGTTCTACATTTATTTCTTCTTTTCCACCTCAAATTAAACATTGAACAGTCAATGTACACACACAGGTACAATATGTTATGTGTTTTGAGGTGAAGATTGAAATTTATATTTTTCTGAATGTAGAACATTTTTAAAGAATCTATTTTGTGTAAGAGTGTTACTTCCATGAAATGTTTAGATGCTTGTGAAAAAAAAAATTGCATGATAATATGCACTTTGAACAGTTCTTCGTTCATGCTATCATGCAAATCTACATGTAGTTAGCATTTCTGATAGTTCCGTACCTGACCATGAAGCGTACAATGTATCATGCTACATTAACCACACTTCCTCCTCCAAGTTCGAAATTGTGAAACTTGTGTAAAATGAGTAAATAAGCCACTTTCACAGTTTTGTCTGTTATGTTCTGTACATACTGTCCAGAACATAACACATTTTCCACATTCCCATATAATGTGATGACTTTATGCACAGTAATTATACAATAACTCGCCAAATCAATAACATTTGTTTGATATATCTGTTTCTCTCTTTGCTTTTATACTGGTTCAAGGCAAAGTGCACCACAAAATCAAATCATCAGAGTATTTTCTATGAAAACCATTCATCAAATCAAAAGAAAAGGAAAGACAAAGAAAAATTGTATCTATAGACCACTTAAGTACATCAGATACTTGCACATGTCAAGAGCTCCGTTTCAAAAGGTACTACTTCCATTTTGTATGAAAATTGAGTCAGTGATATCATATACCATTATGCTGTTGGTACCTTTCTTTGAACAAAACTGTGTACCTCAATTTTAAAAGCAACCATTAGAAAATGCCCTTTCTAATATTACTTTTCCATAGATGCCTGTAGAAAGTATAAAAAACAAATGCGTTTTACTCAAAAGTAAAAAAAAAAAAGATGGATGTAGTACCTTTTGCAACGGAGCTCTTCATGTATATAACAAATGATAATTAAGTGATTCTAAATATGAAACCACTGCTTATGCCACACCTTGCTCTGTATTCTTCATATTTATAGACCCTTCCAGCTGAGGCTAAGACAAGGATCTCCATACATAGCCCATGATCTCATACTGGAAACAGATGATGGTGCTGCACCCTACAAACCAGATTTCCTCTATATTGGAAATTTAAAAGGTAAATTAAATATGTTAGCTTACTCAAATGCTGAATGTTCAGTGCCATTTCTTTCATATTGGAAATTTAAAAGTAAATTTAAAAACTTTGAGTATGCTAAAATGTTTTAGCGTACTCAAGTATCAAATGTTCAGTGTCTGTGACTCTCGGCCGAATTGAGTTTATTTCTAATCAGTTTTGAACTACCACAATTTTTACGTGAATGAATTATAATAAGCCTTTCCCAATCACTATGAGACAGTTTCTTCAAAATTCAATCTCATGACCAAATAGTAATTTACTCCCTTATCTAATTTAAGATTTTGTTTCTGTGATATATAATAATAGAAAAAAAAGGAAAAAAAAACACAAAGAAATCTAGACATTCCTTTAGTATGTAGGGTATCAAAGCTAATGAAATTTGAAGAAAAAATTATAAGAATAAAAAAAAACATATATACATACATGGATACTATCAGAAGGTCAATTGAAAGGGCAGGTTATAAGCTACATATGGACTATAGGGATACAAATGTAATTTATTTATGAAGAGTGACTCAGAGATGTGTATGTTATTAAACAGGATTGAATCTGTATTGCTGTGTGTGCATGTACATGTAGTAAGCACACATATTGGCAATAATCTCAGATCATTTCAAAATCTTTGACTTGTACATTGTACTGAAGTTCAAGTTCAAGTTCAAGTTTATTCAAACCAATCAAAAACACAACATTTTAACAAATAATTGACAAAGATAGGACATGATGGGTTTGGGACCCCGGAGAAAGCTTGAGAGCTTGTGATAGGGGCCCCTTACACGGTACAGTATAAACACAAAACAAGTATAATACATTTGTAGTATATTGAATATGGCATAAAGTTTACATATTTACAATGATAAGTAGGGATTAAACATGGGAATACCAAAAAGTTTAAAATCACACACACACACACGCACACACACACAAAATTAACACACACATACACACACACACCCACACGCAGCAAACACGCAGACATACACACACGTGGCTTTCCGGTATTTACTTTAACATGTTTTGTAATTTCTCAAAAAGATATTTTTTACATGAAAGTTTAAATTTAGATAATGTTGGGCTGGATCTGATGTTTTGGGGTAACTTGTTCCATTCTTTGATGCAAACAACTACAAAAGAGTTCAAAGCAGTTTGTGTCCTTGCTAGAGGTCGATGGATTAGGTTTCTTTGACGTGTGTTATACTGATGAACAGTAGAATTTACAATAAACGCATCTTTTAAGAATGAACTATTTTGAGCCGATTGAGATTTGTACATGAATATCAAGCAATTCAAAGAGACCAATTCATCAAGAGGCAAAATTTGAAGTTGCAAAAATAGAGGAGTACTTGGACTTCTGTAATTTGAATTTGTAATGATCCTGATGGCTTTCTTCTGAAGGACGATCAACTTGTTTATATGGCTCCTATACGTATTCCCCCATGCAACATTACAATAAGTTAAGTGGGGGATAATGAGAGCATTATAAAGAGTTACTAAAGGTTTCTTTGGTAAAAAGAAGCGTAACTTGGAAATGACACCTACACTCCTCGAGACCTTGGTACAAACATTACTAAGGTGATCTTTCCAAGTTAATGATCATCCACTGTAACTCCAAGAAACCTTACATTTTGACTTCGGGTGATCAGATGACCACCAATTGTCAAGGCATCAGTATTATCTGGAATTCTTTTCCCCTTTAATCTAAAGACAACATATTGAGTCTTATTGGCATTTAACAAAAGTTTGTTTATACAACAAAACCACTTGAATATATTGCTAACTTCTGTATTTGCAGACAGAATAAGATTATGCATGTTTTTGTGGTGAGAGAGCAAGCAAGTATCATCAGCAAAAAGTGAATAGGTAAACAACTGAGATGAGTTTATAACATCATTAACATAAATCAAGAAAAGTAAGGGACCCAGGACAGAGCCCTGAGGCACACCATATTTTACTTTACTAGATTGAGATTTAACTCCATTAACCATTACAAACTGTAATCGATTAAAGCTGGTGTATAGTTTCGGGAGAAAGACAAATTAATTTTGATTCACATTAAGATAAATTATGAAAGATTGAATCCAAGAACTATAATAAAGCCAATTATAGTACTTGAAATCTTGTTTTAGTGTCTTTATTTCATAATATAAGGATAAAAAAAGATAAGTCAGGGACCCGTCTCAGGTTAGCGCTCACGTGGAAATCCTATGGGGTTTCTCTTGTGTGAGTGTTACACACAGATCGTTCGCACTTAGAGTGTGTTCAATGTCCAGTTTCAAATTTACACGCCAACATGAATCATGATACAAAACGCAATTACAAAACACAAACACAAACGCGATCAGCAGTGCACCGTTCAGTGTCAAAAATTTAAAGCTGATTATATTTCCATCGTCTTTAAATTCCCCGCTCTCAAAAAACAAACGTCTTCTCCTTTTTTCACTTGCACCAGAAACTTCCATTGCGAGAGCACATTTAAACACGTTTGAAAACTCAATACTGTTCGGTGTCGCATTTCGTTGCAATCGCGATGCTCAAGGTCGTAAAATTGAAGCTGATTGTGTTTCAAAACGCATTTTTTTCGGCGTTTAAATTTAAATTGAGATTTTAAACACGTTTACTTTTACGACCGGGGATGGGGGACAATGAACACTCACCTTCTCTTTATATCAGCGTTTTGTAATTGCGTTTTGTATCATGATTCATGTTGGCGTATAAATTTGAAACTGGACATTGAATACACTCTAATTCACACCGTAACCTCCGGCGTGCGAACCTGTCAGCAGAGGTATCAACAGACGTTAATTACGCTTCATTCAAACAATGAACAATGAAATTCATCGGAAATAATGAAAAGAATGTCACAAGATCTCTCACACATATCTTTTAGTGCCAATTCCTTTTTTGTTACCAAAACTATACACCAGGTTTAACAATTTTGTTTGAAATCATATTTGAGAAAATGCTACATAGACTTATGTAAAACAATACATTTAGCATACATGTACATTGTTTTCTCATTATCAATCTAGTCACAAGTGAAATTCACTATATTCTAGCGAAAAGGTCGGAATGAAGATTTTTTTTTTCTGGTTGTATCTTGTGGTTTCTTGACATATTGGATCGATGCATTCTTTCAAGTCTTATTTCCCCTTCGAGTCACACAGCTTCTGCTCTGATTCTTATCTAGTCCCGCTGTACGTGTTTGAGCAATCCAATGACGTGCTTCAAATACTGCACCTGACATCTCCAGTAGTGCTTTTAAAGGCAGGGTACATGTACATGTATATCCTTGTATTTCTGTATAGGAATTAGGATCATCTGAACTATGCTCACAATGTTCGTTTTTCCTCTTCCAGGATGCTATATTCTGATCACTTCCAACAATGTAGTCATATAATTTAACGAGAAATTAATATTGTGGTCATGAGATTGAATTGCGAAAGAAGCTGACTCAAAGTAGTTTGGAAGGGTTGATACATGTACATGTAACAATTCACATACCGGTAATATAATAATTTTTGTGTGCTGTGCCTGTGAGGTTTTGGAATCAAGAAAATTAAAGAAATTAAAACAATTCTGCTGAAAGTCACATGCACTACACAGACAAATGCCTTCATTGCCCTACACAAAACCTTTGACCAAAACATTTCAAATGTCTTTTGTCATTATATGACAGTATGAGGGCATTTGAAGGGCAATCTTTGCCAGAAGACTTTTTCAATAACTAAATGTACTCACACATATTGTATACCTCCTAAAACAAATGAAAACAATTGGAAAGCTTGGAATTACTTTGTGTTTCTTTAGCACTACTATTCCCTTTATTTACAAATTTATTTGCTACTATTCAAATACCACATTCCCGTCACAAACATGTTCCAAAGTAATGCTCTTCTCTTTTGAGATAATAACATACACACAAAAAAAAACAACTTTTAAACGTACAATGTTCTTCCCTCTCAAGAACTTTCCATTTTAAATCTATGTAAAAAAAGGCAAGTATTACTAACAATTTGTAATGGTTTATTGTCGGGTCTTCAAAATAATGTTGATTAATCTCTACTATAATTAACGTAATGTTGCATGCATGTACATGTATGTGTGTATGTTAGTAAAAGGCTCTGTAAGTTTTTGTTCTAATTCCGCCAAATTGACAAACGAGGTTAAAGGTCTACTAAATTAGAAAAATAATTGTCCATTTTTCGTTAGAAGGAATCATCAGAAGTCCCAAATTACCACCCATTCTTTTAAAAACACTTTTGATAATCTAATATAATCATTTGAAAAGCCCATAATTGCCCATTCCCGCTGCTGTAAGCCCCGCCCCTAAAAAGCTTCATCGGAGCGATATCGTAGTCACATGACTGTGACGTATTGTGAGTAAGCTAGCTCCACGGACAGTGTGTATGCACATCTAGCGATGCAGGGAGCGCCCGAGCTGGCGGGGCCGCTACACCCCATGCTCCCGTTGCAAGTCGACTATACTGTTCTTTCACACATTAGATTGGTCACTAGAATAATGTTTTGGACACGATTTCATCAATAAATGTCTAATTCTTGTGTATATAAGGGTTGTAGTAAGACCACTGTGGGTGCTAGGGCCTAGCTTTTATGCTTGCATCGTTTTCCAAAAGAGATTGAAAGCTTTTGGAGTTTGGAAAAGGGCAAGTCCAAGCTATTTTGCACTAGTAACGCGTGGGACATCACAAGTATATTTAGCCCTATATCTTAAATTTAGTAATCATAGTTGTTAATTTTGGGGTAGTTTCTATGGTAGATAGTAGGTATCTTCATACAAAAAACAAGAAATAATTCAGAATTGCTCAGTTACATCATTAAATTTATTGCTAATTAATTCACAGTAACGCGTGGACCAACAAAAATCATATTTTTTTCTTTGTTAACTTTGTTCTGAAATATTTGTGAAAATATTGCAATCTGGAAAATCATTGCAAACAACTTGTTATACATCTATAAACTGAAGATTAATAAAAGTTTCATAAACTTTCATCAATTAGTTCTCTCAAGGTCAATTTTAAAAAGATAGGTATAGTAACGCGTGGGACAAGTAACCCGTGGACACTTTGTCATTATGCATAATGTACTGTATATGACACCTTAAAATGAAAAAAAGGTGAATTGGTATTTATTTTAAAGCAAATAAAACAAGATACATAATTTTTTACTTCATTCCGAGGAAATGTTTTATCTATCCTAAAAATCAATTAATTGATTAATTATTACCATGAATAAATGTACTTTCAGTTATTATTTTTTATGAAGATTATGAAAATTTGTTCTCATGAAAAAGGATGAAAATAGGCTCTTCAGATTACATTTATTGGTATCAGGACAACTGGCCCCCCTGGACCAATTACCCCATAGGACAACTACCCCCAGAAAGAGGTAGGGTTAGGTGTAAGGTTATGGGTAATTTTTAGAGGGTGAGGCGGCAGTTGTCTGAGGGGTAATTGTCTAGGGGTAGATGTACTAGAACCATATGTTACATGTAGGCCTATAGTAACAATGCCATTCATCAATGCGAAGCTGTTTTAATTGTTACTGTAGTGAAAGTCAATTGGGTATACCTGTGCATCTGATATTTACATTATAATGTAATAATTTCAAACGTAAACCTTGAATTTGGACATAAATCCTCAGTAATCATATGTTTACATACATCAAGTATACTTACATTGTACATTCATTCTGTTTTGTGACTACATGACAAAAAGAAGGTATATGTATAGTACCTTGTGAACAAAACTTGGTAAGAAACAGAAGATATGCATGTGATAGGTCGCACAATATAAAAAATGAAACTTAAAGATATTTTCCACAATACATGTTAACAGCATCTACAGCATATTGTCTCCTATCTGAATGACAAACTTTGAATAAGAATGAAACAATGGAAGTTGTGGAATAACTCAAATGCCACAAAGCTTCATCTAAAACTTACTACTATTTCCTTAATAAAGACTTATATAATAGGGCCCAGGGCTACCTGTACATAGTATGCAACATTAATGATATGCCTTTAATGCACCAAATGACAAAAAGCTGCTTGTAAGAACTTAAATAATGTAAAAATAACCCCTTTAAAAACAGTTTACTTTCTTCATTGCTATGAAGGAAAATTATATTGTGCCAGCCTTTTTATGCCAGACAAATGCTATTGTTGATAGATATGAGAAATAAAAAAGAAAAAACTTTTTGTGCACAATTTTCACCACATGCGAAATCCCAAGAGCTGTTTCCTTTGGGGGAAAAGGTAATTTTAATTAATTTCAGTTTAATTAAAGGTCCGTGGATGGCAAAATGGATGCACTGATCATGTTTTAACTGACATTCAATGTTCAAAAAGCTTAGAGGGAATGTCAACTCCTTTGGCAAAAACTTAATGTACTTCCATACGTTTTACACACGTTGTCCCACGCGTTACTGAAATGTCCCACGCGTTACAAATCTAACTAAAGATTGTGTTTAATTAGATTGAGTCAGACAAACTTTTTTCTTCTGATTATGATGAAGCCTACTGTAAATTGTGGTCTTTTGAAAGTCTCATGAAAATTCAATCACTATTTTTTCTGCAAATGAGAAATAATGACCTAAAAAGTAAACGCGTGGGACATGCCAATTTTGTACCATCCCTCATTTGCATATTTAATTAGTGAGAAACTGTGAAATCATAGTCATGATAACTTGTCATTCAGACTTTAAGGTCCCACTACTATTGGGATAGAAATGTGTAAAAACTTTAAAAGATATCTTTTAAAAAAGCCAAATTTTTAATGTCCCACGCGTTACTCAATTTTTAATTTATGCAAATATATTCATTTATTATTGGTCATTCATGAGCATTTTTTATTTTCGTTATAAAATATGTACTTTAAACTTGGCTTTTAAATGACACCAAGTTTGTCTTTTTTGAACCATTTTGGAAATTTCACTCTTGAGTGATCAAAATGCTTGGACTTGCCAAAAGTAAGTCAAGCTTTATCAGATTGGCTACGGGCCACAAGTTTGCAGTGCATTTTGCGAAGTTGACTTTACTAATTCCTAATTCGATATGAGGAAATGAGAATATTGTTTAAGTAGGTTTAGACCTACTGATCAAGTAATAAATTACATCTCTTCTACTTACAGTTTATTAAGAAGTCAATTGATGATAAACCATGGATATACTGGAGGGAGCGAAGCAGAATGAAGTAGGACAGTTATGCAAATACTAGTATATACAGCGACGACGATCACACTATACATGTAACATGAGGCAGTGTGATGTATGTGTATTCGCATGCTACTACCAGGGGAGGTGGAAAGGGATTCCTCCTGCTATGCAGAATCGAAATATGACCCATAGGGCAGATATGGTGCTATAACATGCGTGTCGTGTATGTATACACTAAATACACACATGACATGAATTTGCCCTATGGCTGCCCTATCACCTCCTAACTCTACACACATATAAACTCACATTTTATTGTACAGACAGGCGAGGATGTTTGCGTAGAAGAATGATAAAAAATTAGCAATGATTTGATATTTTGGGGCAAAATTGTTCACTGATGATATGTAACAATATATCTTAGGACTTTGATATACTAAATCTACATTCATTATTAGTCCAATTTTCGTTAGTTCTCTCTTGCACAAAGGAGTCCAATATTGCGTTTTGTGTATAGGGGCATTATGCCAGTCGCCGTTTGTTTTGGGGTCTTACTTTTAATACGTCATTCTGCTAATGAACCAATCAGTCACAGGCGTTTCAGGAATGTTACCAAAAACCTATAGTTTTCCACTTTTTTTCATCAAATTGAGACTTCTTATTGATAAAACAATTTCACTTTCGTTTTTAGAAGGTATTATCCACTGAATAAGCCCAATTTGTTTTTCTAATTTAGTAAACCTTTAATACAAACTGTGGCCGGGGTTATTAATCTATGTCGGTTGAAAATGGAACAGTTTAGGCGACAACCAGACGTAAAACATGATTTGTGGTTTTTTGATTGTGTAAAAACGGTGTGAAGTCTGTAGACTACAAAAAAAAAATGCGTGCAAGTGCATCAAGGTAAACATACGCAGAATCTCTTTATGACGTAACATGCCGGCAATTAAGCCACACCCTCGTACGCGGGAACCCCTTTATGAATTTTGATTTAGTGATCAAATTGCGCCAAGCAATAAGATGGGATTAATACAAACAGTGGCGGTTTTTAATCTTTAGTACTGTGTTGAAAATCATTGGTTTAAGGATTTGGCTAAAAGTGGACTTAAACATGAATCACAAGGCCGCAGAGCATTTTTTGACAGTGGGGGGAACTGAGCTGAAAGTTGTGTTTTTTTTTTTGGGGGGGGGGAGCTGAATGGATGGGCTGCAGAATTAATGTTTGCGTTTTTTGTTTTGTTTGTTTTTTCTCACATCTTTGCTGAAAACAGTGAGGGACGGGTCTCTAATGAAATAACAACTTTGTATGACTCTTAAGAAATTCAGGCTACATACAACAAAATAAAAATCATCACAGAACTTCAACATCAATCAAAATGAGAATTTATCATTTAAAACCTGCGCAAAGCCGCAGGTGTCCTGCTAGTATTATAAATGATAATAAGAAAAAATTGTACAATAAACTTCTTTTACAGTCCAAATCCACCAAATGATAGATTATAGTCTCTCTTCCAAAATTGATTTTAGCTTGTTCATGCAAAGTACATCTTGTAGAAACAGAATTTTTGGGGGAAGTCGGCCATATTTAATTTGAGAATATAGCCATTTCTCTATAAGATCATATTTATCATTGTTCACGTATCTGAACCACTTATAGTCTCATGAAATAAATAAGCGGGTCTGCATACATATCTTACATGTATATTTAAATAGAACATTACTGTTTTGATGAATACACAAAATTATGGTAAGCCTATTTTCCTATGACATATACATTTGTAGCTACTCATAATATGAGGAAGAGGTTGAAAAAAATTATTCAATTGAGTACTGGGAGAACATTTTGTTTCTTCATGCATATATAATGGTAAATATGGATGTGCTACAATCACAAGTTTATATAAAAAGCCATTTTGGCATTAAAGATGTTTTTTTTTTCCTAGTCGAAACATCTTTGTCTCGCATATACAACAAAAAGAATATGAAAAACAGTGCTATGTACTAAATAAAGAATCTTTGCTTTTCAATAACATTAACTTTACATCTTATGTGCAAGAGTCTATTTGTTCTTAGTTTTATTCAATACATATCACTATTACATTACTTTATTTAAATTATCTACAATTTGATAATACATATAAGAGGAGAATCTATTATTTCAATTTCAAACATTATAAAGAAAAGTAAATGTGGTTAATTTAGATGTGGGCGGACACTCCTCCTCCTTTTTTAGTATTTTCTTCATGGCGAAATTCTTACCTGCCAATGCCCTGCGACTGTAATATCGCACATGAAAGGATAGAGTCCTGAGTATTTTCATAAAACTGTGCCCCTTGTGAAGTTTATATCTCAATAATTCTATTGCCTCGAGCTAGGAACGGGAAAAATTGTCTCATGCGCGGCGGAGCATCAAGAAACAGAATCTTTAATAATCTGATTCATATGTGAAAAAAACTACTTGCAATTTTCATAGCTTATTGCAATGTAATGTATGCACATTGTTAAAATCGCTTTGATAAAATGTTGTTTTTTTTATTTTTTACATGACATACATGTACAGCTACCATAAATTCTCCATTGATGATAAAGTTGCGACATGTACAAAACTTATTTATGTGTGTAATATATTCTACAGTTTGTTAATTTCACCTGTGAAATTACGTATAACTTTAAGGAAAAAGAACAATCTACTGTCCCAGTGATTAACGGTAAAAACAAAAAACTTTAACACCTAGAAATCTGTCATTAAAATATTGAAAAATCAGTTGAGGAATCCCAAATTCATTTACTATTCATATTCTGAAAAGAGCTAACTTCTCCCAAATGCTTCTTGGTACCATTTGTGTCTGCATGTGTGTACGCTTGTAATGAACATGACGCATTGTTTCGCGACATGTAAAATTCTGAATTTGCCAAAGTGGGGGTAAATTCAAAACAACAAAAGCTAACAAAAAAAAAACAACTTCAATCCTGCATTGAAATGACATAATTTTTAGTGAAATTGTTTTGAGTAAATAACTTAGCAAGGATTTTTTACAGTTATTTAACTAGATCTGTTTGTAAAATGAGACAATAATTTATGATAGTAATTCATGAATGTGGCACCACATCAAAGAGGTAAATGGTCCTTACAGACCTAAATAAGGGCTTTATGATCTCTCTCTTTTCCGGC
>CALNVZ010002100.1:59669397-59718845 GCA_940671915.1 Paracentrotus lividus | reverse complement strand
TAAAGAGGTCCAATATTTCCTTACTGTTTGATGTCCAAGTGAACCAGGTCATATTATGTACAGCTGTATTTGGGAACTGTCAGTGATTTTAAGATGACAAAACTAAAAAGAAAGCATCCCTTCCGATTTGCTTGGCTTTCTTCCACAAACATGCAGCATCTTTTAGTCAATATCCCTCACCTAAAGTGCATTTGTTATTAAGTTAAGTGCTTTGCCAAGCCAGTAAATGTCAGGTCTCCGTCCTATAATTTGTTCAATTTGAATCAGGTTTTAATCCTCTTTGAAAGGCCTTGCAGGGATAAAGCTACTGTCCAATGTTCTTTGTCGCTAAAAACACTTTGCACTCCCTTGAATTTTTATACTTTGAATATTTCAGAAACGTTTACAGTATCTTAAAGTATATTTTCAGAGTCCATGCCTGATTGTGATTGCATATTGTGATTGCTTTATTTATTACTACTCTTTTAATCATGAATAAATTTTACTTTTTATCAAACCAAGTATCAGCTTAAAGAAGCCAGTTTCTAAGAATAACAAGCCAATTCAATCAATTCATGTACAGTCATCTCTATTAAGATCTTGGAGATATGTCAAAGGTGAAATTACATGGAAGCATCATCTATTATGTTTCAGTGTGTGATTTATAGTGAAGAATCAAATCAAATCAAATCAAATTTTATTAATATTAAATCCATGATTTTGATAATTAATGATGAATGAATATCACATTGAACAAGCCAAGTATCACATAGATTAATAAGCCAAATCAACCAATTCATTTACATTATTTATATTGTATGATCTCTTATAGATAAGCCGAAGAGTAAAGTACACGGAGGCATCACCAATGGTATGTTCCAGGGTGTCATTTATGATGAAGATGATGAATATCATATTGAACAAGCCAAGTATCACATAGATGAAGCCACTCTACCGGATAGAGAATCCCATTCGGTCATCTACAAAGCTTCAGATGTAACCCGTCCTGACCATGCTGGCTGTGGCCTCAATGACAGAGTATCCAACTGGATGAACAAAATACAGAACTCAAGAGATGTCGACAGTCATAGAGAGAAAAGGGTATGAAGCGTGAATTTTGGATCATGAATTTTTTAATGATTTTTATTTATTTTTTACCCCTCCCCCCTCCGTCTCCAATTCACGCTAATTAGATTTAGTTTTAACCCTTATTAAAAGACAGCTGAGTTTGTTAAAACACCTATTTCCCATAGACCCCAGTCTGATTATACTTGGGAGTAGACTTAATAAACGCAGTGAATTTGCCATACAATTTGCCTATACAGTGCGTATCAATAAAAACGGGACAGTTTTGAAAAGTCTGTCAAAATTTTGTTTCAAATAATGAAGTCTATATTTTTATGTTAATAGATGCTCTGAAGTCTCATCTTTCAAATGCAATTTAAAAAAATAAGTTTTGTTCATGTTTGAGCACACACAGAACATTTTTGTCGGGGGCTCAAATAAAGGCTTGCGCACAAAATGGAAAAAATGGGAAATATGATCATCCGACCTCTTGCAAATCAGCAGTCTTCCTCTAAACTTTTTCTTTTTCTTTGCCATTATTTTCAAATTATAATTTAAAAATTCATTTACAAAGCTATTTATTTACTTTAATTGTTTTGTATTCGTTTTCATATTAATATGTTATCTTTTTGCAATAAATATTCCTTCAAACTTAAATATCTTTTTCATTTCCCCAAGAAAGGGGATTTGGTTGGTTGTTTAATTGATTGATTGAATGATTGACTGATTGATTGCTTTGTTTGTTTCGTTCATGGTTGAGCGAACACGGGAAGTTTTTTGTCTGAGGTTCAAAAAAAGAAGGAAAAAAGGGTATTATTTATTTTGAATCATTTTGAACCAGGTACTCCATTCGAATCGATTGTTACTTTACACTGATAAATGATTATGTTAGTCTAATGAGGTGATTTCCTAAAATTCTCCCAATGATTTAATCAATCATTTGAACAATCAATCAAAAAGTAATCAATCAATCATTCAATGAAACAATGAATTAATCAAACGATCAGTCATTCAAATGGTCGTTCTATCAATCCTTCATTCGATCAATCGATCAATTAATATTAAAATCAATCAATCAATCAATCAATGAAACAAACAAATGAACAAACAAAGAAATCAATCAATCAAATAGTCTACCAACCAACCAAATCCTCTTTCTTGGGCTGACAATTTTTTTTATTTATTTATTTATTTTTTAGTTTGAAGGAATATACAATGCTAAAAGATAACATGTTAACATGTGAACAAACAAAAACAAAACAAAACAAATCTAGCAATTCAAGTATGTGAATAGCTTTGTAAATGAATTTTGAAAGCATAATTCGAAAATAATGGCAAAAATAATGAAAAGGTTGAAAGTAAGTCTGCTGATTAGCAAAAAGTCTGATGATCGTATTTCTCATTTCTTCCATTTTGTGCGCAAGCCTTTTTTTGAGCCCCTGACAAAAACGTTATGTGTGCACTCAAGCATGAGCGAAACTTATTATTTTAAATGGCATTTGAAAGATAAGACTTCAGAGCATCTATTAACGTAAAAATATAGACATCATATTTTGAAACGAAATTTTGACAGACTTTTCAAAACTGTCCCGTTTTTATTGATACACCCTGTAGAGGGAAAGTATAAATTGTGATAATAATAATGATAAAGGATACTTATTAAGCGCCTAATCCACTTGAAACCAAATGCTCTAAGCGCACATGTGCAAAAAGAGAAGAAAAACCATAAAAGAAATATGAACATTTGAACAAGCAAAATATCATAGATAACATAGAAGTGACAGAACATACAAAAGATAAGAATAAAACTAATCTAATCATAAGCTAAATTGAACAGACACGTCTTAAATTTAGCCTCTTGAGGAAGAGCATTCCATAAAAGAGGTCCACAATTATGAAGGCCCTCCCCCCCCCCCCCACAGCGTGTTGTGTGTAAAAACTTCAAGCAGGCCAGAATTTCAGAACGTAATGTTGGGACAGGAGCGTAGTGGTTAATTTATTAGATCGAAGCATTTCCGAAATCGAGCTGGGATGAAATCAAAAGCATGGGTTATTTTTCTGTGGCAATGCGAGTTAGGTATTTACGAATAAATCCTAAGTTCGCAACTGATAACGGACTGATCTAGAAACATATTGGATTTGAGTAGACATTGTCATGTTCAAGTCAAAGAACACTCCAAGGTTACGACAAACATTTGATACACCAATATCAAGACCAGCAACATTGACGGAAGTAATGGATCTCTTATTCAACTGAGTCTTAAAACCATACATTACAAATTCATAGTTCAATTTGATAGTTACATTTATAGCGCTTATATCCACCTTGGTGTTTCTAAGCGCTTATAGTGTTTGTACACTGACAAGGCATGAGAGGCTCTGTATAGTAGTTACAACTATGATAAACTGAGTTGACATTTTAACAGCACTGCGTTCTTGAGGGAAATTTCTAATTTGCATATTACCCATTACACAATGGATAATGGACCAATTAAGCATACAGATTTACTTAGTGATAGATATAGAAAAATAATATACACTATAATAGATACTTTTTACTTCGAAAGAAAAATACTGGCTTGTTCAGTCAGTCATGCATAAAAGTTAGATGTGATTCTGTTACCGTGCTTGTACATTTTGTACATGTTCAGGAAACCAAAGTCAACTGGAACAACATGGCCCATGGAGCAACAGAGAACAAGTACACAGCACCTAAGAGAGTCCGGCGTGCCCCTTACCAGGAGAGTAACAAGGCTTGCAGTCTGTACCTCCAAGCTGACCACACCTACACAGCACATTACTCTAACGATGTGTCAGAGGTCATTCTAAATCTCAACAACCACGTATCGGCCATTAACGCCATCTACATGGACACTGAATTTGCTGAACCCAACTACCCGAATATCAGGGACATAAATTTCTTCATCAGAAGGATCAGGGTATGTTATATTTATCTCTGCCCTACGTTTTCACACTCTGTCTTTCTCTCTTTTCTCTGTATCTGCCTATCTGCTTTTCTTTCTGTCTGTCTGTCTGTCTCTCTTTTTGTCTGTCTGTCTGTCTGTCTGTCTCTTTCTCTCTTTCCCTCTGTCTGTCTTTCCACTTCTCTGTCTGTCTGTCTGTCTATCCCTCTTTCTCTCTTTCCCTCTGTCTGCCTATAATCTTTTCTCTCTTTCTCTCTGTCTGTTTGTCCCTTTTTCTCTTTCCCTCTGTCTGTCTTTCCACTTCTCTGTCTGTCTGTCTGTCTATCCCTCTTTCTCTCTTTCCCTCTGTCTGCCTATAATCTTTTCTCTCTTTCTCTCTGTCTGTTTGTCTCTTTTTCTCTTTCCCTCTGTTTGTCTATCCACTTCTCTGTCTGTCTGTCTGTCTGTCTGTCTATCCCTCTTTCTCTCTTTCCCTCTGCCTTTAAGCTTTTCTCTATTTCTCTCTGTCTGTTTGTCTCTTTTTCTCTTTCCCTCTGTCTCTCTATCTCTCTGTCTCTCTATCTCTCTCTCTCTCTCTCTCTCTCACTTTCCCTCTGTCTACCTATCTACTTCTCTGTCTGCCTGTATGTCTCTCTCTCTATCTTTTTCCGTCTGTCTGCCTATCTGCCTCTCTGTCTCTCTTTCTGTGTATCTCTCTTTTCTCAGTATCTGTCTCTCTGTCTACATTCTATGTCTCTCCCTCTTTCTCTATTTAAAATCCAATTATTATTACTTTTATATGATATCTGAGAGATGATCCTGGGTTACACATTCATACTTCAATTGGAGTTGTCTAGTAGGCTTAGTAGAGGTGTTGTAGTCTGTAGTATAAGCCGCCAAACTGCTAATCACAAGGTACAGGGTGCAAATCCTTGCAACGGTACTGAAGTATTTGGCAAGACATTAATCTCCATTTCTTGTTCTCCACCCAGGTGTTAAATGCAAATATCATAGTTGGTCAGCAGTAGTCATTAGATCGCCAAGTCATCTGTAAAATGCTTTAGAAAGAAACATAACATTACAAAGTGCTGCGTAAATCCTCAATATTGAATGAACAAAGCAAGATTTACCTTGTTTTTATTTTGAACAACTCCTATGAAATTAGAGACCCTACTCTCTTTTGATTAATATGTTTTTGTGACTGATTTTAAATGGTTGGTAGTAATCAATAGGTGGATCTCAGTAATCCCTCCGGGTTTACTAGCATTGGTGTGGCAGGCGCGGATCCAGTGTTCGGACTGACAAGAGATTGTCAGGCCCAGTTGTCTGGGGATGGACAAAGCAGCTCTATTATTATTTGGCAGGCCCTATACAATGAGGCTGGATGCGCTGCTGGTGTGGTAACATTTTAGGTAAATGCCAAGAAAATTGAGACCCTTTAATAGCTCTTTTAACCCCATTCTGACTGGGCTTTTTGAGAGGATATTTTCACCTGGGGGTATCTCGGCCACGGATGGTCCAATCGCCGCAAAATTTTGCACAAAAGTCGCTGCATATGTAAAGGGTACAGTTTATATGGGTTTTTTTTGAAAAACTTGTCAATTTTCAATTTATTATACTTTATGCAAATTAGATGCCTATTTATTATATTTCTGAATATTTCACTTAAAAAGGATTTTTTTTTTTCATACCAAGTAGCTGAGTATCATAGTCAACAATATTGAAATGACAAATTTGGAAATTTCAAATTAATTCTTTTGTACTTATGTATTATATTGTTTTGATTTCTTCTGTATTTCTATGTATTTGTGATTTTTCTGCATGTGAAAAATGTATCTTGATCAGTTTGAAGACAGAATTAATCAATCAAAAGGCTCAGAAGGCACAATTATCAGAGTTATAGAGCAATTTAGGAAAAGCAGTATTTTGTACACAAACGCATGCAAAATGACGATTTTTGTTCAATTTTGGCCTGACATGAGAGTACATTATGTTGCGTTTCTCGACAATGGAGCGTCCAATTTTTTCCAACGTCGTCAAAGTTGGGAGACAATTAAATAGAAAAAAGTCCTAGAACACCAAGTTGCGATTTGTAGCGCTTTCACGGCAGTCATGGACTTCTAACAGAGGGTCATATTGACCCCACCCCCCCCCCCCAGTCAGAATAGGGATAAACATTTCTTTGTGTGACTAATTTTTTTTTTCTTCCCCCATGTTCAGGTCAATGGTACGGCTCAACAGACGGATGCAAGCAATCCCTTCCGATTTCCAAACATTGGTGTGGAGAAGTTTCTAGAGCTGAACTCACTTCAGAACCACGATGAATACTGTTTAGCGTATGTGTTTGCAGACAGGGACTTCAATGATGGTGTTCTAGGTCTGGCTTGGGTTGGCTCAACAGGAGGTACATCAGTCATTAGTAATCTGGAGGGCGTTTCATGAAAGGACTTGTCGGACATTTTATCCGACAAACTGTTATAAGCTACTGAAATGCTTGCATCTGATTGGCTGAGATCAAATTTGTCGGATGAAATGTCCGACAAGTCCTTTGATGAAATGCCCTCCTGGTGACACAACATTGCGACAATTGCCCCTGCCTTTATTTCATCTATGATGTAGGGTTAGTGTTGCAATAGGGTTTTATGTTAGGTTTAGAGTTATGTTTAGGGTTAGGTTTAGGGTTGGGTAAAGTGTCAAGTTAAGGGTTGGTCATTTGATTAGTCTATGAAATATAAAGCGGAGCAATTGTCATGGAATCTATTAATCTCTTTCTGGTGAACTAGTAATCACATTTAGTACTTTACACGCTAAGCTAAGAATATTTTGCCTCAATATAATAAAGGACCACAGAGATAATAAAAATACCAAGTCAGCTTATTGCAATCGATTGAACTCAGTTGTAACTTTTTAGTGCAGAAAACTATTCAGCAGACAAGGCCTGTTCAAATTTGGAATATGTTTAGATGTAGGAGTCTCTTTCTCAGGGCATCTATAGTTCTTTCAAAATATTTTTTAAAACCAAGATAATGCTAGAGAAAAGATAATTTCTTCGCTCGTGTCGGATTCTGTCATCATTAACATTATTAGGAGAGGAGGCTACCATGTTGAACAAATGACACTTTTGTTAATTTTGTTTTATCTTTCTTTCTCCCCTCCCTCCTCATCTCTCTCTCTCTCTCTCTCTCTCTCTCTCTCTCTCTCTCTCCTTGCACATAACTAGTTACATCTGGTGGTATATGTGAGAAGTATGCCAGCTTCCATGGTGTCTTTCAGAGTTTGAATACTGGTGTTGTAACCATTCAGAACTACGGGTCAACAGTAGCCAGCAAAGTCTCACACATCACATTCGCCCATGAGCTTGGTCACAACTTTGGCTCTCCTGTAAGTTGTCTTTAACAAGTCAAAAACTATCTTCTTTTTTAAATGAATGACTTGAAGATTTTGTTAACACTAGATTAGTTAACACTATAAGCGCTTAGAAACACTAAGGTGGATATCGTATTAAGCGCTATATAAATGCAACTATTATTATTATATAAGATTTTCTCTATCTTTACAATAAGCACTGATGTTTTTTCATGGTGGCAGCCATTGCTGGGGGGCTTCCAATGTACTACGCATGCTCCTTGTGTGCGCATGTATGCGTAACAAAGGAAAATGTGCAAACTCACAGACATACACGCACATGGCGCATGCGTATTCCACTGGGTAACCCCCAGCTATGTGGCGGGCACGTAGAGGGCTCACTTCCATGAATTGCTGCCCGAATTCGTCTATAAAGTAGAAGGGAATTTCTAAATGTTGTATTCCATGACAGGGCTCTTTACTAATTTATTAGCAAGTTGGGAGGTCGAGATTGAACGCTTGGGGTTTACTCTAAACAGTTTGTGTTACAATTTCAAAATGTTTATGTCCCCTGTCTACAAGATATCTATTTGTGCCCAGCCTTAGCTATGAACAAATTGATCATATATATTCTCTTATGTATTTCATTTGTCATATTCTTGCTATTTCATATCCTGATTTAAATCTACATGATGAATAACATTAATGAATTGATAGATTCGTAGGAATGGAAATTATTAATAAACAACATCCAAGTTTCATGAAATTTAATAAATCCATTGGATGGTTATAGAGTTATTCATACATTATGGTCTAGATTTTAGTGATACCATCCTATGAATTTGACTATATGTAAACTAGAAGTCTATTAAGACGTCAAAATGTATTCAGTGATCTGGGGCCCGTAACACAAACGTTTGCAATCCATAGCAAAATGTAAATGGACAATCAAGATCAGTGTTGCATGTGATTTTTGCTCAAATGACTAATCCAGTAACCAATAAGAATCGTTCCTTCAAATTCGCAATTGTTTGCAATCCTTGGTGTTGTGAAGCCCTGGGCCCCGTAACACAAAGGTATGCGATTAATTGCAAATTTAGAAAAATCATGATTGTAATTGGTTGCTGATTTTTTTTTTTAAAACAAAATATGCATGCAATAATGATTGTGATTGGCTATTGCAACTTTGTGATTGATTGTAAACCTTGCATGTAATGGAACCTTGGACTCTGTATGGAGCTCTGTATGAAATGAATACAGAATCAAATCCTAAAAATTAATGTTTTTCTGATTGATTTGACAGCATGATTATCCTGATCGGTGTCGTCCTGGTGATAATCCCAGCACCCGAAGTGACGGAAACTATATCATGTATGCTAGCGCTACATCTGGTGATAAGCGTTTCAATGATGAGTTCTCATCCTGCAGTATAGGCAACATGAGTGGGGTCATCAGAGAGAGCGGAGGATGCTTTGATCGTAAGTTCTCCTTCATCTTAATCTTCTTCTCCTTCTTCTTCTAGTACCCCCATCTTGTGACATAGCTGGACATTCTGTCTTCGTTCCATGTGTATTTGATGAATTCTAGAGTTGATTATGAAAGATATAAAACACAAAAGCAACTCCTCCTCAAAAATATGAATAAACCTTTCTTTTTTTTAAGATTGCATGAAGTAAAAGAAATCATGGTTATCAGGGAATGCTGTGTAAAAATTGTGGGGGTGATTTAGCCTGTTGAAACTTTCCTTTTTATTATCAAGATCTGATGTGTTCTCAAACTTTCCTTATTTAAAGCATAATTAACCATAAAGCATGGGAATTTATTTGTTTAATAATAAGGAAAATATATATTTCTTTCTTTGTCATTTAACAGCAAGCAACATTCCAATCTGCGGTAACCTGATTGTAGATGGAGATGAAGAATGTGATTGTGGTTATGAAGACCAGTGTAATGATCAGTGTTGTGATGCAGCTACATGCATGCTCACAATGGATGGCTTTGGCAATAAAATGCAGTGCAGGTAAGTTATTATCTCCTACATATATCTCCGTTTTTCAGGTTTTTTTTTAATGTTTCTATAAATTGAAATATTTGTTCACTACTCTTGTAAAGCTCCAATATCCAAATTTTTTATTGATAATCTTTTATTTATAATTGGAGAACCAACAACTTTGACACTAAGGATGAAATAACAAGATTACTGTATAAGTGGTTTCTTTCGTGAATTTTGCGAATCGGGATGCGACCGCGAATTTTACATCGCGCAAAAAGGTTTTGAACAGTACCGCGAATTTATCAATGTAGAAAATGTTTTCAACTCCATGCGCTCGCAGAGCAGAGTTGTCTATGCAGCGCTATTAATAGCACACACAATGATACAGCGCGATGCGTGGATGACTGGTATGTAGGTCAAATATATTCAGGTACTAAGTCTTTATTCCATTTTACTGTCTTTTTATAAATATAATGTCTCGTTTTTTAGATAGGAAAAGATGGAATACTTATAGTTCTAGTTACTTTTAATTCCATATTTTGCCGACCGCGAATGTAACATCGCGCGAAAATGTCGGGACCCCCGCCAACCACGAAAATATCTGTACGCGAAAAAAACCACTTATACAATACATCTACTTGCCCATTCATTTTAAAATCAAATGATGTCATTATGCAAGGCATTTAATGATCATTGCTTCACCCAACCCAGGTCATTTAATGGATTTCCTGTTGTCTCCTGGCCAGAATGTTCTCTGCTGGGGGTAAAGAGTGTACAAGAATTTTAAATATAAACCATGTAATAAAAACACTTTGAGCAGTTATGAAACTGGAACTGTGCTTTTATCAACAACAAAAAATGAATAGATAAATAAAGTATTATGTGAGAAAGTGCATTACTTTATATCTCTTGATTATTTTTATTTACCTATTTGTTCTTTTATATCTTGTAGTCCGTCACAGGGACCATGCTGCACATCGCAATGTCAATTTGTATCAAATATGTCACCCACGCCATGCAGAGCAGATACAGAATGCAGTCTGGAATCTTACTGCACATATCCTTTGCAACACAATGATGATTACCGGTACACTGTAGTTTGTAAAAATGACTTACATGTAGGTCATATTTTGTCAGTTCTGTGTCATAAAGTAAAATTGCAAATTTGAAACAACTGTTCTGATTGTTTTGTAGTAAGAGTTTTATGGAAGAAGTCCATGCAACAAGCATCCTGATTGGCTAGAATCAATTTGCAAGTGATCGTAATTCTTTATGTTACAGGATAATGGTTATATAATTACAAATATAACCATTCACCTTGATAGCCCACTGTGCAATAGTTAACTAGATTGATGATTCGCTACATGTTTACTGCTGGGTATTATTATTATTACTGGATGGGATGGGGTAGGAAAATGATGTACACATGTAGGTTATCAGAGGCATGGAGATCTATTACTTGAATTTACGAAGTTAATATGAAGTTCACTTTAAATTGAATTTTTTTTAATTATTATTATTATTATTATTATTATTTTGTGAGGATCAACTGATGATATATGTTGGGTTTTTTGGGGTATTTTTTATACAAATGAAAATGTTCGCACATGAAGGACAGTTCGATTAAAGTGATGTCATATCACCTGTAACGTGAATACAAACTGATACTAGTTTCCTTGACTGTACAATTACTGGTATGATGGCAGCATGTCCAGCTTCAAGTCAAAAGATGGATGGTACAGAGTGCAATGATCACACCCAAGTCTGTCAAGCGGGAGTAAGTTTCTCTTTCTTTTTCCCAACCTTATTTCATATTTTTCCTCACTAATTGCCACTTCTCCCAACACTCATATTCTCTCTGTGTCTAATCTTCCAAATGAATTTCTCATTTCCATTCATATACACGGATGTTCATTATATATGTTGTATTGGTTAAATGACTGTATTATGAGAGGCATTGTTATAATGGTTGCCAAGAGATGATTTAGATGTCAAATTCTTTAATTCTTTAAATATTAAATTCTTAAATTCTCAATTAACAACATTTATGGTGTGGAATCTTTGAAAATACTCTGCCTATCAGATGTTTTAACAAATATCTACTGATCAAAAATGTTCATATTGTATTGGTCATATTGTGCATATCTAATATTCACAAATATTGAATCCTTATAATGTATGCAAAAAATTGAGCTATTACTCAGACAATGTTAATAGATATTTCCTGATATTTTATATGATTCAGTCAGGAGCTATTCTTATGTGTTTGCCTATGGTTTTAGCGTGCCTGAGTCCACAAAAGTATACAAGACCATTGTCAGTGTCATTCATGTTTGATATTTACATTTAGTTCTCTGCTTTGAATCCTATCAGGAATGTCAGAATTCAATTTGCACAAAATTCTTCTTGGAAGAGTGTTTCTGCGCTGATACAGAAACCACTGAGCTAGATGAAGCATGCCATATCTGCTGCCAGAATCCCAATATGAGTAAGTTGGACTCAAATAAATCTTTCTTTTTCATTTTTCATATCAATGTGATTGGAATGTAAATGTTTATAAAGTTAATTGAAATGTTTACAAGCAATGGATAAACAACTATTGCTTGTATAAAGTTTGATAGTGGAGCATGTAGCTTTATATCAAAATGTCTGCCTGAAAACTCTGAAACAGATTGAAATTGGGCATTAAATGATCACAATGGCTCACATAATGATTTGAACCAGTCTCAGAGTGGCTGAGACAGCAGTCAAAGTGAAGGTCTTGGATTGATCGTAAAATGCCTAGACTTAAACACTGTAAAAACCCTACAAAGAGACCTCAAAAACACCATTCACGCAAAGATGCCTACATATATCACACAATTGGATGTAATCTAACTGGAGGAATAGACAGCATTTTTAGGATCAATAAGCAAAAGTTAGTTGACAGCTTCCCCAAGCAAAAAAGTTAAAAATAGAGCAAAATATGTGCAGGGTTAAAAAGTATTATGGTTTGTCTCATTTCAATTTTGACCCATGTAATATCCACCATATATGTTGCTAAATATCTTTTTACGGAAGTATGCTAAATGAAGTATCAAGTGTATACACTTAACAACTTGATGAAAATATTTTTTTTTAAATATTAAAAGATATACAAAATATATACCTACATTTTATTGTGGGAAAAAAAAAATCATGATCATGCTATAACCAAGCAAAAATGAATGAATCGCTAGATAAACTAGGTTGATTTACTTCAATAGAACTATACATTTGCCTACCATTGCTATTTGACCTCAAATCGCCACAAACCGAAATTTACACCGAAATTTTTGCCCTATCATTCGCCTATTTACCCCCACCCCCATTGAATAGCGCCCTCCATTGACGAGGATGCGGCCGAAAGCGATCCTATACACTTCCTCTAATCTCTTCGCCTCCGTCGAGATAAGTCGTACATTTTTGCCTGCCGCAAAAAAATAGCGTATTTTTCTCCCTTTTGGGCTACTTTGCGGGTTTTTTGCGAGGTTTAAATTCTCAGGATAATCATATTGAGTATTCTGAGCTTTATTTTTGGGTCTAGTTTTTGGTTTTTGCCGAGATTTTGATAGTTTTATCTCTCGGTGATCGTTTACTTTTCTCGCTCTCTCTCCCCGTAAGACTTTCGTACGTTCCTTACTGTGTGTATGTAATACGTGTCGTAGTTTACGTTTGAGTGTTGTGTGTGTTGCGGTGCACAAGTTGTTTGTGCTCGCGCTTCTTTGTTAGACCCGCCTATTTACCCCTTTTGTGTATTAACACTTTCTCTCTCTTTTATTTTACAGATTCCATCATGTCTAATTTTCTTCTCGCGCCTGCTTCATATAAAAGGAAGCGGGGGAAGTTGAGCGAGCAAGCGTGTGTTTTCTTCGAAGAAGTCCGCCTTGCGGGGGTGAGAGGCTTGTCGTTCGAGGAGGCGTTGGACGCTGTCCTTCCGCCTTCTTCACACCTCGAACTTCGGTGAGTTTATTTGGGTCGAACACCGGCGGACCAAAGCCTAGCTGCTCGGGATTCGTCGTCCCTCAGAGTAGGACCGTTGATGACCGACAGGATTGGCGGCGTCCAGGACGATGACGATTACGGCCTTCGCGCGGATCCGATAGTCCTTTGCCACGTTCGATCAACGGGAGATCTAAAACGGTTCTACATCGGTTTCACAACCGGTGGCCGGTTCTCTGTTAATTCAGCACGGACTGAAGGCGCCGGGTTCATTTTCTCTCACGGTGCCGAATCCATTGTGCCTTTGGCTTCGCCTGGCATAAACCGGATCGAGCTCGGTTTCTTTATCGAGTTTGTCCGGACCGGATATCGGCGCCGTACCCTTAACTGAGGTAAATCGGATCCGCCGAGTCGGTTTCCGTACCGGTTTTGGGAGTGAGTACCGTTCGAGACGGACCTTTCCTCGAATAGTAGGCCGCTTGTCGGTTACTCACTAACCCGGATGACATGTCCAGAGCCTTCGCTCTGTTACTTGTCGGCGGATATCCGGCAGAACGGGACGTTCCCGACATATCCGGTCGCCCACCTTTGGTGGGGGGGTCCGTCTCTCTCCGTTTTCATACGGAATCGGCGCCGTTCCCTTAACTGAGGTAAATCGGATCCGCAAGTCGGTTTCCGTACGGTTTTTGGGAGTGTATACCGTCCAATGCGGACCTGTATCCTCGGATAGTAGGCCGCACGTTGGTTCCTCACTAGCGCTGCTGACCACGTTCAAAGCCGTCGCTTTGTTACTTGTCGGCGGATATCCGGCAGAGCGGGACGTCCCCCGACCATTTCCGGTCACCCACCTTTGGTGGGGAGGGGGGGGTCCGTCTCTCTCCTTTTTCATACGGATATCGGCGCCGTTCCCTTAACTGAGGTAATTCGGATCCGCAGGTCGGTTTCCGTACCGGTTTTTGGAGTGTATACCGTCCAATGCGGACCTGTATCCTCTGATAGTAGGCCGCACATTGGTTCCTCACTAGCGCGGCTGACACGTCCAAAGCCGTCGCTTTGTTTTCTTGTCAGCGGGTATCCGGTAAAGCGGGACGTCCCCGGCATATCCGGTCACCACCTTTTGGTGGCGGGGGTCTGTCTCTCTCCGGGTTTTATTCTCGGAGTTGTGTCCCCTTCCTTTTCGGGATACTACGTCGGTGAGGCGTGAAGGTTTTTCGGATCCGTTCCGTTTCTTTTCGGAACCGGGTCCGTTATAGGCGGGCGTTTCTTTTGAAACCTACACCCCGTCTTCCAAGTCGGTTTCCTTTCGGAATCGGCACCGCTTCTGAGGCGGGCCCTTCCGTAGTGAAGCATCGTAGACTTGCTTTTCGGATCCGAATCCGGTTCCCGCGGGGATCAGTGCCCCTTTACAGGCGGCACTTCGGTTTAGAGCGACTTCGTTCGTTGCCGAATCCGGATCCGGTCTTTCGATAGGAACTCTGTCCCCCTCAGGTTGGACACTTCCTTTTCGGGTAGACATCAACTCTCGGTTGCCATTCGGGTAGTTGGGTGTACCTCCGGAGTTTCGCAAGTGGTTTAAGCGTTACGTCACCACTTCCGATTCACCTCTATGGGTGGTTCCCACCCTCCTTGTGAGGAGCTGGATGCTTCCTCGTCAGACGATGAGATCTTTTCGGTGGTTGATTCTCAGACTCATGTTTTGAATCTCATCTGACTCCCTTGTACCGCCTTTCGGTTTTGTTGATACGCGGGATCCCTCCCGGGTTAATACTACGTTGGATATTTTGTCCGACAAAGTTGTACCTGAAGTCGTTGTAGAGCTTCCTGTGACGAAGCGAGTCACAGGCTTATTCCCCTTCTTTCGTTCCAGAGGTCGGAAGTGACCCCTGAAACTTCGGGGGGCGTTAAGTTTTCTTTTCGGTTAGGTCGAAAGCTTTTACGTCCTTTCAGCTTTGAGTACAGGATTACCTTTTGTAATCTGACTAATCCGATTTTGACTTTCATCCACGAGTTGGGCCTTTCTCCGCAGTTCGGGTCGAGATTCTCCTGGCCCCCTAGAGAGTTTTCTTCTCTCTTGTTTCTCAGTTTGGGCTAATCCTCCTTGCTGGATAATGCCCGTAGAGTTCTTATGCTTGAAGACTCTTCATATCAAGCAATCCCTCATCCCGGATATGGTCAGGAGTTTGACGTGACCTCTCCTTCCTTTACGGGAGCATCTTGGCAGACGTTTGCAATTCGAAGTTGAATCACGTTAGAAGGCCCAGGAATTGTCTACATTTCTTAGAGATGTTCGTCAGGCCCATCGTCTTTTAGGTCTGTTTTACCTGGCTTCTTCAAGCTCCTCCTTTCAGGAAGGGCAAGAAGAAGAAGGACAAGAGGGTTTTCCGTTCCTGCTCGGTCGGCCTTGGCTGCTCCTACTCAGGATCGTAGGGTAACCGTCTTTCTCCTGATTCTTATGATCGTCTGGTGCCTTTTCAAAACCAGACTCCTCGTCGAGGAGTGGAGGTGGTAGGGCTTTTCCCGAGGCTCGCGAAGATCAGCCTTTTCGTCGGGACGGGAAGCATTTTCAGATGACTCCGAGTTCGCTTGGAGATCGGTGGGTGATCGACTTCGGAGGTTTCTTCCGACTTGGAAGTCGATCATGGACGAGGTCTTTGTCCTCTCCGTGATCAAGAAACGGTCTTCGGACATTTCTAGAAGAGCCTCTTCCGAGGGGTTTTATCCGAAATCGATCACCGCCACTTTAGATCCTTTTCAGGAACTTATTTCTCGGTTCGGACGGGTGAGGGATCACGATTTCTGTGTCTCTCCCCGTTTTTTGTGATCCCCATCGTTCAGGCTCGCTCAGGATGATCCTCATTATGAAGAGGATCAACAGGCACATCGCAAAGTCACTTTTCAGGATTCTCGGTCGCCCTTTCGGAGGTCCTGCTTTCACACCTTTTTCGATGTTAGTGAAAACGACCGAGATTTTGGGATTCATGATCAACTGGTCCAAGTCGGAATTAGTTCCCTCCGAAGCTCCGATCTACTTGGAGGCCCAGTTGGATATCAAGAATCAACTGGCTCGGCCGAGCCTTGAGAGGATTGAAGCTCTGGTCAGTCTTATCAGGTCCCTCCTGAGCATGCGGAGGGTTCGAGCCGGGTTGTTTGAGATGGCTGGGGTTTTTAGCCAGCCTGGTGGACTTTCTTGGCCAATTTGTCGTCTCTTTATGAGACCTTTCCGGCTGCATCTCCTGAAGTTTTTTTCAGGCCGACCTCAACTCCCTCTGGTCTGGTTTTCTTTGACGGTAGAGATCAAGAAGCCTTTCTCTCCGTGGACGAACCGTACCTTCTTCAGGGAAAGAGATTCAAAGACCCTCTTCACTCGATTACAGTGACACGAACGCGTCTCTTCGAGTTGGGGGGGGGCCATTGTCAAGGTCGGATGGTTTCCGGATCTTGGGTCCTCCCGAGGCTGCTGCCTCACTTTAACGTTCTGGAACTTTTGTCGGTTCTGTTGTCCTTCAACGTTTTTCGCGCCTTTTGGTGGGCCGTCGGTGTTGATTCTCACGGACAACACCTCTCGGAAGGCCTACATCAACAAACAAGGAGGGACACACTCTTTGGAGTTGATCGAGGTAGTGTTCCTCCTTTGGGAATGGTGCAACGGGAGAAGATCGTCCGGTTGCCTCCCACTCTCCAGGGAGGACTATCTGTTAGCAGACTTTTCTATCCCTGGACAACAGACTTCCTCGCTTTACTCCCGAGTCAGGGAGACTTTGTTTTCCTTTTGGACACCAATATCCGGTCGCCCACCTTTGGTGGGGGGGTCCGTCTCTCTCCTTTTCATACGGACATCGGCGCCGTTCCCTTAACTGAGGTAAATCGGAATCCGCAAGTCGGTTTCCGTACCGGTTTTTGGGAATGTATACCGTCCAACTGCGGACCTGTATCCTCGGATAGTAGGCCGCACGTGGTTCCTCACTAGCGCTGCTGACACGTTCAAGCCGTCGCTTTTTACTTGTCGGCGGATATCCGCAGAGCGGACGTCCCCGACCATTTCCGGTCCACCCACCTTTGGTGGGGGAGGGGGGGGTCCGTCTCTCTCCTTTTTCATACGGATATCGGCGCCGTTCCCTTAACTGAGGTAATTCGGATCCGCAGGTCGGTTTCCGTACCGGTTTTTGGGAGTGTATACCGTCCAATGCGGACCTGTATCCTCTGATAGTGGCCGCACATTGGTTCCTCACTAGCGCGGTGACACGTCCAAAGCCGTCGCTTTGTTTTCTTGTCAGCGGGTGTCCGGTAAAGCGGGAACGTCCCCGGCATATCCGGTCACCACCTTTGGTGGCGGGGGTCTGTCTCTCTCCGTTTTATTCTCGGAGTGTGTCCCCTTCCTTTTCGGATACTTACGTCGGTGAGGCGTGAAGGTTTTTCGGATCCCGTTCCGTTTTCTTTTTCGGAACCAGGGTCCGTTATAGGCGGGCGTTTTCTTTTTGAAACCTACACCCCGTCTTCCAAGTCGGTTTCCTTTCGGATCGGCACCGCTTCTGAGGCGGGCCCTTCCGTAGTGAAGCATCGTAGACTTGCTTTTCCGGATCCCGATCCGGTTCCCGCGGGGATCAGTGCCCCTTTAACAGGCGGGCACTTCGGTTTCGAGCGACTTCGTTCGTTGCCGAATCCGGATCCGGTCTTTCGATAGGAACTCTGTCCCCCTCAGGTTGGACACTTCCTTTCGGGTAAGACGATCAACTCTCGGTTGCATTCGGGTAGTTGGGTGTACCTCCGGAGTTTCGCAAGTGGTTTAAGCGTTACGTCACCACTTCCGATTCACCTCTATGGGTGTTCCCACCCTCCTTGTGAGGAGCTGGATGCTTCCTCGTCAGAACGATGAGATCTTTTCGGTGGTTGATTCACCGACTCATGTTTTGAATCTCTCTTGACTCCCTTGTACCGCCTTTCGGTTTTGGTTGATACGCGGGATCCCTCCCGGGTTAATACTACGTTGGATATTTTGTCCGACAAAGTTGTAACCTGAAGTCGTTGTAGAGCTTCCTGTGACGAAGCGAGTCACAGGCTTATTCCCTTTCTTTCGTTCCAGAGGTCGGAAGTGACCCCTGAAACTTCGGAGGGGCGTTAAGTTTTCTTTTCGGTTAGGTCGAAAGCTTTTACGTCCTTCAGCTTTGAGTACAGGATTACCTTTTGTAATCTGACTAATCCGATTTTGACTTTCATCCACGAGTTGGGCCTTTCCGCCTCGCCAGTTCGGGTCGAGATCTCCTGGCCCCTAAGAGAGTTTTCTTCTCTCTTGTTTTCTCAGTTTGCGGCTACATCCTCCTTGCTGGATAATGCCCGTAGAGTTCTTATGCTGAAGACTCTTCATATCAAGCAATCCCTCATCCGGATATGGTCAGGAGTTTGACGTGACCTCTCCCCTTCTTTACGGGCATCTTGGCAGACGTTTTGACAATTCGAAGTTGAATCACGTTAGAAGGCCCAGGAATTGTCTACATTTCTTAGAGATGTTCGTCAGGCCCCATCGCTTTTAGGTCTGTTTTACCTGGCTTCTTCAAGCTCCTCTTTCAGGAAGGGCAAGAAGAAGAAAGGACAAGAGGGTTTTCCGTTCCTGCTCGGTCGGCCTTGGCTCTCTACTCAAGGATCGTAGGTAACCGTCTTTCTCTCTGATTCTTATGATTCGTCTGGTGCCTTCAAAACCAACTCCTCGTCGAGGACGTGGAGGTGGTAGGGGCTTTTCCCGAGGCTCGCGAAGAATCAGCCTTTTCGTCGGGACGGGAAAGCACTTTTCCAGATGACTTCCCGAGTTCGCTTGGAGATCCCGGTGGGTGATCGATTTCGGAGGTTTCTTCCGACTTGGAGTCGATCAATGGACGAGGTCTTTGTCTCTCCGTGATCAAGAACGGTCTGTCGGACATTTCTTAGAAAGCTTCTTCGAGGGGTTTTTATCCGAATCGATCACCGCCATATTTAAGATCCTTTTTTCAGGAACTTTTTCTCGGTTCGGACGGTGAGGGATCACGATTTCTGTGTTCTCCCCCGTTTTTGTGATCCCCAATGTCAGGCTCGCTCAGGATGATCCTCATTATGAAGAGGATCAACAGGCACATCGCAAAGTCACTTTTCAGGATTCTCGCGGCCCCTTTCGGAGGTTCCTGCTTTCCACATTTTTCGATGTTAAGTGAAAACGACCGAGATTTGGGATTCATGGATCAACTGGTCCAAGTCGGAATTAGTTCCCTCCGAACTCCGATCTACTCTGGAGGCCCAGTTGGATTATCAAGAATCAACTGGCCTCGGCGAGCCTTGAGAGGATTGAAGCTCTGGTTCAGTCTTGACAAGGTCCCTCCTGACATGCGGTAGGGTTCTTGATGCGAGGTTTGGTTTGAGATGGCTGGGGGTCTTTTTAGCCAGACCTGGTGGTACTTCTTTGCCAATTGTGTCGTCTCTTATGAGTACCTTTCGGCTTGCATCTCCCTTGAAGTTTTTTTTCAAAGGCCGAACACCTCAAACTCCCCTCTGGTCTGTTTTTCTTCTTTGAACGGCTAGAGACAAGAACTTCTCTCTCCGTGGAACTGAACGCGTACCTTCTTCAGGGAAGAGATTCAAAGACCCTCTCACTCGTTAACAGTGACCACGAACAGCGTCTCCTTCGAGGTTGGGGGGGGGGCCATTGTCAAGGTCGGATGGTTTCCGGATCTTGGGTCCTCCGAGGCTGCTGGCCTCACTTTAACGTTCTGGAACTTTTGTCGTTTGTTTGTCCTTCAACGTTTTCCGCGGCCTTTTGGTGGGCCGTCGGTGTTGATTTCTCACAACGGACAACACCTCTCGGAAGGCTACATCAACAAACAAGGAGGGAACACTCTTTGGAGTTGATCGAGGTAGTGGTTCCTCCTTTGGGAATGGTGCAATCGGGAGAAGATCGTCCCGGTTGCCTCCCACTCTCAGGGGAGGGACTATCTGATAGCAGACTTTTCTATCCCTGGACAACAGACTTCCCTCGGCTTTACTCCGCGAGTCCAGGGAAGACTTCTTGTTTTCCCTTTTGGACCGTTTCCCTCTTCTTTGAAGGGATGGAAAGACTTTCGTTCCACCATTCAAGTTGATCTCTTTTTCTCAGGAAAGTTCAGGGAGGATCAGACAACGGTGGTCTTGATTGCTCTCTACTGGCCGTTTCGGTCGCGGGTTTCAGGAATCTTTTTGCTCCTGTTAACAGGGGAACGGCGCTGCCCTTCAGGCCGTACCGGACTTAATTTCTCCTTCCTTTGTCGGGGCTCTACATGCGTAATACCTCGCACCCCTTCTTTTTAACTGCTTGCCTTCTTTCGGCCAAAGACGGCTAGGGATGATGGATTTTCAGACCCGAGCAGCTGAGCTGCTAAGTTGGAAGTAGACTGAGGTCGACTAGGATTGTTATTCTTTGCGCCTTGGGCTTTCCTGCCTGGTACGAACCTTTCTTGCAGGGTCCCCCAGGAGGCTCTTGTGCCTCTTTTGCCGATTTCCTTATTTCTCCAGCCTGGAGTTTTCCAATAACTTTTGGAGCTTTGTTTCTAAGCCACCCGTTCGACGCCTTTTACTCGATTTTAGCCTGTTACAATGCAGTCCTTTAAGACTAGTTTCTCCTAGCAATAGTCTCCTGGGCAAAGGAGGAGTTTCCACTACACGTTCTCTCAATATCCACCTGGTCATATTCCGTTGGGGAGATATGTGGTTCCGTCTGATTCCTTTCACATCCCTTCATTGCTTAAGAACCAAACAGCCTCGTCGGACTCTAATCGAAGATCTTCATTCGTCCTCTGACAGGGTTCTCATCTTTCAGAAAAGACAATTTCTCTAGTGCCCGTCAGGGCCCTCTTTTGGTTCTTCAAGTAGACTGAGAATCTTCGCACATCTTCACAGTTCTTTGTTATTTCCCGTAAACCCATTAAAGGGGTTTCTTTAAGATATGTTATCCCGGTGGTTAGTCTCCGCATCAGACTGCGGAGTGAGGGCCCTTGTAGAGGGACTACTCCCAAGGCCGCTTCAGACCAAAGAACATCAGCTCCTCTTGGCCTATTTACTAGGGTAGGGGTGGAAGATATTTGCAGGCGACCTTTTTGCGTTCTGCAAGAATTCTTTCACCTCCTTTTACCTGACAGAAGTTGCTGCTAGTGAGGGTGTTTTTCTCACCGCACCTCTCAAAGCAGCGGCGTCCCTCCATAGTTCTTAACCGTTATGGTTGCCCCTCCCCGATTTTTTGTCGGTGCTGGTCGTAGCAATGGTAGGCAAATGTATAGTTCTATGAAGTAAATCATAAAAATAACAATCTAATTTTATTATTTAACGATATAGAAATATACATTTGCCTACAATCCCCCATCCGTCCCTTTCCGTTGCAACATACGGAAGTTCTTTGGGCGATAAGAGTTAGAGGAAGTGTATAGGATCGGCTTTCGGCCGCATCCCTGTCAATGGAGGGCGCTATTCAATGGGGGTGGGGGGTAATAGGCGAATGCATAGGGCAAAAATTTCGGTGTAAATTTCGGTTTTGGGATTTGAGGTCAAATAGCAATGGTAGGCAAATGTATATTCTATATCGTAAAATATAAAAATTAGATTGGTAATTTTTTATGATTTCTAGCATTAATAAAAGAGATTAATATATGAAGAGCTTGTTTCCAAAAGGACTAAATCCATATCTTACCAAAGTTTCACTTTTTAAGCTAATATATGCACCTAGCACAAGGGATTAAAATGCCAACATTGCATTCGCAAAATTTTTTTTTGGAAAAAAATATTTTGAGGTTTCAAATTTTCCTGGTTTCATTTTCCAAAGGGATTTAAAAACTTTTTTGTAAATCCGTTCTGTGGATTCTAAATATCAAACTGTTAACTATGTTCCCGTCAGATATATTTCTGATTTTCGCAACACAGCTGTAGATTATTGATCTACAGATCTTGAAAGAAATTTGAATAAAATTTGAATTAATTTAAAGAATTTTTAATGATATTCTTGGATTTAGTCCTTTTTGGAAATGAAATATGTGAACCGAACTGAAATCAAAATTTTTGGCGAAACAAAAATTTCTTCGAAATTTATAAATTTTTACTTTTTTTTTATTCAACCCTTCAGAAACATTTAAACCATTTTTGGCTGACCAAAAACTTCAATATTTAGGCAAATATTGGGAAAATAGCAATTTACCGGGAGTTTCAATTTCCAAAAGGGACTAAATGCCATAGAAATTGACCATTTTCAAAAATTCATAAAAAATAAATTTTCAGCTAGATTTTTTTAATTTGTATTAAAATGGTCTAAGAACAAATATATTAGCATGTGTACCAAACTTAAGGTTCATAATGGTTCACGGTAAAGTGATAAATAAAAAAATCAAGTGGATTTACTCGAAATCTCCAAAAGTGGGATTTAGTCCGCTTTTGGAAACAAACTCTTCATATTATCTGTTTGATGATTATTTGTATCCATTTTTGTATTTACTGCATTTACTCCTGTTCCCTTTTGTTTAGAACACCCAAAGCTGTGTTTGTGTGATCACCCTACTGTAGTTTTTGCTGTTTTCACAAGTACCCTTATTCATTAGATCAAGTGGAGCCTAAATTCCTGGCTTATAAAACAACAATTATCATGTCATAATTCATCATTAATCATGCAGCGGACCTCTTGCCAAGTCCAGTCGTAACATCCTGCATGATGGACCACGTTTGAGATGTGGGTAAGGAGGAGACATTAACAAACAACGAGTCGTCAGGTCTGTATGCAGATTCCTTGGAGCTCCATGCAATGAGTATAAAGGATACTGCGATGTATTCCTACAAGTGTCGTGGAATGTAGATTCAACGGCCCCCCTATCTAGGCTGACCATGCCATTCTCAACCGCAGAGCTCTACTCGCAACATTGCTGCATGGATTCCAGGTAAGTGTTTGTGTAGAGTTTTCGTAGTTGAGTGGTCCTAATGCTTGATTGTTAATAGAAAGGTTGAGAGGTTCAATCCCAAGGCAAAGCTGCTTGAGTCCTTGTGGGCATTTTATCTACCATTACTTTTTCTCACCAAGGTGTGTTTAATGGGTAGCCAGTAGGATACCACTTTAGATGGAATTGGCATATGTGCACCTGTAACATGGTCAATATATAGCTTAGAAATGAGCCCTAATTGAGGGGACTTCAGGTATTGATGGCCACTTCTCAGGAAATTTGTTTCTCAGTTCCTGTGTTCTTATTTATTTTTCAGCCCTCTTTTTTGCCGAATTTACATGTTTATCATTATTTTTAAATGTTACTGAGTGGTATAATCTGCTTAGTGCAGATAATAGTCTGAGGTAGGAGTATATTCCTGAAATGCCTGACCACCGCATAACGCAAGCTCAGCTAAAACCTGGAATAATGATAATGAACTAAGAATATTCAATTAGATAGATGACAAATTATAAGTTGCTTGTTATAATCTTATTAATTTACTACTTGTGTAGTCTCAGTCCATTCTACCTTTGTTTTTGGTGTCTATGTTTTGCGGCCAACTGGTGGGCGGCTGTGCTGAATTATACTGGGAGTGATCCATCTTCATGGGTCTCCTTTATCAAATGCTGTAGTTGTTCAACACTCCTAGCAGTACCCTAAACCTACCCCAAATAGCTCGCAAGGTATCTGTCCCCCGGTCTCTAAGAGGCGTCAACAAGGGGGCAGAGGTGGCCGGGAGAAATAACATGGAGATGGCATACATATCAGCAATATAGAGCACCCTTTCTTACTTTATAGAATTTTTATTACTCTTGTCAAACGATTTACTATCATATGTATTTGGTGTGTATATGAAGGTGTAAATTAACTCATCATGGACAAAGAATTTTCATTCCGGCTCAGGAATAAAAATAACGCGCAACACAAATATAGCATGGCAGCTCTGCATAACCTGTAATGATAATGCTACTTGTTATGCATATGAATTGGCTGCCAGACTAACAATGTGGAATTATTCCTAGTTCTTGTGTGAAAATTGTGATTCATAAAACTAGTACATATTTGACTCAACACTAATACTGCACATGTATAATTCAGTATACAGTATTACGTAGGTAATCGACAACCCTTGTCTTGGCTAAATTGTTGCCAGTTTTTGGTAAAATCCTGGGTCTGTTACTTTACCCATAGAAATCATAAGGGTATTCAACTGGAATTTCCTCAGTATGTGAATTTGACCATTGATTCCTTGTTCTTGATGAGTTAACATGTTGTACATGTATCAGAGGCTTATTGTTGCACTATAGCTCTCAGCAAAGGGGGCAACCCAGTGGTAACCGCCATTGCTTGTTTGGTTTTGTAGGGGATAGCTGGTTCAAATTGCCACATTCCTCATATTCATTTTCTTTTATTTACATAAATCATATATAATAAAACATGTATTGTTTCATCATCTTAGAAATTCACATCACTATGCAAATAATGCAGAAAATTCAATCAAAAACCTAGTTTTCGGTAACGGCTGTTGTGGGGCACTTTTTCTTTCTTTTTTTTTTTTTTTTTTTTTTTTTTTTTTTTTTTGTACCTAACTTGATTGATGTCTAAGGGTATTCTCAGGAAAAGAAATTCTCAAATGTGTTATATCTCTTTCCTTTTCCTGTACAGAAAAGTGAGATATTCATTTCATTCAGCTTGTAGGTATTATTTTTTTATCTGTAACCTGAACCGCAACTGTGTCACAATCTATTCACTGTATACGAGACGCCCTAGTAATAAGCTTTGGCGAGATCTTGGAATTTCGATGGGATCAAGCTATCAATACATCAACATAGTTGTTACAGCTATCATTGTTAACAAGTCTTATTCTCAATAACTACGCTAATGACATCTACATGATGTTTTATTCCTCTGGCAATCATGAAACTCGTGAATTTAATTCCTGGATCATATACATTTAGTTATGAATTTGATGCATACGCCATATATATTATTTGATATTTTTATCATCCGGTCTGTGTAATAATTAATGCTTGCAGTCAAAGCTATATTTTATTGTTAACTGCTCTTGTAGAACATGATACATTAACTCATTCTAATAATATGCAAATATTATGTACTGTCTCAAGTAGTATTTTATGATTTTGCTTTTATATTCGTAATTACAGTGTATTTTTTTTATTATGCCTATCATATTACGAAGATTTTCGAAATACTTTGCTATCACAGAGATCATGTTCATGTTAGTTATTAAGTATTTATTCATATCGATTGATTTAACTATTTGATGAATTGTAACATACTCTCAAAAAGAAAATTGCAATTTTTATCTGTTTTATAAGATGATGTGTTCAGAATAAGAGCTATATATTATGAATTATTGTAAAAATATATGTTCATCAATTAATCTGGAGCTTTCAAGAATACACATAAGCTATGTCACACTTTACAGGTCTATATGGAACTGATCGTATCAGTTCATCTTGTTTGACTTAGATAGCGTTTACAGAACACAGCATCACACTCCTAGGCTCAATACGAAGAAAAATTGTCTTTTTAAGAACTTTGGTTCAGTTTTAATTCTGGAAAGATTAGGGTATCTCATCACTCTATCATAACATCACGAGAACATATGATCTACTATGTGAAATGAAGGCGTTCCTAAGCTACAATTTAAGATGATGTATTCATGGTAAAATCATCAACAGTGTGACAAGGGCTCTAGTGCAAAGTTATTTTCCACTCCAGCTTTTGTTTTTTCATCTCTTTAATGCCTTTTCTACAAACTACAGAATTATTTTTTCTTTTCAAGTAGCAACACTATATAACAAATATAGTCTTTCTCTCTCCTGGTAAACTTGTTTTCTTGAATATGCTTTATGAAGGAAGTGATGTTATCATTATTCTAAAATAGATATAACCATGTCACACATTTAATAACTTTATTTTTTATATGATGTATTAAACTACTTGTTATATGTAGATAGTCAGTAGATTATTGTGTCGCTTTTTCAAGCTTTTATTTCGATTGAAATAATGAATGTGTTGAGAATAATTAATAATTCATAAATGTGAACAGCATTTGTAACAGCCGCCATTTATCGAGACATTTATGCACGATGACCATATTGGTTAGAAGAACAATACAGCATCATGTTTTTGGGTAGCAAGTGAATGTTACGCATACGTCTATAATGTTTGTGTTGTTCTACATGCTTGACTACGATATCAAGTCTAAAATCTGTAGGCTGGTTTTTGACTTTTATCATTAGTGTTAGAGCATGTCCATCTTGGAATTGGAGAAACGTTGATATTTGTTTCAAAAACGTTTTTCTTCATTTTTATTGTTTGTTTTCTGATGATCTTGTTTATTTATTGTTGGCGTTTTTGTGTCTGTGTGTATTTGCATGTTGCTATTTTTTCTATTTAACGCTATTAGAATGAAATTTTAGAATAGAGATGGTCTTAAAGTAAAAATTGTATAAATGTGTCCAAAATTGACTAAACTCATTGCTATTCTTTCCTTTAATTGTTTCATAAATTTATACAATGATTTCAAAGCAGAGTTCTGGATAAACATTGAACAACATATATAATGAGCCTGCTCTGCATGAATAGCTTATTGTTATTACAGGTGTAATTTTACATTTATTAGTATAAAGATAGTCATTGAATTACGTATATTTCGATTTTTTCTTGGATTTTAAAGAGAAGGATATTTGATGTCAATCTTAGTGGACAATATTGTCAGTGTTCAAGTTTATCCAAGTGTTATGTATGGAATAGGGCAAGGAATTTGTTATATGTTTGTTTTTCACTACGCACTTTTAAATGGCTATCGCTTATCTGGCCCATCTTTCCTCTTATTTAATTGGGGGGGGGGGGGGCCATCGTGAATTAGTACATGGCTTAAATTAGTGCGTGAATGTGTATTCATTCATCTTAGCCAGGAACATTTTGCTTGAATGCAATAGGTCAGTTATCTTATTTGTTAAACTTTTATTAAACTTTGGCAATCAATGTTGTTCAATCTCTGTCTCACGACCTCCAAATTTTCTACTCCTTGATCCCCTGGCCTCTCTTCTATCCTTTCTTCCTGAAGCTGGTCGATCTTGAATGTATCTTTCTTCTCCTCATCTTCTTCAATGTCACTCTTCCCTCGATCCTTTCCTGTCATTGAAAAATTCCTTTACGTAATATCCCAAGAAATCTCATCTGTGTTGATTCTTATCCCCCCCCCCTCACGCAGGTTTTCTGGTTGATTTTGGTCTTCGTAGCACTTGATATCTGAAGTAATTGTATGCAGCTATTGGGATTATTGTTCATCTGATGGGGTAACATTTTTTAATGCTTACATCAAGTAATATGATATATTTTTGGGGAATTTCTTCCAATTCATTTCATTTGTAACATGAGATATTTTTGTAACTACCCGAGGCTGGCTTTATATTCCTCGTCAGGATCTTTGCGATATAATATGTTGATAATTGAGGATCTTTATTCTTTGATTAGAATTCTAAAAATGTTAGATCATACTGACATTGACCTGTTCCATTGAACACAAGAACGGTACTCAAATTTTTTATAAAAAACAAGTTTGCTTTCAATTTTGAATGGCACAGTTGATGATATTTCATTGCTTCAATTTGCTTTCAATACTGAAAATCAGGAGATATCAGTTTCAAAGGATATTAACGCAATTCAGACCCTGATATTTCCCATGTCAGGCTTTTGAATTTGTAGATATGTATGGGCTCCAACATGTATGGTGTTTCTGTTCAGGCCAGTTAGTAAAACCAATAACAAGTATCAAACAAAATGTCTGAAATGACCTTCATTGGGTTTAAATGGTGACAGGTAAGACAGTTTTAATTTCAATTTTTTTTCTTCTTCTTTTTTCTTCTGGTATCCAGAGGTTATTTTTTTTTAGCCATAATGAAACTAAGAAGTGGGTTTTTAAAAACATGTGCCTTTTAATGAATTATTTGTAAATTTATGTCAACTTTACATCTTCTTTTATACACTATTGATCTGCAGAATGCATGATGTATGAAATTGTAGTGAACGGGGAAAAAAAAAATGGAAATTGTTTATTTCTTGATAACAATTCAACATTTGGTATCTAGCTTTTGATGGAATGGAATGGAAATAAGTTTGTAGATATCTAGATTGTATAAATCAATGTAATTTGATATTTGTGTATGACATTTCTTCATTACAAATATTCATGTCATGATCTATCTTTCATCAAATGCTTTTGGCCTCATTTTGTACGTACAGCATGTAGAAGAGGTTGGGTGAGTGATTGCAACATAGGCATTGCTGTCTTACGGATAATACAGATCACAGCAATATACTTGTCTTTATATATATCTTTATATTCTATTGACTACATTTAGGACTGATGGAAACAAAACCCATAACTAGTCAGAATGACTTATTGCTTACATGATTAGTGTTTTAGTAACTGCTCATAATTCATTATACGATCAGATATAGTTTATACACTGCCATTTCACGGGTTTGAGTAAATATTTTCTTTTTCTGGAAGGAATGTAGCCTCATTTTTTTTTTTTTTTTTTTGGGGGGGGGAGTAGAATTGAGGGGGGGAAATGGTGCAACTGCAGACATTAAAAACACAAATAATCTTGTTTTGTTCAAATTCAAATATTCAATCATTTATTATAAAATATTACTAAGTATTATTATGGAATCAAATAAATTTACTAACTGCAAGATTTTGAAATACAGTTGACTCCCGTTATGACGAGCATGGATATAACAATATTTCATTATAACAAGGTGACTCTCGTGGTACCGTTTTCAAATATATACACATATCTACATATATGTGCCTATATTTTCAGTATAATGAAATATTATTATAACCACGTAATTGGCTTGGTACTGAGCATCTAGTTATAACCAAAGTTGACTGTAGTATTAAAATCTGAAAGACATGTGCAACTATATATGTGCATAATATAAACGAGCTTGCAAATTTAGAAAAATTATTAAACACAACTTTCCAAATCAACATGGGACTATCAGTAATAACATTGAAAGACTTTGTCACTATCATACTGTAGATTCAGATTTTGAGTTGGAAAAAACTTTCAAAAATAAGGATTTTTTTTTTTTTTTTTTTTAAAGGCACATAATGTAACCAACATATTTTGCTGTAGCTTGAAAGACGATCTTCTAAAACTTCACTCATGTTTTGAAAAATTTGTAGCATTATCAACGGGCAACAACAATTTTTTTTAAAGGTTATAATAAATAATTTCTACAAAGAAATTATATATTTCTTTCAATTTGCTATGCAACACACTTCTCAATTCTTTATACATTTATTAATATATGACTTTGGAGCATTAATAAATTCATACAACTCTTTGTATAGTTTTAATCAGTATCATTTTCTAAATTTAGTAAATATACATTTCTTTAATTTTTTTGATACTGATTATAAATACACTATTGAATAAATCATACTATTGATACATTTCAATAAATTTCATATTTCTTAATTACATCACATGAACACATGATATCACAATATTTCATAATTATTACTAAGAAAATATGTAATATAAAGCCTTTTCGAATAACAAAATTATCTGAAGGATGGTTACCTTAAGTTAACAATGAAAGCACAGTCATTCCGATAAATAATGATTTATACTATAGCAAAACAAAATATATTTCTTCTTCAACTTTGTTCACGCTCTAGCATATTTTGTTTTTAAAAAAAAAATCATATACAAAACATTGGCGTAACACCCACCACCACATAACCTTCTAGTTTGTATATTAGAGGTTATGGTTGTTTAAATCACGCTAACATAGCTGCGTTGAAGAAAGCTTTAATTATCAATAATGGATATTTGTTTGAATTCATGCATGCACTCTCCATACTTCTAACATAGAAATGATATGTGTTTCAACTAGAAAACCATGATACACATGTATATGACATAAACATGTCAGGAATGTACATAATCTGCAAATATATGCAGCGCAAGTAATCAATAAATAGCAGAGTACATGTGCAAAATACTGCACTTACGTATCTATAAAAATGATCCTTCATCCTACTGGCATGGACTACATACATGTATATTCAACCTGTTTTCTTTATTGCTTTGAGACTCTATCATTTCTTCAGCCTATTATATTACTTTATAAAAAACATTCATGAAGGCACATTTGTTATGTACAATATGATTTCTCTTTTTTTACAAAAGGTTTTCTTGACATATGGGGTGAACATTAGCAGTAGGTCACAAGAACTTTATTCAGCCCTTGTAATAAAACTGGAAAGAAAAATGATAGTGTATAAATAATCGAAGGTAGTAAATGTGTCCAAAGTCAGCCTTCAATACTGCAATGACATTGGTACATCATTTCAGATGAAAATGCACATTCTTTCTGATTTTAATTGTTATGGCTATATACATCATATAAAACATAGTACCTTCAGTCTCAGTACTGACATATATGTCATATACATATCACCCTATTTCCAATTAGTTTGACGCTAATCAGTTTGTAAATTCAACAAATGAATACTAGAGGGATGAACTCGTGCAAGGGATAATACCTTACTCAAAACCACCATTAAGTCAGCCACAGCTCACTTGTTGGTTTCATGTATTGTTCTCAAGCCTTCTAATGATATGTATCATTTATCAAATAAAACAAAACAAAATCTTAAAAACAAGAGCAATCAATGAAATATATTCAGAGAAATATGTCCCCCCCCCCCACCATTTGCTAAAAGGCGATTTCATAAAATAGACAACATTTTTGTACATCCCACCCCCCCCCACAATTTTTAACAGTCCTTACTTCACCTCATGAGCTAATCATTAACAATATGAGAGCATCAAATCATTACAGAATCAATCTTCCAATGAATATGAGACCTTCGCCTATGAGTGGCTATACTATGGACATCTTCAGAGTCGGGCTGACGACTACCTTGTCTTGCTGTAGATAGGGGTAGTGGCACTAGCAGTCTGACTGCTGGACCATGGCAATTGTGACTTATTGATGGTTTTGAGGTGTTGGGTCGAACACCTTCACAGTACCTGGACATCTACCACCTGGACAATTACCCCAAGACCATTACCTCTCAGAAATAGGGTTAGGGTTAGGCGTACAGTCTGTGTAAAAAAAAATGGTACATTCGGGGGAAAATAATTTAGGTGTGAAATCTTTTCAAATGATGTGTGTATGTGGTACCAAATTGAAGCCAAAAGATGTTCCTTGCTTCCTTTTCTGTATAATTTGCTTTCGTAAAACAAAAGTTATGCTAAATTATGTGCGACGAGGAACAAATCAAAATTACGCATTTCTATTGTTCTGGAGCGCTGAATTCACGGCCATTTGCGAAACCTACACAAAGGCATGGGACGGCGTGCGAAAAATGGATTTTTCTTGATTGTAGCACCAAATGTGATGAAAAAAAATGCAAAAGAAAGTCTGATTTTCCTGCTTTATGATAATACCAAACAATACCAGGTTGTGATCAATCTTCATACTATAAAAAAATGGTTTCCACTTGTACCATTTTATTTGACACAGACTGTAGAGTTAGGGCATAGATTTCTGGCTGGGGGTAGTTGTCCGGGGGGCAATTGTCCAAAGGGCAGTTGTACTAGAACCCACATTCACACACATAATATGATCATGATCAGAATTTGAATTAAAATGGTGTTGCCCTGTGCTCTACCACATGATCTGGATGTGATTCCAGGGGTGGTGGATGCATGCCTGGAGCTAGACTGCCACGGTAACGCTTCCGTTGGAGCTTAACATAGACGCTGGAGCGTTTGTTGAACCTCTCCACCTCCTGCTCCCACGGGTTGTCGGTCGGGATGATTCGGTTGCAGAGGAGGACAATCAGGACCATGAGGATGATGATGGCAACGCCGATGATCACGACAACATACCAGAATTCCTGTAGAGAGTACGATAGTGCCATGTATTATGTTTCAATTAAATCCACTTATTTTTTAGATAAATATGAGCAAATAAATTGTCCCTATAAAAATGTATGTTGAACAATTGAATTTGATGAAGTGAATGATAAAAACTTGGTCAGCTGATAAAAAAGTACCTCAAATTTTGATGAAAAAAAAAAAAAAAAAAAAAAAAAAAAAAAAAAAAAAAAAAAAAAAAAAAAAAAACCACTATTTTTTTTGTTAATCTTCAGGTCAAGTGATTTTCTTGCAAATCTTTACTCTATTGCCCCCTAAACAATGCCATCACATCGTGTAAAATAAAATAATATCCCATCTGTATAGTAAGTTTGCCTCGATGTATTTAAAAAATAACTTTCTTGTCATTCTTAAATATGAGATGCATTTTAATATCTTACCCTAAGCCATGACACAATAGCATCAGTAAGCTGAGGTTCATCACTGTAGAAGATCTTCCTAATGATACTGGCCAATGGTCCATCTTCATCAACCTGCCTACATGCCATAAAACCATCACAGAATCCCATGAAATTATTACAAGGTGATCCTACATCTGTCTTCAGTGGTTCTGACTGGCCAGGAGGAAGGCCTAATCTATATGAACTCAGACATAGACCAGTTCCTGCAAATAAAAATAAAACACTTGTAACCATCACAGAATCCCATGAAATTATTACAAGGTGATCCTACATCTGTCTTCAATGGTTCTGACTGGCCAGGAGGAAGACCTAGTCTATATGAACTCAGACATAGACCAGTTCCTGCAAATAAAATAAAATACTTGTATTGCATCTGGTTAAGCTGTTCCAAGGGGTTCTAGGACGACTTTCCTCTGGACAATTACCCCCTGGTCATACCTCTGACAAAAATCCACCCCTAACTCTACATCTAACCCTAGCCCTATTTCTGAGGGTAGTTATCCTAGGGGGTAATTGTCCAGGGGGTAGTTGTCCTGATACAGTTCCAAGGAGCAGTTACCCTGGGCTTTAACCAAGCCATCCTCCTGAGTTACTCAAGCATTCAAGGAATTAGAGTACCTCACCTGGGTCGAGTGGGGCAAATGTAGATTAATGTCTCTCTTAAGAACATGAGAGAAGATGCCAGGATTCAATATGCACAATTCTGATATGTGTCATAGTATATTATTAAATATGTAAGATAACAAAACTTTTGATTCAATTTACACACATATCCAATGGATGTCTTCCTTATATTAACAAATGTTGGTACTAAAATTGAAGGAATAATTCTGACAAAATTCTAGTTCTTAATAAAATATTCCACCTTTGAAATACAATTCAAGGGATTTACAAAGCAATATATACATTTGTAAGAACCAGTTTGGAAAGTTCGAGCCAAATTGTGTCATCCAAATTGTGACATCTAAAATACCACAATAAAAAAAGAAGAATAAACTTGTACGGTTTACTCTCTGTTGCAGTGGATTTGAAAGATTATTTGGACTTACTCTCATCATTGCAGCACAAGTCACAACTCTCAACCGGTTCAGTGCACTGGCATTCCTGACGACCTTGCAAGAAACATACAGACTTTGCACATTCCTGGAAGAGAAAAAATAGGAAATTTGTGCGTTTCATAATACATGCCCCACCAACGTTCATTATCAAGAGAAGCCTCCTGGGACAACAAGTTTTTGCTAGGTAGCACGCACAGAGATTAAAAATTGAAAAATTAAAGAAATATTTAACTAAACAATGAATCTCATTGCACGAGGAAGAATAAGAATTAAACAGAATTAGATCAACAAGAGAGATTCTAGGAAAACCGCAGTGTTTAAATGAGGTTTTTAATGACTTTTAAATGAAGTACTTTGAATAATGCATGGTATTGATATCATATTGTCGACCATTCTCTCAGGATAATGCCAAGGAGTATACGTCACAATAAGTGCAAATTTGTGCATATATATTATGAAACGTATACAAATTGATATTATGGGTAAGCCCCAAAATAATGTTGTCATTGAAAACAAACAAACAAACAAAAATGCTAAATAAATAATACTACTTTGTTTGTGTACATTGCACATATGACATGAAGACATATTGCATGATACTTGTAGCCTAAGTCTCAACTTACCCCATTCTCACAGAGCTTTCTACCATCGTCACACTGGGTTAGGTCAGCCTCAGGGGTGGGGATAGGACAGACTACCGAGTCACCGGTACAGAATGCTGGTCCGTGGCACTCATCACTGTTCTCACATTGTTGACTGCTAGGACTGTACTCACAAGTATCACTGCAGCAAGTACCCTCCGAGGGGCTGCAACAATCAACAAGAGAATCAAAATGGATTTATTTGATGTGAAATATGAAATGAATTTGAAGCTTTAATATAGAGTTGGCTTATATCTCACTAACTGATATCGCAGTATAAAGAGATTGAGAAAAAAATAAAAGCTACATATTTGATAAGAGTGATAATAATAAAATTAGCATTTATAATTACATGGCAAATAAGCAAGTAGAAACAGAAAAATAATGTTACAATACAAATAAAGAATGTTTAAGATTACTTTTGATAGAGTCTACCAATGGATGTAAGTCCTATCAGAGAGGCTTGGTAATGATGATTAATGCCATACCAAAGGACATTAATAGACAAACACTGACTTGTTTTCTAACCAGGTATCATTCACCTTATACAAGACCAATCCTTTATCAACAGAGTTTTTGTGGGTATAGAAAATCTAGTGTAGCGGGAAGGGTGAACAAAATTATTGTGATCTTTTGAATTATTTCATGGTATTTAGGTAGAATATTAGAGTTAACAGATCCAATGCAAAGAATTGCTCTTCAAATGCAATCATAGTCATGATATGACAACAAACATTTGTGTGTAGTCTCATACATAGATTTTTGTTTCAACACCCTGATAGGCCTACTCTCAGCAGAATTGTATTAATTTGTTATCATTTGTTGATTCCCAAATCTCAAAACACACAACAATTCTCAGGTGAACTGTTATCAACCTTTTCCAATCACTTTGAGACAGTTTCTTGCACAATTAAATCTCATAATCAGACCGACAATAATTTTGCTTCAAAAAGATAAATATGCCAAGATTACCTACCTGCATACAGCACCAGGCGCTAGACGGCAAGCATTGGGTTGGTTATTGTCTGCATTCTGTGCTATACAGCAGCTATGTTTACACTCTTCTTCATACCCACAATCACATTCTTCTCCATCCTCTGTGATACCATTCCCACAGAAGGTGATGTCCGACTTTGCTATATTGCAAGTTCAAAGGTCAATAAATGGTCAGTAAGTGGTCAAGATAAGAAACACTGTAGAGTAGGCTACTTCGCAGTATTTAAGAGTTTTATGCTCTGAACAATATACTAAAATTGTCTTTTTCTGTATTTGACACATTTTACTCTCTACTTATATGTAATAGCCCTAATCACAATCTCCCCATTCCCTGTTTAATGTGTAATGTACATGTAGCTGCAAGGTTAAAGGTCATTAGAGTAAGGAACAATGCATGATATTCGGAATCAAGGAGGCCTTGTCATTCTGTTTTATTAAATTCTCTTGTGTCTTCGATATACCAGATTGATCATCAGTATGTATATGCCCTGGTATATGTTCAGTCTGTCTTCATTTAAGGACATATCCTTTGATCTTTTATTTAGATTACCAATTTCACAAAGGAACTCATGATTAACATCAATCGCCTGACAGCTTTCAGGCAAAATCAATGGTTAAAATTCAGACTTACATTTGAAGCAGTTTGTTTTGCTGTGCCCCAGGAAGACAGAATTAAGCACGCTTTGTATGGCCTCCACACTACAAGGAGAAAACCTCTGATTATTGACGAGATTCCCGGCTGAGGAGTGGGAGAACATGATGTAGTTGCCAAGGCTACCACCGGGGGTACATGTTACTGGGTCATGCTATAGAAGACATATGGAAGAAACAGTATTAGTTATACAGAATTACTCAATTTAAAAATGACAAGTGCATGTTAAATCCCATTCCAACCCCAGTATACAATATGCAATATGGTTCATTAAATTTTGTTGTCAACTCATTTATAAGTCTGTATATTTTCTAATCAACTATCATTTCCATCCACCAGTCATTTTAATGGTGTGGGTTTTTGAATCCCACCGCTGCCACCATGTTAAGCCTGGGGGGCATTTCATGAAACAAATATTCACTGAATCTCACCGACAACTGGTAAGCTACTGAAATGCTTGCATCTGATTGGCGGAGAGCAAATTTGTCGGACAAAACGTATGACAAGTCCTTTCATGAATGCCCCCCCCCCCCTGGTGGATGGAATGCAGTTAATAAACTGCTCAGTTGAAACAAGAAATATAGACTGTCTTTGCATTTATTCTTTCATGATCGTAGCGGTGTGAAAAGTAATATGTGCATCCATATGTGATGTAGTCCGCATCGTAATTATATAACACTAATGGCCTATCAAACAAAACCTTAGAATGGTCTCAAATTGTGATTGGCCAAATGCATGTCACATGATATTCTGTTAAAAATATCTTATCATATTTTTCTTGAAAGAGAAGGCGCATGTGGGAGTGGTGTGGTCGAGTGGATAAGTCGGCGGACTTACGATCACAAGGTACGCGGTTCGAATCCCGTCCATACCACTAGCATCCTTCGGCAAGGTGTCAACCTTCAAATTTGCCGTACTTGACCCAAGTGAGGTGAATGGGTATCGGTAGGAAGCAATTCCTTGAATGCTGTGAGCACCTTTCGGGGTAGCCTAGCTAAGCCGGGTAATAATTAGTTAACACTATAAGCGCTTAGAAACACCAAGGTGGATATATGTATTAAGCGCTATATAAATGTAACTATTATTATATTATTATGTTGCACGACGCCCTAAAAGCCAGCCTGCAATGTCATGACACACAAAACCCCATAATGCAATGCTGCTTTAATACCTGAGAGCCAAAACTATGGCCGATCTCATGAGCAAAGGTGAGGTGCGAGACCAGAGGGGGTACGTTAGATTCGTAATTGTTGGTTGTCACGATTCCAGTATTGAGTGTTTGACCATTGGTAGTCTGCTTGTCACATATACCACCATTGCTGTTTCCTGAAAAAAAGAAGATTTATGTGATTATCACTTGTCTCCTCATCAAATATATGGGAGAGCAAAATTTCATGATTTTGTGTGATGCTTTCATAATTGAAATGGACATTTCGACGAGAACTAACTTATGAAATTAAAAAAAAACACTTATGCTTTTATATCAAAATTCCTGTACTAAATATTTGATTGTAAAAAGTCTGCTTGTCGCAAATACCATCATTAAAATGCCTTAGCAGAATTATAAAATTTGCTAAACCCAACATGTAAATAAGATAGCATATCTGAGCGACTTCAGTTAAAAAGTTTGAAGGGTCTTGTATTTAATAATTACATGTAAATCCAGTTTGGCATTTTGTTACCAAATTGACAAAGATGTAGGCCTAGTCATTTTGATTATATTCCGATGTGATGCCTCACACAACATTACTATGGAGAGACACTAATCTACATTTGCCATAATTGTAACAGGAGAAGTAAGTGGTTACCTGGAAAAAAGATATTATTTTAATGTTCCAGCACTTCTCAGCTGGATTGGTTATTGGTCATTGTCATGCTTAATTGCATTTGCCTGTATGGAAATGGTGCTATTCAAAGGTACAATTTATTATTCCAATTATCTATAAAATTATCTTAAATATTCATACTCACTTGTAGCACTTGCAATCCATGCTAAACCCAGAACTCCATTGGCGAAATCTCGGTTTGCAAAGGTGTAGGCCAGACAGTAATTGTTGAAGTTACCTGTCGATGCAAGGTCAAGGAACTTTTCCACACCAATAAAGTTGCTGCCAAAAGGATATGTAAGTAGTCCAATATCTTCCGGTGTCCAGACCTGAAAAACCAATGTCCGGGATTAAAATAAAGTAATATTGGGGTATATACACTGAGAGAACACATGTTTGGCTGTAAGTGCTACAGAAAATTAGTTTTCTCATTTTTTCTGAAATATAAAAGTCTACGTTGGTTTAAGGGATACACTCTATACAATATTGTTCTACTTTAGAGCACTTGGAGAACTATCCAATTTCTTTTGAAGTTATGAAATTCCACTCTATGTGGGAGACAGATAAGCCACAGCTTTAAAACTTGTACCTTATATGTATTTAAATTTAACATAACGAGTTTATACAGTTTCCAAAACATTCAACAACAACAAAAAGTCATAGGAAGAAATTTACTGTTTACAAAGATTTTTTTTTTTTTTAAGGTAATAGCGGAAATGAATTTACCCTGATTCTTTCAACACTGAAGGAGATGTTGCGGAAGTCACCAAAATCTGTAGTTTCATAGTTCTCTGAGGCTGCCTGGACGTGTTGACCAATCTGTGTTACTACTCCACTGAAGGATCCAAATCTGTCAATAGATACAAACCATTCCCATTAAAATAGCTCTACCATTAATAAAACATAAAAAGACATGTATATAAATAAATACCACATACAACATATACCAGTTTTAGGGGTGATAGAAAGGGGCAAAAGTGCTAAACCCCTTCCCTGTGCAACCTAAAAAATCATACTTTAAAAATGAAAAAGGGTGCCCTAGATTAAATAAAGACCTTAGCTTGTAACATGTCATGAGGATAGGAGTCCTTTCTTTATTTCAATCAAGTACATCTGAAACTATATTTGTTTCCTTTATTCAATATCAGAATAACAGATAGCCCTTCGATTCAAATTTTAAAGGATTGAGATACTTGTCTGAAAATAAAGCCTGGTAACATGAATTTCACAACCTACGTGTCTAACATGATAAGTTTTTAGGAAGATTGCAAGATACAAAGGATGCTTTGAATAACAAGAAAATACCACATCTTAGTTTGATGTTTTTAACTTGAATTCTTAATTTGCACTTGGTTTCAATCATGTACTTGCTAGTATATGTATCCCAAACATATATATATTATTCTGATATATTTTTTGTTTGTTCAACTCACCTTTCATAGAATGTATGATCCGCTTGAATGTAAAGAGAACAAGTCTGTTCATCTTCATTTATAACCTGTCTCTTTTTGCGTGATGTCATTTCATCAAAATCATCTTCAGCATGCTATATGGAGTGAGATCAAAGGATGATCAAAAATATTACATAGCTTTAGAAGAATGAGGCCACCTATAAAAAATCTTTAATCACAGATGCATAAAAAAAAGATAACACGCAAGATACAAGGATAATATTTTTAATCATATCAACAAATTTTAAAACAGGAGAGTTTGGAGCTTGGCTTTGAAACTTTCTATACAGATGCTGTAGTTCTCAAAATGCAATTGGTAGTTTAATCCATAAAATGGTTGCTGCAGCTGAATAAGCCCTCTCCCCTGAAAAAAAAACTATGGAAGTATTCAATTCCTTCTTCCTTCCTAGTTCCAGTCAATGTCGATCAATTGCCTGTTTCTCGAAACCGTCATAAGTTTAAGTTCGTGGACATCCCATTAAAATGCATGTTAATTCTACAATCTTCCCTATGGGTCGTCTAAGAACTTAGACTTATGATGAGTTTGAGAAACAGGCTTTCCTTTTATCTTTGTTGGTTTGAAATGTATTAAAATTGCTGTTAACAATCAGTTCTATGAAACATATATTTGATATGTAGCCTTTACCTGTTTAACTTCTCTTCAGATTTTCCTGTCTGCATTTTATTCTCTGTGCCCTTTTTTTAAATCTTTATGTGTCCAACAAACCAGATCCGTCTCTCCCTCATAATGTTTACAAGGGACCTTTTTTTTCCACATGCTTTATCATGTGATATACAAACACTAAATAAATTCTAAAATTAAATTCAGATTGGATTGACTTGAACTGAAAATACAAGTAGAAGAAATTACCCTCAAATTGTGAAGTTTTGCATCCATTCTCTTCTTGATCTCTCCCTTGACACCGCAACTTCCTTGAAGATTCTCATCCTGCATCTTTGGTTCTTCTGGTAGGAGAACATCCTCATCCTTGTAGATGACGGAGTGGAAGTCAGCATCTTCCAAGTACCAACTTGAAGGTTCAACGGTATAATACTCTTTGGCGTGCTTGACGAGGATACGTCCCTCAAATTGGCCATCTCTCACAGAGCCATGGCAATATGTTCCAGCCTCGTCTAGGAATTAGCATGGGTGGGGAAGAGATGATAACAAGATAATGAAAGACAGTTCCATTGGACAGAAGAAGAATTAACATCGAATGAAAATTTACAATAAAAAAAAAGTTATTTATTTTCTTTATACAACTCACTCATTTTGCAATGTGTGAAGGACTCAGAAGTTATTTTCACATTTCAAACAAAGAATTCAATTAATTGATACCTAAACCAATTGGCAATATCATTCCTTGATTTTTATTTCAAACTGTAAGTTTGATATGTTTCAAATGAGATTCAGAAATATTACATATCTCCTTTTGTAAAGCAGGAAGTGTGTTCTCTATATAAAGGTATATGATTAAGCACCCTTCTGACTCAGAGAAGCATAATATTGATAATGTTTAAGCTATAAATATATATTTTTCTTCCTGTTGTTATTGTTGTAAGGAAACAGAACTGAAACCATAGTACATGTATTTATTGATATGTGTAGGCTAAATATAAAATAAGCTGAACATTGCAGATTAAGCATTAAAACTAACACATTGGGAGATTTCAACAAAACTTCTCTCAAGAAATCTTCCCATGAAGATGATTAACACTCGAAAGCTAAATATTGATCACCTACCATCCAGTTCTCCAATGTACATGGGTGCATCATTGAAAGACATAGGGAGCTCCCCCTGTGATGTCACTACTGTTAACTTCCTGGAAAAGGTGGAGACATCTCTCTTCAACCGTAAGTGAAAGTCTCTGTAAACAATCATTAAGAATGGTTTCAAAACTTATTTTTGATAAATAGGTGCAGAGGACAAAACACATAAATAATTCCCTCTATTTCTCTCTTTATGAAATTAACCAACAAGAGCACTTCAAATGATTGTATAGAAAAAGTTTGTTTTGTTTTTGTCTTTTTGTTTTGTTTTGTTTTGTTTTGTTTGTTTTAGGAGCATGAATATGCATGCATAATATTTGACTTAGAATATTTTAAATAATATGACCCCATATTCTTATCATCAACATGAAATATAATTAGCAGTTCACAATTTTGCAGGTGTTCATTCCTAGATATTTGTATTCAAACCACATCCGGGTTAGACACACCCACCATTATTTGGAATGTTACTTTCCTGAACTATCAATGATCCTTTTTTGTTTGGCCCATGAAATTTATGTAAACACTGTGTGTACTATGTACACAACCTACAACTCCTAAACATTGTTAGTGTTAACAATGCCATTACTGTATTTTTTTTTCACGGTCTAACTTCATCCACTTTTTGGAACCAATTATTTCTTACTCCTACATCGTTATGACAAACTGAATATTTAATGACGTAAATGAATAGCATTACTACGAAAAAAGCGAATTTGTGCATGAACACAAACACTATTATTATCAGCTCTTTTGATTTTTTAAATGGGGGTAGGGGATGTACAGAAAAGTGAGGGGCTGAACTGAATGTACACGTCTACTGATAAAAGTGGTGGCTGAACCATGTCCCCTTTTTTATTCCAATTAAAAGTTTACTAATGGGATCATAGTGGGCCTGGGAGATGTATTTTAAAATATTGAGACCTAAATAATCTTCTTTTATATATATTTCAAAAAGAAAGTTTAAAATAGCATCTGGCTGTACATTTCTTGCACCACGCACAACTTCTCTCAACATCAAACAATAACTATTTTTGATAACCAAGTTTTGCTGACATAAATACCTGAACATTTCAAATCTAATAAGAAAAAGGCTAATTACCTGCCATGTGCATTAAACTTGATTTCTACTCTGTGCTGAGATGCCCCTGTAGATCTAGCAACTCTCCGGTGCTGTAGATGTATGTGCGTAGTGTCATAATCTAATCCTTCATAGTGAATTATATGATCATTCAATTTGACAGCTGTTTGTGACAAACATAAACAATGTTTATACATTTTTGGAGGTATAATGTAAATTACAGATTCAAACTAATATAGTTTTCTTCTAATGTGAGTATATATTACATGTATTTCTTTCTTTAAACATTATATTTCTCAGTATGCGAGTCATATAATTTTAAAAAGATATTTTTCTGTATACATGTTTTGGATATAGCTGTTCAAATAGTTATTATTACACCACTTACACTTATGCATGCTGGCCAATTCAAAATCAAACTTTAAACAAAATAACCTTTTCATTGTTCTTAATATCCTTTTACGCAAAATAATAATTTACAAAAAGATAATTAAGATTCTGAGCTATCAAGCTGCATTTTTCTTAATTTTTTTTATTTGAATATACAGGCTTAAGTGTATTCTGCAATAAACATCACTCAAACATAATCACTGCTACAATTCCAAGTTTAGACGTAGGCCTATCATTATGTAATGCCTATATAGGCCTACATTGTATTATGTAACAGTATAACAGGTGGTCATACATTATAACACATACATGTAGCAAGTTATAGTGGTACAAAATGGAAATGCTTCAAAATTAAACAATGATAACAAAAGAGTAAACATTATGCCATAATGTTCTGAAGAAGAAAGCGATGAAATACGGTTTCTATGAAATATGAACAAACACACATATAGGCCTTTCGTTTGACATAATAGTATGCACAAAACTGCAAGTGCAAGTAGTATCATCGTCACTGTTATGATTATATATTATATTTACATACCTTCTGACAAGCAAATTACCAAGACGAATGTCCATATTATAGATTGGCAGTGCAAAATCATCTTCCCATCCATCATATCAATTCAGAATAAATCTTGATAAGGTAGCTAAAAATGTAGAAACTATAATGAAGCCATTTTATTTTACGTTAACGGTCAGTGGTTTCACAGCGTAAACGAGAGAGAGCGAACGGGATTTATACACGCCCTAGTACTGTATACTCGTGTGGTATCAGAAGAGTGGATGGAGTGAAGTGAAGTGGGCGATAGGGGAACAACAGTACTGATGCATGAATCCCTATTGTTATGCATTGTGTAGTTCTTTCTGGCTTGGCCGATCTTTGTTCGCACGAATACAATACGATCTTGGTAAAAGGTTATGACTCTCTCCATGGGCGTTAACCCTGAGAGGAGTGGGGAATTACACCTGCTTGCGCTTGCACTCCATCGCATACCTTCTTGTTTTTATTTTCGTTGGGTGGGGGTGCGGGGGGGGGGGGGGGGGGGGGGGGGGGGATGCACTCCTGGCCGATGGAAACTACCTGCAGTCCCCAGCCAATTTTTCTTCTTTTTTTTATTATTAATTAGTTGGACCCAAATTATGCTTATTTCTCGCTCTCTAGCTCTACTATATAATTATGACCTCCATCTCAATAATATATTCCCCTGACTGAGATCTCTCTCGCTGCATCCATAATAGTATAGATATAGTGAATGCCATGAGGGGCAATAGTTGTTTCTAAAGCTCGAGGGGGCCTTCCATCCAGCTATGACCCCGAGGCTTGCCGAGGGGTCATAGCTGGATGGAAGGCCCCCGAGAGCCGTCAGAAACAACTATACCCCGAATATTAAGGCTGTTACTATATATTTTGTATAACGAAGAAAAACTCTGAAATGTTTTGTTTTTCTCCGGTCATACGTCCATTTAGATGAGGGGTCATAGTAGGATGGAAGGCCCCCAGTCGAGGCTTTAAAAAGAACTACAGTGTATGCCTAGCATATACTGAACAAAACAAAAACAGAAACATGAATCAATGAAAGGTTCTGATACTTACCAAATATAATAAATACATTGTAGTCTATACATTTCAAAATCCTTCACAACGGTGTCTGCGCTCGCACAAAACACGGATTTTGACTGCCGTTGAAAAAATGACTATTGAAAACGACTATTGAACGATGACTATTGAACGCTCAGTCTCCCTGGTCAGCCCTGGCTAAAACTATGACCAGACTTTTGACCAATCAGAGGACAGGATTATTCAACATTCTTAGCATGAGTTATATAAACTTTATTATTTGTTTTGTGGTCCGTACGTTTAAAAAGGAAAAAAAAAGACAATTGGGGCATAGGCCTATAATAATGAAGCCTTTCTGGAATATTTTCTTTTTAAGATAAAAATAAATATCAATTGGGCAATGTTTCTTATATCCATCACAATTTATCATCATCTTTTCCCGTCTGGTATTTTTAGACTTCCTTGCAAGTTTCATTCTTCTTAATAGGCCTAAATAACTGGTCGAGCTCCAAAATTTACGCTTTTAGTGATTAATTTCAAGCATTACTTTCTCATTGTTAATTTATCATTAATGTTAGTCTCGACCATTTTTTGCATAACTTTGACCCGATCATTTCAAAAACAAAGGTAAAAGAAAAAGAAAAACTGAACCAAAACTGTGCGGGGTTATTGACTGAACTTGAATCATCGGAAACTTGTTAATGTTTCTCTTAACAGGTCACTTGTATTACTATAGAATTTCATTAAAAAAATAATGATAATCAAACCCATCAAGTGCAATTTTCAGGAAACTTTAATATTATTAGATACAAACATAAAGAAAGAAATTCATAGGCCATACTGTCCATGTTGTGGGTATTCCAATCAAAATTGAAATTCAAGGCGATTGCGAACCCCCTTAATCTATAAAACCATCGTTTCCATATCGCAGTGACGTCACAGCGATCTTGCGATTTTAAGGTAATTTGACCTTGATCCTAATTAAGGGCTTGCGTTGGAACAAATTTCGATGTCATTGTTCCTTTAAAAATTTTATCTCTCATAAGATAACTTTGCATGTTTCAAATGTCGCATTCATAATGCAAACTTTTTTTTATTTTTTTTTTATTTTTTTTTTTTTATAAATCTTCATCGCAGCAGTCGCATCGTGTGAGCCGCCTTAAAGGCCGGGCAGAGGAAAATTCCACAACCAGAAAAAAAAATCGCTCCCTACTTCAATGATAGGTTAAACATAGAAACTTGTGTTTGGGTTTTTTTTTTTTAAAGGGGAAGTTCACCCTGGAATTTTTGGTCTTAAAAAATGAAAAAAATAAAAAGAAATTTATGAGTGAAGGTTTGGAGAAAATCGACCATAAAAATTATATCATAGGTTTGCATATAAAATATGCTACATTGATGCACAACACACAATACCACCCATTTTTTACCACCAGGAGGTAACAAAAGAAAATAACCACACAGGTCTGATCAGATTATAGACAAAAGGATTTTTCTTCCTCCACAACATCCAATATTGATTTTCAATTTATATTTTTGACAAGTTTACCACCTCATGTGGAAAGGTGCCATGACCACTCATACTAACATAAAATATTGTTTCCACAGAAAATACACAACTATGAAAGCACTACTAAATTGTGCAATCTTATACATATTTACCATGAATATGGTTCATGACTACTGTAATAAATGAAGCCAATATTTTGGTTGTACTTTTCACAAATGACAGATTCAGAGACGTTTTCGGGATTGGCCATAAAGTCGCTGTGTACAGCCGAATTGCATTTGAGAATGATTTTTATGTAACTTTTCTCATGTGAATTAGTAAGCTTACCAGACATAAGAGCTCATGAAATATTCAAGTTGATACGATTTAGATATTAAAGGGGAAGTTCACCCTGAAAATTTTTATGGTCTTAAAAAATGCAGAAAAATAAAAAGAAAAATATGAGTGAAGGTTTGGGGAATATCGACCAAAATATGATGAAGTTATGAATATCAAAGTTTGATTCTGTGACGTCACATGCGAGCAGATCTCCTATGTGTTGTGTAGTGTAAATTCCATTAAAATGTCATTTTTTGTCAAAAGAAATTAATTATGTCACATATGCGGTCGATATCCATCAAAATAGTTTATATACCTACTATATGAATTGACCCATTCCTTTATCAAAACCAGACAAAAAGACAAATTATGGAATTTACAACAACCAATGGGAGAGCTGCTCGCACGTGACGTCACACAATCAAACTTTAAATATTCATAACTTCGCTATTTTTTGGTCGATTTTCTTTCAAACTTTCACTAATATTTTTTATTTTTTCTTCATTTTAGACCAATAAAATTCCAGGGTGAACTTCCCCTTATGAATCTCTGCATTGAAAAATGAATATGAAATGTTCAGATCGAGGATGATGGAGGGGTCATAGCTATGTTATTGTGATTGAAAGAAAAAAACATCGCCGCGAACCCCCCCCCCCCGCTCCCCCTTCACATGATTAACTTTTATTATTATTATTTTTTTATTTTATTTTTACAATTTATTTAGACTTCTATCCAGTAGGCCTCAAAGCAGTCCTGGGTTCTTCAGGTCTATCGAGGCATGTATCTCTCTTTAGCATGCTTATGATTTTTGTTTGTTTTCTGTCTGTTTTGTTTTGTGCCTTTTCTGACATGAGATCGCTCCGGAAATCACCAAAATGTACTATTACATGAGTAGGCGTTTAATTCTGTATTAAAGCATTATCGTGATAGCGCCCTCTCGTTCTCAGCAGACGATGCAGCGCATGCAGCTATACGACGTCACTGATCTCTACCCAAAATAGAGATCAGTGTACGACGTTGTATCAATCATAAAAAATGTGACCCCCCTCCCCCTCATTACATTAATGGGTTTTAAAGGGCTAGCAAATGTAAGCCTATATAATATATATATATATATATATATATATATATATATATATTTCCATTTATGTACCCCCATTAAGAAATTAATTTACATCATTTCGTTGTTCCTTATGTCACAACGATTGGACTATTTTTTTTCATTATGTAACTTATTACGCTCTGTTATTTAGGCTATATAAAAAAAAACATGTTTTAATTCGAGCGTGGGCTTAAACATACTATTGTAATTAATTGCAAAAATATATTGTTTTCTGCCTCTTATAGGCAAATCAAAATACGTTGAATTGACAAGTTGAACTCACAGACCTTTAAATTCTACAGAGTATTAGTAACGAAGTACTTAAAATAAACAGTTCATTGTTATCTGGACTGTTTAATTAAAGAATGAACTTTAATAGGCCTATTTGTATTCCAGTTTGCATGCTTCCCCAACATATCAACAAACAACTAGTAATATGCAAACTGGATTCCAAATATTGAAGTTCATTCTTTGATTATTATTATTTTTTTTTTTTTTGTTACTACCTCGTCATTTTTTGTAAGTTTTAAAGGTCTGTGAATATATAAAAACCGACCTATTATCCAGGATGTAATTTTGTGCACTGTCACGACGCTCTTTATTAATGCGATACGCTCAGTTTATTGCCGGAGCGTGACGTCATTCTTATTTCTCTTCACACGATTGTTTACTCTTCAACTCCACTGTAAAATCAATACACCTTTGTTAATCATGTTAGTTTATTCGTTCAGTTTCTGTCGTGTGCACTATTAATAAAATAATTTAGGTCCATATATACCCTTAGCCACTTTGCCTTAGCCAATACTGACGCAATGGTTCGGATTGGGAAGGGCTCAGTTGGACTTTTTTTGAGAATCACACATTGTGCAGTCATGTTTATACAATAGTATCTAGGAAAATTGCATTGTGTGCCCCCTCTATTAGTGCAGTATGCAGCATATAGCGGAACCAGGTAGCCAGACGCAGGGGACGCGCGCCCCTATTTAATTTTAAAACCATTCATTACATGATAAATCGGAAGATTTCGGCGCCCCCCCTCCCCATTCGGGCCTGGCGCCCCCTATCCTAAAGTCCTGGATCCGCCACTGCGTATATTGCGCCCGGCTCTATTTCCAAATCCTGGGTACCTACACTCTGTTTCAACAGTTTAATTTTAAAAAAAATAAATAAAAAAAAAATACCCTCATTGACTCTACGATATTTTATTGTTATCATTATGATACACACTATAGTACTGTTTGTACAATTAATTTTCTTGAAGCGCATAGGGACTTACATGAGTGGTGTATTATTATTATTATTACAACATTTTGTACAAAATTAATAAAACAATGTTTTTAATGACCTGTACACTTTGATTGTTTTTTATTGAATAAAACACTTTATTATATTATTTAAAACAAAAAAATGTATGTTTTTTTTTTGGTTGTACAATGTTGTAAGGGCTGCCGAGAGACGGTGCCAGGTAAAAATGGCAGAGGTAAAAATGGCAGAGGCAAAAATGGCAGAAGTAAAAATGGCAGAGGTAAAAATGGCAGAGGTAAAAATGGCAGAGGTAAAAATGGCAGAGGCAAAAATGGCAGAGGCAAAAATGGCAGAGGCAAAAATGGCAGAGGTAAAAATGGCAGAGGAAAAAATGGCGGAGGTAAAAATGGCAGAGGTAAAAATTGCAGAAGTAAAATGGAATGTCTTACGCAATCCAATTGTCATAGCAAAGCACATGCATATAATTATGGCAAATTCCCTAAGGAAAGGGGTAAAACATTAAGAAAGAAAACTAATGAGAAGGGATTTTCAAAAATCAATGCTGGACTACCTGGAGGGGTCCTTATCTTTAGAATTGACTGACTTCCATTTGCACTATCCGCTATGAGATGTTGTTATACCGAAGTGAACGATTGTTATATTAATTTTACATTATTGCCTTTTAACTGTGCATGTTATAACAAAGTATATTTTGGGTAATTTTATCCTTTATAATAATTATGTAAAAGTAAAGAAGAATTACTTGCGTTTAATCTGCATTTATTCATGACCATGCACACCAAGTTAGAAATGACATTTCCCACATGCACTGACACGTTACTTGATATGAATATAGGTATAGGACTACTATTGCAAGTGGAAGTATGATTATGTTCCCAAAGTTGTCAATAATGATGGGTTGATGTGATTATGGCGTATATTAACGTTTGGGGTTTCAATATTATTTATTCCCTTCCTGCGTATAAACCCATTTCAAATCATGTCCATCAAGTAATGTGAAATCAAATCAATGTAAATTGATGTTTTGGAGGTCAGAATCCAAATAAAGTATCATGGTAACAAGAAAAAAATAGACGAGCGCGAAGCGCGAGCGAAAATTATACTCGAAGTATAAAGACCAGAAGGCGTAGACGTTTAAGATCAAATTTTGCCCCTATTATTGAAAGAACAATTTAGCGACCCCTTAGTTTTAGGTCCATTTGGCGCTCTTACCCCTTTCTACCCTTTTCATCA
>CALNVZ010002100.1:59647653-59669372 GCA_940671915.1 Paracentrotus lividus | reverse complement strand
TCTTTTCGGCGCCCCCTTTGTTCAGGTTCCATCTGGCCGCCCTACCCTTTTCTACCTTTTTTTTTTTTTTTTACCTTCTGCCATATTTACCTCCCGCCATTTTACTCTGTCATTTACTACTGCCCATTTATTTACCTCTGCCATTTTTTACCTCTTGCCATTTTTACCTCTGCCATTTTTAACCTTCTGCCATTTTTACCCTGCCATTTAACCTTCTTGCCATTTTTTACTTCTTGCCATTTTTACCTCCGCCATTTTTACCTCTGCCATTTTTACACCGAAACCCGAGAGACGCATAAGGTGCAGAATATTTATATTTTTCTTTCAACTATTTTTAGTCTCTCTCTCTTCTCTCTCAACGATTGTGATTTTACCAGAACAAAAGATTATTCAAGGAAAAACAACAACAATAAAAGGCTATAGAACGACTTTGATTTATGAATTTATAGAACGATGATGTTTATGAATTAGTTCGGACTTGACACTCTTCACAAAACGATATATTTATACAGATTATCATAAAGAATTACAGTGAAAGAGCGGTCCTAATGTTTCTTGTTACCGACTGAATGTTCACTTTCTCGTCTCTTTTTAAAATACGTCTTTAGTCTGATAAACCTCACATATGGCCCTATAACCTGTAGAAAGAACAGAGACATTAATGGTTACAATAAATTCCCTTGTCCGAAAATTCATCCTATTCGTTGTTCAAGGTTTCGATTGTCCGACCACGTAAATTTACTGTACATGGGATGTTTGTCCAAAATGAATAAGGTTCGTTGTCCGACATTTTTGTTGCACTAGTCCAAAGGTCATGTTTGTCCGAGCATGAAATCGGGTTTCGTCTGTCCCGGGGCCCTGAAATCGGATGGTTCGTTTATTCCGAAGGTTTCGTCTGCCGAGGTCATTGTCCGAAAACGAAATAGGGCTCATCATCCGAAAATGAAACACTGTTTCATCGTCGAAAGTGAAAATAGGGTTCACTCGTCCGAAAATGAATAGGAAAAAGGATAATCTGTGTGTAAAACTGATAAAAGACAACGGTAAGTTGGGGCACGGATGAAGGTCTAGTTGTCTGTTGTTTGTTTTTTTTGTTTTTTGTTTTTTTGTCTGAGACGCGGAATTACTTAAACACCCCCTTCAAAATTACTGGGTTACAAAATATCCTTTTTGGTATTCCTGCGGGTTGCCGTATGGCAATACAATTTTTTTGAATATAACAAAATTAATAGATCAGCAGTCATTGGTCACTGCAGCAATTCTTTATAGGGGAAAATGCAACTTGGGTGGGATGTTTATTTATATTTATTATCGTTTTAATTTTATTTTGGGGCTCAACTTATTGAACATAATCAGCTGCCCTTTATTATTTTTTTTTCAATATGCCCAGCTCCCCCCCCCCCCAATGCTCAAAATCCCGGTCTCTGCCGCTAAGTGAGAAAAGAGAGCCTATATCCATGCCACTGTATTCCTGTATTCCCTTCCCTCTTAAAGACTATCACCGGAAAATGAATAGGGGAAAATGCAATTTGGTGTGGGCATGTTTATTTGTTTATTTATATTTTTATTTATTCGTTTATTTTATTTTGGGGCTCCCTTATATGAACATAATCGCTGGACCTTTATTTTTTTTATTGTTCAATTATGCCAGGCTCCCCCCCCCCCCCATGCTCAAATCCGGTCTCTTGCCGCTATGCTGAGGAAGAGAAGCCTATATCCATTGCCACTGTATATTCCTGTATCCCCTCTCTAAAGACTATACCGGAAAATGAAATCGGATTTCGTTTCCATCCGAATCAAAACTAGGACTCGAAGTCCGTAAAATATACGGTGTGGTCGTTTTCAAATCGACGGAGATAAAAATTTGATTTGATTTTTTTTTTTTTTTTTTTTTTTCTCATCAAGAGAGAGTATACGAGAATATTATATTTCAAGAAAATAATAATTTATTGCAGTGGCCGGTGGTGCGACTTCTCTTTCTCAAACAGCGGCTACCGTCAGGACTATAGAGATAGAGGGGCTAGAAAGCTGGTTAAAATAGAGAAAGTAAAAATAGGCATAATGATTAATGAGTGGTTTCCGGGAAAAAAAAAGTAAGGGAGAAATTAATTTAAAAAATTTTTAAAACACAACACACATTAAGAATCCGTCCCTAAAATTCCGCATGATCTATTAACATTTTTACTGCATATAGAAATACGCTGGCATCAGGACGGGTCCATGCAGTCAATATACCTTTAAACAATTATAAGGAGGTGTTAAAGGTTAAGAATATCCTCATCCACAAACAAACAAAACAAACAAAACAAAAAAAAACAAAAAAAACGACACCTGCATCCGTGCCCAACTCCTTGAGGCGTCCAATACTGACTGTCTTGATTACAACACGGGATTATAATTTTTTTTTAGGCCAACCTTATTCATGTTTCGGATTACGACCTTATTTATTTTCTGAAGAATGAACCCCATAGTATATTCATTTTGGGACGAATCCATTTTTCGAACAAATTAATGAACCTTGGAATAACGACCGATTTCATTTTTGGATGAATGAACCTTACGGACTAATTACATCCACGGCGTAAATCCCCCGGGCGGGGGATGGGAACATCCCCCCCCCCAGATTTTTAGGAGGGATGCTGTATAAACACCCCCCCCCCCCCCATTTCAGAAAGAAAAAAAAAATTACACTAGATAATTGTGTTATTGTTAAAAAAAAGCGCTTCAATACTTAAAAAATGCCTCTTTTTTATTCCAAACCCAAAAATTTCCTGCTCGGTCGCTATGCGATCTCGCACTCAGTAACAAACAGTTTAACCCAAGTATAAAAAAGGTTGGATCAATGCCCTCGTCTAGGAAGGTGTTATTGACAATCAAAACATTATATTGTAGTTGTTGTGGTGGGCAGGTTGGTGGAGGGCGTGGGGCCTGCAGCCCACAAAATTTTCCTGTAGCAAAGAATTGTGGATTTTGTCTTTTTTTGTATGCTGTTTTACAACGCAATTAAAAATGTATTTTCTAAGGATACTAAATTTTCGGCTCGAGTTTCGCTCTCGTGGATACTAAATAGGATCCATACTGCCTCAAAAAAAAATCTCCAATTTTTAAGCTTAATAATTTCGGCCCCCGACGCTTCGCGCTCATTACTTTTTCCATTACTTAAAAATGAACAGGAATCAAGGCAGCCATTATAATCATACATTTTAGACAAATTTCTTCGTCCCCTCCCTCTCGAATACTTTTCTTTTTAGTTCTATGCCTCTGATCAAAGTATTACCCCTTTTTTAAAAAAATGCCCTTTTTTCCATCGAGCCTCCACTTTTCAAATCCATTTCGCCGCCTGTTACTAGGCCTATATGTTTTTATTGTTTTGTTTTGTTTTGTTTTAGTTTTTTCGCGCTCGCGATACTATACAGGACCATTAATGCACAATAATATTTCAATTTCAGCTTAAAATAGTCGGCTCGCGCTTTGCGCTCGCTGATACTAAAGGACCTACAATGCACGGATATCAAAGTTTTACCTAAAATTTTCGGGCTCGCGCTTCGCGCTCACTTACTTTTTCAATACTAAATAAACCACTAATCAAGACAGGATTATGTTAAATGCATTGCATTTCAAAGACATTAATTTTCGTATCCCTTGCTCTCGAGTCGAATACATTCTCTTTGATCTTGCCTTTGATCTAAAGTGTCCCCTTTTCCCAAAAAGTACCCCTTTTTTTTTTTCCGAGACCCCCACTTCCAAATCTGTTCTGCCGCCCTCTTCTATTATTTATTGTTTGTTTGTTTGTTCGTTTCTTTTTTTTCGCACTCCGGCGGATACTATATAGTACCTTAATGCACAAACACATTAAATTTCAGCTTAACATTTTCGCTCGCGCTTCGCGCTCACTGATGCTAATACGAACTATATGTACAAATATCTTTAAACTTTTACTTTTTTAAAATTTTCAGCTCGCGCTTCGTGCTTGCATTGATTTTGCCATTACTCAAAGGAACGTTGATCAGGTGTCCATAAGCTAAAAGCATACATTCAAAGACAAATTCTATTCGCACCCTCCCTCTCAATCTGTCCCCACCTTCTTGCTTACAGTCGTCCCAGAAAAAAGTTATACCCAACTTTGAGGGCCTCATATACGGATTCATGAATCATGTGACCATATATTTATCTCATTTAAAGAAGTAACTCATACTCTATTCAAATTAATACCAAATTATGTCTCATGCTTTCACGATCATGACGAGTATTCATACTTTTTTAAAAAAATCCGTCCGAAAGTCTTTGTACCAATGTTTTGGGTATTTTGGGTTTAGCTAATTTCAACTTAATAAACATTCACTCCAACTCCTCAACGTGCCCAGCTTCCCTCTCAATGCATAAATCGCATGTCTGGACGCTCGTCTAATCATGGTTGGGTTGTTGTGGAGCTGTTTTATTTCTTTGGTGATGCGAGCTTCGTGTGGGCAAGGTTAATGGGAGGACTCGTGAACACACACGACTCTTAGATGCCCAAAGAAAAAAGTCACAAGGGGTGAGATGGATCTTGGAAGCCCATTGTTATTGTGATTGAGCGCAATTATGGCAATTACCAAAAGACTCCCGAAGTCGTCTCGGAACTGCGTACACTCCAGCACTGAAATTCAAGGAAGGGCACAATGGAAGATCATCCAGGTGTTCATACATATACCCAAGGCATGAAAGAAGAATTTTCATTCAAGATACGCACTCAAGTAACTCTGTATCCCTTGAATAACTCAGGGGGAAGGCTTACCTTCAAACAATGAATGATGATCAGGGAAGCCAGACAGAATTTCATTAACAAATAACCATGATATAATTAACATTTTGGTTGAATTTCTCCTTTGAGCCTACATTTAGATATATGTTTTGTTTACTTAATGCAAAACATTTATTTGAACTTTCATCCATTTTGGCATCATTTTCAGGCCTAAAAACAAAAAACATGAGGATTAATTTGAAATGAAAAGTTTACTCGAAAAACTTGGTACATAGCATTTCGACGGATTTTTTTCAAAGTTCAATACTCAGTCATTCGTGTCAGCATTGACATAAATTTTTGGTATCATCGAACAGAACATGAGTTACTCTTTAACAATAAAATGAAAAATAAGGTCACATGATTTATGAATTTCAAATACGAGGCTTGAAAGTGGCGTATACTTTTTTCTGGTGACGCACTGTATGGGTACTAGGTTCCTTCATGTGTCACTAGTGCTTGTGTATGCCAAACAAAACGCTCAAGTTGGCAAATATTTCGGCTCATCCCCCCCCCCCCCCCCCTCCTCGACACGGATTTACGCGCTGAATACATCACAATGTTCGTAAGAAGTATAGCCTATATTATATATTATATATATATATATATATATATAATATATAGTTCTATTACATTTTTCGGACAAACGGCAGGTAGGGCCTATAAGTCGAAAGGAACTGCTGGGAGGGAATTAAATGGAGTTTAATCTTTTGACGGTGCAGGGAGTGGTAGGATCGAGGTAAAACTATTTTAATGCCTCGACAATTTTCTTTTAGGCCTATATCAGTTTTTCACCCTCTTATAATTTTGCTTTACTTCATAGGTGTTCCCGGTGAAGTATATCTCGGATCAATTTGAACGCCCCATGTCACTTTGGGAATTTATCTTCTTGGGTTAACATTACGTTTGGATACCTTAAGTTGCAGAGAGTTGGGAAAGCGTTTTCAAACCATTTCCGAGAGGTTATGATAAACTCATAGGCACCCAGTTTAGCTTGCTATGAGACTAAGTTGCGCGCAAGTTCGTTACAAAGGTATCATACGTGGATCTGGATTGGAGCTCATAGGGCATGTCAACCTATAAAACACACGCGACAACTAAAGTTGCCGTAAAATGTTTGCAATTACCCACTTTTCGACCAGATTCACCAGCAGAAATTTTTTTTAAACCTTCTTCTTTATGGTTTAAGTTTTAAAAATTAATTCTGTTCTTCTGAACAGTCTTGTAATGATTCTCATAGATGAAAAAAAAAAAATGAAACAACACAACACAAACAAAAAACAACATCAACAAAAAAAAAAAAAAAAAAAAGAAAGAAAAAACGTCAAAATTTTAGAACGATTTGTATCCAGCTATAGGGCTGCGAATTGGTAGGCCCATATCTGTTTATTGTACTCGGCTTGGTGATTTGTTTCTTTTTTTATCAGTTTTTTCAAGGAAAATGTAAGCCTATTGCTCTCTTTTTCCAATACAGATAAGTTTAGATTTCGTTTATATGATTTTGGTTTTAACCTTGTTGAAATATATTTTCTTAAAGTTCTGAGCAATATTCAACATAATAAACCTTATTTTAGACACTAAAAAAATATTTATGTCTCGTGAAAATGTGCAAGGTTTCTGGTTAAAGTTTTGACTTCGTATTTTGCTAGAGCGCGAACTTGATGCCTGTTTCATTAATGCTGAATTTTTACGCCCTTCCTCTGTCTTGTTTTTGCACCAAAACTGGGCATTTACTACTAATACAAAAAATATTGTATAAGTGAGATGGTCTGTATAAAAAATACTTCAAAGTTATTTAATGATATGTATTACGAAGTTTACTTCTTCAGAAGGTTGAATAATTACGTTTTAATTATGAACTAGGGATATATCCGGGAAATCCCCCAGCCAATCCACGCAATTCCACTCGGGGTAGTCCCATAGGCAGATTATGTTAATCAAGTCTGCTCTGCATTTTTTTGTGGTAATGGAGATCAATGCTCGAGCACGTCCCATTATTAACTCCTGACCTCCTTGTCGTCGTATGTCCTGTCATGGAAAGTCAATAGACAAATAATGTGACGCATGTACATGGGCGGATTCTTATTTATTTCTACTGAACTTCTTCATGATCTGATAATTTTGTTAAAAGCCAGGAAATATGTGTTCATTCGGAAAATAATGGTGTAACCCAATGTTATTGCTCGCTTGATTGTTCGCGACGAACGTAGGAACCTGGTGGTCACGTTGGTGTGCATCTCATTACCCGTCATGTTATTATTCCTATCAAAGTTTCATTCGTACATTCGTAAGTGCCAACGTTGTAGTGAATATCATCTTTAGACACCTGATTTGAACGCCATTACATAGCCGTTTTTATACGAGGACCTACCCCCTATCTTAAATCTTTCAATGTTATGAGCGCGGGAAATATTCACCATGTGGTCCTGTCACGTGTTGGTAAATCGCTCGGATGCGATGAGAGTGTTATTGTTTCCATTAGATCTTCGCGTGATTCTCCGCCTTGCTCGATTGGACGATGTTTACGATAGCGGGCTAGAGTTTGAAAAACAGTAACTTTCTCCCCCGTATTCTGTATACGTTGACTATTTATGCAATTTTAATATTGATTAATACTGAATAATATAAATAAAACTAATGGACTGCGACTGTCTTTGTTGATTTTGCAGCTTCGTTTCGCAATGTCCTGTTTTTCAATGGCGAGGGTAACGCGAGCAGTGCGTGCCGTTCCACGGTGCCCGTCCGCGTAGCGCTTCGCTCCCATCGCATGTGGTCACAGTTCCCTCTGAGGCTATGTATGGCTGCAATGGCTCCAGCACTGGACTGATGCCCGCGGCACATACCAGGCTCCTTTCAAGTGCCAGCTTCGCTTGCCAACCCAGTAGCAGTGGTTGCTGCAAGCAAATCCAAATCAGCCAACAAGTTTCCAGACTTACCCTCGCTGGCCGAATGTCATCTCCGGCAGTTCCTGGTTGTCCATCGGAAAGCATTACTCGCCTAGCCCTACACAAATTGAGAATTCACGAAGATTCACCACGCCTACTTGCTTCACCATTCATACCATTTTCTTGAGAATTAATCACAAGGAAGGAGAAACAAGTGACAAGAATTGCGGGAGAGGAACAAACTTATCGACTGCTTTCGAATCATGCGTAATGGCAATCCAAAAATAAGTTGAATTCATTAATTTCCACCATTGGATCAAGCCTAACGTTAGATCTCGACCAAAGTTATATGGGGAGAAAATTCAACAACTCAAGCATTAAAGAAAACAATGAATGACTCTGATTCGTCTTGCACAGAAAGAGTATTGATGATATTCACCCTTTACTTGTTCAGTTCTTAAAATCACCCTTTAACAATATCTGGCCACTGGCAGCCCCAGGTTCCAACAGCGCAAAGCATTCTGTGCTGCTCACATTGAAGTATTATGACCGAGACCAATGGCGATATTATAAGTGAGCTGGTTGAGCTTGATACAAGTGATATGTTCTTACATCAAGCAGTTCTTTATCCACTAATGTACATGGACAGCTCTTTAAGTTTGTCATGTCTACTACTGCTCTAACTACAGATACGAGTCTAAACAGCTTTAATTGATGACCCACTTGATGCCAAATCAGAAAATGAAAGTGACTCTGATGAGGATAGTGATTGAACTTCAAGCAATTTCCATTCCTTGCAGAAAACTTGAACAAAAGAAATTTTCTCCAAGATTGAGCCAATAAAAGAAGCAGTGGACTCCAGGTCGAGATAAACGAGAGAGGAAAAATAAATCGTTATGAACGCTCAAGCAGATCGAGTCAAGCAGGTGGAAAAGGATTGTTTCAGGTTGTGCATTGAAAAGGGCCTTTACCTCTGATGAGAGAAGAAAGGAAGTTGCTGATTTGGTGCCATAAACAGTCGAAACAAGAGCTACAGAGCCAAGTATTTGAAGAGACGTTGGAAGATTACAAATTGTCACGGTAGGATCAGCATATATCGCAAATTGGTTCCTTTGTAAGTCTAACAAACAAGTAAAGAAGCTGCAAACGCTGTAGCAAGTAGCACCGTTACTTGTGAAGAATGTCGGAGGAATGTCTACAGAACGGGTAGAGCACCTGGTGTACTCCAAGAAGTAGTTTCAAGTCAAGCCCATAATTGTCTCTACATACAAAACTCTTCATCAGACCGGCAGGACCACCAGTAAGGGACCATCATGGTTACCGCTGGAAAAGGACTAAGCCGAGTACACATATCTTCCCAGCACTTACGGAAGGAAAACAGGCATTATCGAGAAGTCAAATCTGTCACAGGAAAGACTTAAGTGCTCTTGGTCACGTGGAGAAAGCACATCGATTCAGATGTCACCGATTAGCAGTTCTGGTGGAGAGTTGTGATGAAGGAGATGGGACAGCTTGCACAAACCCAGCTTCTCGGTCATTTTCATAAAATGCCTCTGTGGAGTATAGGACTATTGTGTTAGAAAAACAAAACAAATACAAAACAGATGCAATTGAAATCAATAATAAACTTGCCAAACTTTGAAAATGAGATACATTTTAACATAAATCATTTCTCCCATTTAATCAATTTAGCCAAGGAGGAGACAAGAAAAAAATTGGTTTTAATTTTAAAATAAATAATTTGATTAATTTTTGTATTGTTTATTTTTTATCTTTTGGTTTCAATCCCACCCCAGTCACAGACGTGCATCATGAATGGGCGATGGGATCGTTTCAGCTATTGCAACCCGATGGACTTGGCTTCAAGCTCAGCGTTTCCAGACTTGGATATCGCATCAGGCACAAATTGACATTTTCCGCCAAATTCGCTGCTACAAGGGGACTGTGACGTTGGGGAACCTCCTTCACCAGAGGAATATCTCAGATCTCAGGCTTTAGCTCACAGGACAGGTAGAAAGTTATACCTACTATGAAACTAAAATTGCATGTTGGAAGGATCTCACTCGATTGTCCCCTTCTTAATCTTTCAAGCTTTACTAAGCAACGTCGACAAGCAAAGTGCGAGACTTAAGCAGAGTCTTCAGAACTGCATTTTCACTGTGTCATCTCTCATCATCAACGGGCCCAGACAAATTCATCACAGCCCAGACCAATGAATGGCCTAACAGACACTACATCAACAGTTGCAACACCTCCATCGCGACGTGTGGGGTGGGAACAGTTTCACCCAGTTACCCTGGGATTGTAGGGACTAGACAAGTTGCAGGGTCTCCATTCCTGTAGAAGACAGTACTGTGCAAGAACCAGACCTGTAAGACAATTTCGAAAGCGGAAGTCATCAGCGTCTACAGGGCGTATACCAAGTATGCCGAAAGGCCCAAATTGTCAACGTCCAATGTGGATGCTTTCCTCCTCATACTACCTTGTGATAATGTGTGGGGGACGGTGTTCAACAATGTGGAACAATATTGATGCAGATCCAGATCCCTGCAGGATGAGAGGATGGCCAGTCTGAGTATGCATTCCATTCAGTGTGTCTTTCCCTGAAGGTGAGTATGGATTCAATGGCAGAGTTTTGGATGGAAAATTTTGATTCGGCATATTACAAAACAAGGAAACAATGAACTTTCAAAAAAAAGTTACACTTTGAAGTGGAGAAGAACCAATAATTCCAATACATACTATGGTGCTTTGTTGGCAGTTTTGTTTATATTAAAAAAGGTTTTTTCTGTTGACTCCCTGTAGATTTTCTATTCATACATTAGGGATACATGATTTGATATAGTAAAAGAGAAAGGAGGGGACGATGGAGTAAATGGTTTTGGGCAGGGAATCTCCACTAACTTTCCCCTAAAATGTGATGCAAGATGGACATTGCATTTTATAAGAATTGCATTGCGCAATGTGGTTGAAATATTACATCAGCATCTTATGCATGACTCTTGGCAGCATTATGGGTCAGGGAACAGAGGTACAATGTTTTCCCTTGACCTTGTGGCTGTTCGTAGGTGGCACCCATGAAGATGTGGCCACATCCTCCATAATTTATACAAATGGCCTCAGTTGCAAATTATTCGATTGTTCATTTGATGATTATGAATGCACTTGACATATTCCACTTGTTATTGATTATTCCTTTTCCTTCTTACTTTCAGAATTCCATGTCATTACACTTTGAATACTTCTGAAAAAGCGGAGCATTGGCAAGGAAACATTCTGCCAGCGTCATTAGGAAAGAAGTAAGTTGTACATGGATGAAGTAAAGTTTCCATATACTGCCAAACCCAAGAACAAATCATTCGGTTGAGAAAGAGAAGGCATCAACCCGTTTTTGCGGTTTGCGGATAATCGCTTTTAAATTTTTTTTTTTGGGGGAGGGGTGTTGAAAATGTTGTTAGTACCTTTTCGGGCTCAAGAGAAGTAAAAGTTTGGTTATGAATGAATATACATCTTTTACAACATATCTAAACAAAAATTTAGATATTAATGACCCAATTTCCATTTTTAGAACGAGAAATTACTAAGACTTCTCTTTCTCAGCCAATGAAATTAAGACTGTCTAGCACTGGCTAAGTTTTCTTTCATCTCAGATAATTTATCGTTAAGGTCAATTTTTCAATAATTTGCTGACATTTAAGCAGAGTAATTTTGGACACACAGAATTACCAAAACCAGAGTTGGTTAGAAGAGTGACGACAACGTATCCCATAACTAGTTGCGCGCAGTCATAAGGTCTATCATGGGACGCTGAATGCAACTATTTCTTGTGATCATCACCGCGTAAAGCCCAGTACTGGTCACACTAATGGCATTGATTGTCAAAATAGTTCCACTTTGGGCTACATTGAAAATTGACCTATCAAAGACAAACTTCTTGTTGACGGCCCTCTCTCTATCTACTTTTGTTTTATTTGCCAGATTATTTTGGGTTTGGGACAAAAACAAAAAATTTTTAAAGGACTTTGTTCTGATAGTGTTAGGACTTTCCAAAACACATTGAAATTTTGGAACTTTTATGTCATTGAGAATAAAATTTATTGGCATAAATTTGCTTTACCATAAAAGAGGAAGTATAACAAAATTCATTGTATTTTTCCTGGTACCTGTAACGTGAAACCATGCTGTATCTTATAATATAATAATGTTTTTTTGGTATGTGTAATAGTTGTATCGGTTATATAGGACTCGCCCCACATGTGTGTGTTTTGTTTGGGTAACTTAGGGGACTGCATATTTTTAAACGAAGATGAGAAAAGGTCATTAATTATTCATGATACATGTATAAATAATTATCAATCCCATGGTAAAGTGCTATATAATTATATATTAAAAAATGATCTCTTTACTTACTTGAGATTGAATGAAAGGGAAGTTTTCACCTGAACATAGTTGGTCATAAGCGAAATTGAAGAAATGTGTATGGAGGACCAAAACCGATCAAAAACTACAAAAAAAATGTGAGTCACTTAGAGTTGCTCTTCCGATATATTGCTCATTTTTAAATACAATATTGACTATACCACATGAAGCCTCCCAAAAGTAGCATCCACATCCACTGCAAAATGAAACTTAAACATCAAAGACTCATATTTACTTATTTAAACACAGGATGGAAAATGTTTGGTGTAACGTAGACATGACGAGTTACTCTTTCAGGTTGTTCCAATGCAATGATTCTTTAAATAAATTAATTACCCATATTCCTCTCAAACCTCTGCCATTTTAACCTCTGCCATTTTTACTTCTGCCATTTTTACCTCCGCCATTTTTACCTCTGCCATTTTTACACCGAACCCGAGAGACGCATAGTGCAGAATATTTATATTTTCTTTCAACTATTTTTAGTCTCTCTCTCTCTCTCTCTCAACGATTGTGATTTTACAGAAACAAAAGATTATTCAAGGAAAAACAACAACAATAAAAAGGCTATAGAACGACTTTGTTTATGAATATAGAACGATGATTGTTTATGAATTAGTTCGACTTGACACTCTTTCACAAAACGATATATTTATACAGATTATCATAAAGATATTACAGTGAAAGAGCGGTCCCTAATGTTTCTTGTTATCCGACTGAATGTTCACTTCTCGTCTCTTTTTAAAATACGTCTTTAGTCTGATAACCTCACATATGCCTATACCTGTAGAAAGAACAGAGACATTAATGGTTACAATAATTCCTTGTTCCGAAAATTCATTTGTCCTATTCGTTGTTTCAAAGGTTCGATTGTCCGACCACGTAAATTTACTGTACATGGATGTTTGTCCAAAAATGGAATAAGGTTCGTTCGTCCGAACATTTTTGTTGCACTAGTCCAAAGGTTCATGTTTTGTCCGAGCATGAAATCGGGTTCGTCTGTCCGGGCCTGAAATCGGGTTCGTTATTCCGAAGGTTCGTCTGATCCGAGGTTCATTGGTCCGAAAACGAAATAGGGCTCATTCATCCGAAAATGAAACACTGGTTCATTCGTCCGAAAGTGAAATAGGGTTCACTCGTCCGAAAATGAAATAGGAAAAAGGATAATCTGTGTCGTATAAACTGATAAAGACAACGGTAAGTTGGGGCACGGATGAAGGTGCTAGTTGTCTGTTGTTTTTTGTTTTTTTGTTTTTTGTTTTTTTTGTCTGGACGGGAATTACTTAAACACCCCCTTCAAAATTACTGGTTACCAAAACTATCCTTTTTTGGTATTCCTGCGGGTGCCGTATGGGCAATACAATTTTTTTGAAAAATAACAAAATTAATAGATCACAGTCATGGTCACTGCAGCAATTCTTTATAGGGGAAAATGCAACTTGGGTGGGCATGTTATTTATATTTTTATTTATTCGTTTTAATTTTATTTTGGGGCTCCACTTATTGAACATAATCAGCTGGCCCTTATTATTTTTTTTTCAATTAGTCCTGACGGTAGCCGCTGTTTGAGAAAGAGAAGTCGCACCACCGGCCACTGCAATAAATTATTATTTTCTTGAAATATAATATTCTCGTATACTCTCTCTTGATGAGAAAAAAAAAAAAAAAAAAAAAAATCAAATCAAATTTTTATCTCCGTCGATTTGAAAACGACCACACCGTATATTTTACGGACTTCGAGTCCTAGTTTTGATTCGGATGGAAACGAAATCCGATTTCATTTTCCGGTATAGTCTTTAGAGAGGGGATACAGGAATATACAGTGGCAATGGATATAGGCTTCTCTTCCTCAGCATAGCGGCAGAGACCGCGAATTTGAGCATGGGGGGGGGGGCGGAGCCTGGCACTAACTGAACAATAAAAAAAATAAGGTCCAGCCGATTATGTTCAATATAAGTGGAGGCCCCAAAATTAAAATAAAACGAATAAATAAAAATATAAATTAAACAAATTAACATGCCCCACACCAAATTGCATTTTCCCCCTATTCATTTCCGGTATAGTCTTTAAGAGGGAGGGGAATACAGGAATACAGTGGCCATGGATATAGGCTCTCTTTTCTCAACATTAGCGGCAGAGACCGGGATTTGAGCCATTGGGGGAGGGGGGAGCTGGGCATATTGAAAACAAAAATAATAAGGGCCAGCTGATTATGTCAATAAGTGTGAGCCCCAAATAAAATTAAAACGATAATAAAAATATAAAAAACATGCCCACCCAAAGTTGCATTTTCCCCTATAAAGAATTGCTGCAGTGACCATGACTGTGATCTATTAATTTTGTTATATTCAACACAAAATTGTATGCCCATACGGCACCCGCAGGCAATACCAAAAAAGGATAGTTTTGTAACCCAGTAATTTTGAAGGGGCGTGCTTTAAGTAATTCCGCGTCTCAGACAAAAAAACAAAAAACAAAAAAAACAAAAACACACACAACTAGCACCTTCATCCGTGCCCCAACTTACCGTTGTCTTTTATCAGTTTATACACACAGCATTATCCTTTTTCCTATTTCATTTTCGGACGAGTTGAACAACCTATGTTATCAACTTCGGATACGAATGAAACTATGTTTTCATTTTCGGATGAATGATGCCCTATTTCGTGTTTCGGACAATGACCTCGCGACTAGACGCAACCATTCGAGCCAAATAAACGAACCATCGATTTCAGCGCCCCGGACCAGCACGAACCCGATTTCATGCTCGAGACAAAACATATACCCTTGGACCTAGTGCATACAAAAAATGCTCGGTACAACGAACCTTATTCATTTGGACAAACATTCCATTGTACAGTAAACTTTACGTGGATCGGGACAATCGACACCCTTAGAAAGCGATAACGAATAGGAATTGTAATTTTCGGAACCAAGCGGAATTATATTGTAACCATTAATTGTCTCTGTTCTTTCTACATGGTTATAGTCGGCCATATGTGAGGTTTATCAGAGCTAAAGACGTATTTTAAAAAGAGACGAGAAAGTGCAACATCAGTCGGATAACAAGAAACATATGGGACCGCTCTTTCACTGTAATATCTTTCAGTGCTATAATCTGTTATAAAATATATCGTTTTGCTGAAACGAGTCCCAGTGCAAGTCCGAACTAATTCATAAACATCATCGTTCAATATAATTCATAAACAATTAGCCTCGTCTATAGCCTTTTTATTGTTGTTGTTTTTCCATTGAATAATCTTTTGTTCTGACGTAAAATCACAATCGTTGAGAGAGAGAGAAGAGAGACTAAAAATAGTTGAAAGAAAAATATAAATACTTCGCACCTTATGCGTCTCTCGGCGTTAGAATCCAAATGAAAAAAACGATGTGAAAAATGGCGATGGATTGGCAGAAGTTAAAATATGGCGGTTATTGGGTCTGTAAAAATGCAAGAAGCGTAATAAATGTATGCAAGAATTGGTATAAATGGCAGAGGTATAAAAATGGCAGAAGGTAAAAATGGCAGAGCGTAAAAAACTGGCAAGAGGTAAAAATGCGCAGAGGTAAATAAATGGGCAGTAGTAAATGACAGAGTAAAATGGCGGGAGGTAAATATGGCAGAAGGTAAAAAAAAAAAAAAAAGGTAGAAAAGGGTAGGGCGGCCAGATGGAACCTGAACAAAGGGGGCGCCGAAAAGATGATGAAAAGGGTAGAAAGGGGTAAGAGCGCCAAATGGACCTAAAACTAAGGGGTCGCTAAATTGTTCTTTCAAATAATAGGGGCAAAATTTGATCTTAAACGTCTACGCTTCTGGTCTTTATACTTCGAGTATAATTTTCGCTCGCGCTTCGCGCTCGTCTATTTTTTCTTGTTACCCATGATACTTTATTTGGATCTGACCTCCAAAACATGCAAATTTACATTGATTTGATTCACATTACTTGATGACATGATTTTGAAATGGGTTTATACGCAGGAGGCGAATAAATAATATTGAAACCCCAAAGCGTTAATTACGGCCATAATTCAATCACCCATCATTATGACAACTTGGGAACATAATCATACTTCACTTGCAAATAGTAGTCCCTATACCTATATTCATATCAAGGTAACGTTGTCAGTGCATGTGGGAAATGTCATTTCTAACTTGGTGTGGCAATGGTCAATGAATAAATGCAGATAAACGCAAGTAATTCTTCTTTACTTTTACAATAATTATTATAAAGGATAAAATTAACCCAAAATTACTTTGGTTATAACATGCACAGTAAAAGGCAATTGTAAAATTAATATAACAATCGTTCACTTCGAGTATAACCAACAATCTCATACGGATAGTGCAAATGGAAGTCAGTCAATTCTAAAGATAAGGACCACTCCAGGTAGTCCACGCATTGATTTGAAAACCCTTCTCATTAGTTTTCTCTTAAATGTTTTACCGCCTTCTTAGGGAATTGCCAATAATTATATGCATGTGCTTTGGCTATGACAATTGGATTGCGTAAGACATTCCATTTTAACTTCTGCAATTTTACCTCTGCATTTTTACCTCCGCCATTTTTCCTCTGCCAATTTTTACCTCTGCATTTTTGCCTCGGCCATTTTGGCCTCTGCCATTTTTGCCTCTGCCATTTTTTACCTCTGCATTTTACCTCTGGCCATTTTTAACCTCTGCCATTTTTAGCCTCTGCATTTTTTACTTCTGCCATTTTTGCCTCTGCCATTTTACCTCTGCATTTTACCCTGGCACCGTCTCTGCAGCCCTTACACATTGTACAACCAAAAAAAAACATACATTTTTTGTTTTAAATAATATAATAGTGTTTTATTCATAAAACAATCAAAGTGTACAGGTCATATAAAAACATGTTTTTATATTATTTTGTACAAAATGTTGTAATAATAATAATAATACAACACTCAATGTAAGTCCCTATGCGCTTCAAGAAAATTAATGTACACAGTACTATAGTGTGTATCATAAAATGATAACAATAAATATCGTAGAGTCAATGGGGTATTTTTTTTTTTTTATTTTTTTTAAAATTAACTGTTGAAACAGAGTGAGGTACCCCAAGGATTTGGAAATAGAGCCGGGCCCCCGGGGGCAAAAATTTAAAATAAACGCCAAAAGTGGGGGCGGGATCCCCCAAAAAAGGGATTTAGGATAGGGGGCGCCAGGCCCGAATGGGGAGGGGGCCGCCGAAATCTTCCGATTTATCATTGTAATGAATGGTTTTTAAAATTAAATAGGGGCGCGCGTTCCCTGCGTCTGGGGCTACTGGTTTCCGCTATATCTGCATACTGCACTAATAAGGGGGCAACACTAATGCAGATTTCTAGATACATTGTATAAACAGCTGCAAACAATGTGTGATTCTCAAAAAAAGTCCAACTGAGCCTTCCCAATCCGACCATTGCGTCAGTATGGCTAAGGCAAGTGGCTAAGGGTATATATGGACCTAAATTATTTTATTAATAGTGCAATCACGACAGAACTGAATGAACGAAATAATACTGATTACAAAGGTGTATTGATTTAACAGTTGGAGTTGAAGAGTAAACAATCGTGTGAAGAGAAATAAGAATGACGTCACGCTCCGGCAATAAACTGAGCGTATAGCATAATAAAGAGCGTCGTGACAGTGCAACAAAATTACATCCTGGAATAATGGTCGTTTTTATATATTCACGACCTTTAAAACTTACAAAAAATGACGAGGTAGTAACAAAAAAAAAAAAAAATAATAATAATCAAAGAATGAACTTCAATATTGGAATCCCAGTTTGCATATTACTAGTTGTTTGGGTTGATATGTTGGGGGGAAGCATGCAAACTGGAATACAAATGGCCTATTAAAGTCATTTTAATTTAAACAGTCCAGATAACAATGAACTGTTTATTTAAGTACTTCGTTACTAATATCTGTAGAATTAAAGGTATGTGATTCAACTTGTCAATTCAACGATTTGATTGCCTATAAGAGGCAGAAACAATCATAATTTTTGTTTTGCATATTAATATACAATAGTATAGTTAAGCCACGCTGAATTAAAACATGTTTTTTTAATATAAGCCTACAATAACAGAGCGTAATAAGTTACATAATGAAAAAAAAATAGTCCAATCGTTGTGACATAAGAGACAACGAAATGATGTAAATTAATTTCTTAATGGGGGTACATAAATGGAAATATATATATATATATATATATATATATATATATATATTTAATAGGCTTACATTTGCTAGCCCTTTTAAAAGCCATTAATGATGAGGGGGAGGGGGGTCACATTTTTTATGATTGATAACGTCGTCACTGATCTCTATTTTGGGTAGAGATCACGTGACGTCGTATAGCTGCATGCGCTGCATCGTCTGGCTGAGACGGAGAGGCGTATCACGATAAATGGCTTTAATACAGAATTAAAAAACGCCTACTCATGTAATAGTACATTTTGGTTAAGATTTCCCGGAAGCGATCTCATGTCAGAAAAGCAGAAAAACAAACCAAGACAGAAAACAAAACAAAATCATAGCATGCTAAAGAGAGATACATGCCCTCGATAGACCTGAAGAACCCAGGACTGCTTTGAGGCCTATCGATAGAGTCTAAATAAATTGTAAAAATAAAAATAAAAAATAATAAATAATAAAAAAGTTAATCAGTGAAGGAGGGAGCGGGGGGGGGGGTTCGCGGCGATGTTTATTTCTTTCAATCCAAATAACATAGCTATGACCCCCCCCCCATACAATCCTCGATCTGAACATTTCCAATATCATTTTTAATGCAGATATTAAAGGGGAAGTTCACGCCTGGAATTTTATTGTCTTAAAAAATGAAGAAAAATAATAAAAATATTAGTGGAAAGTTTGAAGAAAATCGACCAAAAAATAGCGGAGTTATGATATTTAAAGTTTGATGTGTGACGTCACGTGCGGGCAGCTCTCCCATTGGTGTGATTGAAAATCCATAAATTTGTCTTTTTGTCTGGTTCTTGATAAAGGAATGGGTCAATTCAATATAGTCAGGTAATATAAACATATTGTTGAATGGATATCGAACCGCATACTGTGACATAATTAATTTCTTTTGAACAAAAAATGACATTTTATGGAATTTACACTACACAACACATTAGGAGATCTGCTCGCATGTGACGTCACAGAATCAAACTTTGAATATCCAAATAACTTCATCATATTTTGGTCGATATTCCCCAAACCTTCCACTCATATTTTTTCTTTTATTTTTCTGCATTTTTTAAGACTAATAAAATTTCAGGGTGAACTTCCTTTAATAATTCTAAAATCGTATCAACTTGATATTTCAATGAGCTCTTATGTCGGTAAAAGCTTTACTAATTCACATGAGAAAAGTTACATAAAAATCAATCTCAAATGCAATTCGGCGTAACAGCGACTTTATCCATCCCGAAAACGTCTCTGGAATCTGGTCAATTTGGTGAAATACCAACCAAAAATTTGGGCTTAATTTTATACAGTAGTCAGAACCATATTCAATGGTAATATGTTATAAGATTGCCAATTTAGTAGTTGCTTTTCATAGTTGGTGTTATTTCTTTCTGTGACAATATTTTATGTTAGATATGAGTGGTCATGGCACCTTTCCACATAGGTGGTAAACCTGTCAAAAAAATATTGAAAATCAATATTGGATGGTGTGGAGGAGAAAAAATCCTTTTGTCTATAAATCTGATCAGACCGCTGTGTGGTTATTTTCTTTTTGTTAACCTCCTGGTGGTAAAAAATGGGTGGTATTGTGTGTTGTGGCATCAATGTAGCATATTTTATATGCAAACCTATTGATGATAATTTTTTTAGGATAAGATTTTCTCCAAACCTCACTCATAAATTTTCTTTTATTTTTCTTCATTTTTAGACCAATAAATTCCAGGTGAACTTCCGCCTTTAAAAAAACACCCAAAAAAAAAAACAAGTTTTCTCTAGTTTAACCTATCATTGAATAGGGAGCGATTTTTTTCTGGTTGTGGAATTTTCCTCTGCCGCTTCAAGGCGGGCTCACACGATGCGACTGCTGCGAATGAGATTTTAAAAAAAAAAAATAAAAAAAATAAAAAAAGTTGCATTATGAATGCGACATTTGAAACATGCCAAGTTATCTTAATGAGAGATAAAATTTTAAAGAACAAATGACATCATCGAATTGTGTTTCAACGCAAGCCCTTAATTAGGATCAAGGTCAATATTCCTTAAAATCGCAAGACGCTGTGACGTCACCTGCGATATGGAAACATGGTTTTATAGATTAAGGGGGTTCGCAATCGCCTTGAATATTCAATTTTGATGGAATACCAACATGGACATAGTGGCCTATGGATTTCTTTCTTATGTTTGTATCTAATATATTAAAGTTCCTTGAAAATTGCACTTGATGGGTTTGATTATTCATTATTTTTAATGAAATTCCTATAAGAATACAACGTGACCTGTTAAAGAGAAACCATTAACAAGTTTCCGATGATTCAAGTTCAGTCAATAAACCCCGCACAGTTTTGGTCTGTTCTTTTTCTTTTACCTTTGTTTTAGAAATGATCGGGTCAAAGTTATGCAAAAAAAACTGGTTCGTAGACTACATAATGATTAAATTAACAATAGAGAGAAGAAATGCTTGAAATTAATCACTAAAGCGTAAATTTGGAGCCTCGACCAGTTATTGTAGAGAAACTGCAAGGAAGTCTAAAAAATACCAGACGGGAAAAGAGATGATGAAAATTTGATGGATATTGAAAACAATGCCCAATTTGATATTATTTTTTATCTTTAAAAAGAAAATATTCCAAGAAAGGCTCATTATTATATGGCCTATGGCCCCAATTGTTTTTTTTCCTTTAAACGTACGGACACAAAACAATAATAAAGTTTATATAACTCATGCTAAGAAGTTGAATAACCCTGTCCTCTGATTGGTTCAAAAACTCTGGTCAAGTTTAGCCAGGCGACCAGGGAACCTGAGCGTCAATAGTCATCGTTCAAATAGTCGTTTTTCATAGTCATTTTTCCGGCAGTCAAATCCGTGTTTTTGTTGCGAAGCCGCAACACCGTTGTGAAGGATTTTGAAATGTAAGACTACAATGTATTTATTCATATTTGTAAGTATCAGAACCTTTCATTGATTCAATGTTTCTGTTTTTTGGTTTTGTTCAGTATACTGCTAGGCATACACTGTAGTTCTTTTTAAACCTCGACTGGGGGCCTTCCATCCTAGCTATGACCCTCATCTTGGGTTCCAGGAGAAAAACAAAACATTTCCAGAGTTTTTCTATCGTTTCTTTAGTAAACAGCCTTAAATTCGGGGTAACATAGTGTTTCTGACGGCTCTCGGGGGCCTTCCATCCAAGCTATGACCCCTTCGCAAGGCCCTCGGGTCATAGCTGGATGGAAGGCCCCGTCGAGCTTTAGAAACAAACTATTGCCCCCATGGCAATTCATATATCTATACTATTAATGGAATCAGCGAGAGAGATCATCATAGGGGAATATATTATTGAGATGGGAGTCATAATTAATAGTAAGAGCTAGAGAGCGAGAAATAAGCATAATTTGGGTAACTAATTTAATAATAAAAAAAAGAGAAAATTGGCT
>CALNVZ010002100.1:59626470-59647628 GCA_940671915.1 Paracentrotus lividus | reverse complement strand
AAGTCTTTTAAAGAAGTATCTGCTTAGTGCTCAATTATACACGTAAAAATAATAAAAAATAATAAATAAATTTAAATACAGAAGGGAAAAGACAAAAGGTGGGGAGAAACGAAAATAGGAGGTGGATAGACGAGGGTGAATACAGGTGAGTGGAGGAAGTAAAAAATGGGTATGAGGACAGAAGCACTAAGGGGAAGGTGCGGGAGGAAAAATCTGAATTTCTTCTAGGAAATTCACGTTGATTTTATTTATGATTGTCAGCAGAAACTGCCAATAAATGTGTGCCTTATCAAAAAAACAAAACATTATTGCTGTTAAGATTCCTAATGAAATTAGAAAAAAAAACATAGTTTATAACTAGCACAGGCCTACGTATTTAGTTAAAATCTAGATTCTCAAATGTGTTAGTTCTGATGTATATTTGCGTATCTCTCCAGGGAAATATTTGCAGGAGCAAAATAAAACAACATTAATTTCTGTAATGTTTAAACACAAAATATTAGGCAACTTCTGCTGACAGCATTTTGCTGTAAAAATACAGATATTCTTTTTTACAAATTGCTAGACAACATATAAAAGAAAGATCCAAAGTTAATATTTTCAAAAGTAAATATAAACATAAAAAAAAAAAAAAAGAAAAATCGAAGACAAGTTTTCTTTTAAAGTGCAAACTATATTCTGGTTAGGCCATTACAGTACCTCTCAGCCGAACACCTTTATTGATATTAGTATTACTCATTGCCATGTCATCGATGTTTTTGTTTCATACGGAGATATTTTCAGTTCGATTTTTGTTACTGACTTTTCTTCTCAAATCTTTGCTTATTTCAGTAAAGGTCTTATTCTGCGACTTCGTCTTCGTTCGAATGTCAAATCCAATATCTGCTTTCAATCCAGCCTCGTCGGATGCTGATAGAAATGCAAGCCTTTATGTCAGAATATATTAACCTAAATCTATCAACATCTCGATTGGACATATGACGTGGAAGTATCGTCAGGAAGGGAATAAATAAAAAGGAAATTACCATTTGGCAAATAATTGCTTTCACTCTGCCTCTCACTCCAGTACAAACGTCCGAATTTGCACGGGCGAATACCTCGGCATACGTCTCTAATTCTGGTACGTGTAAAACTGCGATGTCTGACTGCTATCAGCTGCATCGCGATTCTATCAAAATACCCGGGGGGCATAATGATAAACGGGATCCGGTCCTAATAGCATTACAAGCATCATTCACCAGTCAAAACGCTCATTCGAGATTCGTAATCAGGGAACCCAATTCATTCCCAAACGCCAGGAACAAGGCGTGGCCCCAATGGTGCCGATGACGAGACCCGACCAAATACGAATGCATTGTGGGACTTAACAACCATGGACCTGGCCATAACGCCAGTCGTCACTGAAAGATGCGGCAAAGTAGAATCGTCGAGGGCAAAGGTGACGGAGGACGTTGCATTCTCAGCATGTATATTTTGTTCTCTAATTCGCCTGGGATTAGAGCAAGATGCCGGTAATCTTGATATTAATGAACTAAAGGAAAGTCTCGATTGATTTCTTATCCAATGGGTATTGACAGTGGTGGAATTCGCAGCCTGGTGAAAATGTTAGCCCTATCAGGGCCCTGGGCCCCTGAAGGGCTATGCTGTGATTTTCGATCGATAAAGATGACCTTTTTTACAACAATTACTCTGATTCTACATCGAATTTTCAAAACACAGTAACTGCTCTCAATGTCAATCTGTTTCAAATGATAACCACACATATTTCCTTCCCTATTTGCCAAGAAAAAAAAAATAACCCAAAAGAGGGGATGTAAACTTTCTCATGTATGAGTTAGCCGTTTTCTTTTAATAATCTTGGTAATAATACACCTAATTAGTAAAGGGAACCGTAATTCTAACAAGGTCCAGCAGTTCGCGCCCAAGTGAAGCTTCTGTGACAGGAAAGTAACCACCTCTATCTGATAATGATACTCGCAATTCGCCACGGACCAAAATATTATAACACATTCATTCTATAGGTCCTAGTGTTCTACCAAGGTACCGCCCATGGTTTTCCACCCGGTTATTTGAAACTTGCGGCGGTATGTTCCCGGTCTGAATTTAGCTGCTGCATCAGGGGCCAGATGGTTTGGATCTGAAATCCTTCTGCTTGTCTTTGGGAAGGCAAAACACGAGACGGCACCGATAATTTCAGCAAAATTTGTTACCAATAGCTAGAGAGGTCGGCCTCGGGCAACTATTTTTCTTTATGTGTCTATGCAATAGCGCTTGTACAACAATTATTCCTTCCAGGCGAGCTAATTAAAATCCTCCTAACATTCCCTTATGTGGTGCTCACCTTTTAAAACACGCCCATAAAGGGAGTCGACTTACTGTCTTACCAGCGGAAAATATTGTTCCCTTAGTTTTATCCCCTCTTAATTGATATTTACTTTCCATATCTTCCTCTCTTCTTCTCTCTTCCCCTCCTCTTCTTATCTTCTTCGTTCTTCTTCTTCTTTCTTCTTCAGTTGTTCTTCTTCTTCTTGTTCCTTTATCTTCTCCCTTATTCATCCTGTATGTCTACATCTCCGAGAAGATACAGAAGGGGTGGATAAGACTAACCCCTCAAGTTGTGCGGCTTGAGGTACATTAAACCTATAGACTTTAGAACTATCATATATATGGGTCCCTGCGCCCGAATTCTCGAGGTAGTTTCATGATCGAATGGGTTAATACCTTTCCTGTCCTACCTTGAAATGCTTTCACTTGGGCAAAAAACTTATGACTTGTGTAGATTCTGTTGCCCTAATGTCAATTAGGTAGTACTTATTACCCCCACTATTTATTAAAAGAAGATAGACGGTTAAAAACTTTCCTTAATAATGAGATAATAAGTAGTTACATTCCCTTTTTCCTCATTTTTTTTCTCTTCTTGGGGCAATGTAGAAGGATAAAAAAAGTCTGGTGATGCGTTATCTTTATGATATATGGATGACATTAGAGCAGGTACTTGTTTTTGATGAAAAATTGTTCGGGGATATGGTGAGAGGGTAATTTTTGTAAAACCGCATCTTTTATCGATTCGACTAGAGAAATTACCAGCAGGCCTTCCCGCGTGGCCCCAGCGGGCCCCCTGACAATAGGTAGCAACATTCACACGCGCATGGGCTGCCCAATTCACACTAATTCCAATTGCTACCATTGCTTGTAAATGAAATCATATCGGAGAACTTTTTTCTATTCCTAATAGACGAGATACGCCTCATGCCTTGCTGTCCATCCATCCAGCGTCGGATTAGAAAACCTACCAGAATGATAATACATCGGTCAGACATTGCCACGTCCTTCCCCCTCGCCCTCCTTGGCTCGAGGACCGAATACTCTCTCACTTTGCCGCCATCTTTCATATGTGGAAGACTGGCTGGTCAGTCATGGGCAGGTCATGTTGTTATCTTGGTCCCATCGGCAATTCGTTTTTGTCGCCGTCTACCGGTCAAGCTCCGGGCTACCCATTGGGGCACTGCCCCTCGTTCTCTCGGCGATCTTTTTGGGATAATGAAAATGTGGTTCCCTGATTATCGAATAATATGCCTCATTGGCGGGGCAAGAGCTGGATCTGGGTAATGATGCTGTCAATTGCCTTATCTGAACCTGGGATCCCGTTTTATTTTCATTATGTCGTGATATAGATCGCATGAGCTATGTACTAAGCAGTGCACATTCCCCAGTTTTATCACGTACCAGAAATGAGAGGAGGATATGGGCGAATTTTTGAGCTGAAGCCAATCTTGTCGCTGTCAGCAATCCCGCCTGCCATCGACGTGTTAATAGACTGAGGTGAGAGGGCAGAGTGAAAGGAGACCAAACTAATCCATAATATTCCTTTTATTATCCTTTCTTTACGATACCTTCCCACCTGTATTCATATGCCAGCTATCCGCTATTTTTGTAAGTATATGTTAACTATTTTGAATCATAAGCTTTCCATTCTAGACATCAAGCATCGGACAGGGGGATGACGGTAAGAATAATTGGATTTGGACATCGACAGCCAAGAGGCCATACGGTGAAAGTTCTCGGCAGAGCAATACGAAGACCTTTCACCTTTGGAATATAAGCAAAAAGAGTGAGAGAAGAGGAAAAGCGGTCGAGTCTACGAACATTCAGGTTTAACAAAATGCGGAACTGAAAATTCCCTGCCCATCTATGAACAGAAACATCGGATGGCAACATTGCTAAGGAGAATATACCTAATATCACCATTAGAAGGTTTGGCTTTACTGACTAGTGTACTTTAAGCGCCTCAAAACCAGGAGAACATTTGCCATTTATAAAGGAAGCGAAACACTGTTCCTTCGAAATTTTTAATTCTTTTTTTTTTTTTCTTTATGTTTATATTACTTTTGATATATAATATTAACTTGATCCTCAAAGTGTTCTAACACCATTTGTAAATAAAATATGTTGTACGTCTTTACAGCCCAAAATAATTGTCTTTGTGTCGAGGGCCTACTTAAGTTAAAGTAGAGAAGTTTTTGGCCCATTATCTGAGGTGCTGTTGGTCTTTTCATAAATTTTGGACCAAGTGAAAACAATTAATGTTCGTTATTTTCTTTTCTCCTCGATCTAAAGGATAATACCTGAGAATACCAAAATAAAAATCATTAATCACCATCGGACTTACACATATGTTGATATCTGAAATTTAACTAATACAATGAAGGGTGAGTCCCTTCTAAGCTAAGTACATAAACCTCGTCCTGATATTGTTTCTCTACTTATTTAGTTAATCTTTCGTTTAATTGCGCTGTGCTTCTTTATATTGTAGTAAAAGCATGGATATAGGCTTCTCTTCTCACATAGCGGCAGAGACCGGAATTGAGCATGGGGGGGGGGGGGAGCTGGCATAATGAACAAAAAAAAAATAAGGTCCAGCTGATTATGTTCAATAAAGTGGAGCCCCAAAATAAAATTAAACGAATAAATAAAAATATAAATTAAACAAATTAGCATGCCCCACACCAAATTCATTTTCCCCTATTTCATTTCCGGTATACGTCCTTCTAGAGGGAGGGGAACAGGAATATACAGTTGGCATGGATATATGGCTCTCTTTCTCAACATAGCGGCAAAGAACCGGAATTGAGCCACTTTGGGGGAGGCGGGAGCTGGGATATAGAGAATAGAGGGGCTAGAAGCTGGTAAAATAGAGAAAGTAAAAATAGGGGGCAGATAATGATTAATGAGTGGTTTCCGGGAAAAAAAAGTAGAAAATTAATTTAAAAAATTTAAAAACACACACACATTAAAGGAATCGTCCCTAAATTTTTCCGCAGTGATCTATTAACATTTTTACTGCATATAGAAATACGTCTGGCATCAGGAGGGTCCATGCAGTCAATATACCTTTAAACAATGATAAGGAGGTGTTAAAGGTTAAGAATATCCTCATCCACAAACAAACAAACAAACAAACAAAAAAAAAAACAAAAAAAACGACACCTGCATCCGTGCCCAACTCCTGAGGGTCAATACTGACTGTCTTTGATACAACACGGATTATTATATTTTTTTTAGGCCAACCTTATTCATGTTTCGGATTTACGAACCTTATTTCATTTTCTGAAGAATGAACCCCATAGTATATCATTTTGGGACGAATTCCATTTTTCGAACAAAATTAATGAACCTTCGGAATAACGAACCCGATTTCATTTTTGGATGAATGAACCTTCGGACTAATACATCCACGGGCGTAAATCCCCCGGGGGGGGATGGGGGGATACATCCCCCCCCCCAGATTTTTAGGAGGGGGGGATGGCCTGTATAAACACCCCCCCCCCCCCCCCCCCCCCCCCAGTTTTCAAGAAAGAAAAAAAAAATTACACTAGATAATTGTGTTATTAGTTAAAAAAAAGCGCTTTCAATACTAAAAAATGCCTCTTTTTTATTCCCAAAACCCAAAAATTTTCCTGCTCGGTCGCTATGCGACCTCGCACTCAGTAACAAACAGTAACCCAAGTATAAAAAGGTTGGATCAAATGCCCTCGTCTAGGGAAAGGGTGTTATTGACAATCAAAAACATTATATTGTAGTTGTGTGTGGGCTAGGTTGGTGGAGGGCGTGGGGCCTGCAGCCCACAAAATTTTCTTAGCAAAGATTGTGGATTTGTCTTTTTTTGTATCGCTGTTATTTTAACAACGCATTTAAAATGTATTTTCTAAAAGGATACTAAATTTTCGGCTCGAGTTTCGCTCTCGCTGATACTAAATAGGATCCATACTGCTCAAAATAAAATCTCCAATTTTTAGCTTAATAATTTCGGCCCGCGCTTCGCGCTCATTACTTTTTCCATTACTAAAATGAACAGGAATCAAGGCAGCCATTATAAGCATACATTTAAAGACAAATTTTCTTCGTACCCCCTCCCTCTCCGAATACTTTTCTTTTTAGTTCTATGCCTCTGATCCAAAGTATACCCCTTTTTTAAAAAAATGCCCTTTTTTCCATCGAGACCCCCACTTTCAAATCCATTTCGCCGCCTGTACTAGGCCTATATGTTTTATTGTTTTGTTTTGTTTTGTTTTAGTTTTTCGCGCTCGCGGATACTATACAGGACCATTAATGCACAAATAATATTCAATTTCAGCTTAAAATAGTTTCGGCTCGCGCTTTGCGCTCGCTGATACTAAAGGACCTACAATGCACAGATATCTCAAAGTTTTACCTAAAATTTTCGGCTCGCGCTTCGCGCTCACATTACTTTTTCAATTACTAAAATAAACACTAATCAAGACAGGCATTATGATTCTTAAATGCATGCATTCAAAGACATAATTTCTTCGTATCCCCTTGCTCTCGAGTCCGAATACATTTCTCTTTAGATCTATGCCTTTGATCTAAAGTGTCCCCCTTTCCCAAAAAAGTACCCTTTTTTATCGAGACCCCCACTTCCAAATCTGTTCTGCCGCCTCTTCTATATATTTTTATTGTTTGTTTGTTTGTTCGTTTCTTTTTTTCGCACTCGCGGATACTATATAGTACCTTTAATGCACAAACACATCAAATTTCAGCTTAACATTTTCGGCTCGCGCTTCGCGCTCACTGATGCTAAATACGAACTATATGTACAAATATCTTAAACTTTTACTTTAAAATTTTCAGCTCGCGCTTCGTGCTTGCATTGATTTTGCCATTACTCAAAGGAACGTTGATCAAGGTGTCCATAAGCTAAAAGCATACATTCAAAGACAAATTCTATTCGCACCCTCCCTCTCAAATCTGTCCCACCACCTCTGCTATACAGTGCGTCCCAGAAAAAAGTATACCCAACTTTGAGGGCCTCATATACGGAATTCATGAATCATGTGACCATATATTTTATCTCATGTTAAAGAGTAACTCATACTCTATTCAATAATACCAAATTTATGTCTATGCTTTCACGAATGACCGAGTATTCATACTTTTAAAAAAATCCGTCGAAAGTGCTTTGTACCAAGTTTGGGTTATTTTGGGTTTAGCTAATTTCAACTTAATAAACATTTCAGCTCCAACTCCTTCAACGTGCCCAGCTTCCCTCTCAATGCATAAATCGCATGTCTTGGACAGCTCGTCTAATCATGGTTGGGTTGTTGTGGAGCTGTTTTATTTCTTTGGTGATGCGAGCTTCGTGTGGGCAAGGTTAATGGGAGGACTCGTGAACACACACGACTCTTAGATGCCCAAAGAAAAAAGTCACAAGGGGTGAGATGGATCTTGGAAGCCCATTGTTATTGTGATTGAGCGCAATTATGGCAATTACCAAAAGACTCCCGAAGTCGTCTCGGAACTGCGTACACTCCAGCACTGAAATTCAAGGAAGGGCACAATGGAAGATCATCCAGGTGTTCATACATATACAAGGCAATGAACTAGAGAATTTTCAATCAAGATACGCATTCCAAGTAACTCTGTATCCCTGTGAATAACTCAGGGAAGGCTTAACCTTCAACAATGAATGATGAATCAGGGAAGCACAAATTTCATTAACAATAACCATGAAATATAATTAACATTTTGGTGAATTTCTCTTTGAGCTACATTTAGCATATATGTTTTTTTACTTAATGCAAAACATTTATTTGAACTTTCCATCCATTTTGCATCAATTTCAGGCTAAAAACAAAAAAATGAGGATTAATTGAAATGAAAAGTTTACTCCGAAAAACTTGGTACATAGCATTTCGACGGATTTTTTTTCAAAGTTCAAGTACTCAGTCATTCGTGTCAGCATTGACATAAATTTTGGTATCATCGAACAGAACATGAGTTACTCTTTAACATAAAATGAAAAATAAGGTCACATGATTTATGAATTTCAAATACGAGGCTTGAAAGTTGGGTATACTTTTTTCTGGGACGCACTGTATGGGTACTAGGTTCCTTCTGTGTCACTAGTGCTTGTGTATGCCAAACAAAATCGCTCAAGTTGGCAAATTATTCGCTCATCCCCCCCCCCCCCCCTCCTCGACACGGATTTACGCGCTGAATACATCACAATGTTCGTAAGAAGTATAGCCTATATTATATATTATATATATATATATATATATATAATATATAGTCCTATTACATTTTCGGACAAACGGCAGGTAGGGCCTATAAGTTCGGAAGGACTGCTGGGAGGGAATTAAATGGAGTTTAATCTTTGACAGGTGCAGGGAGTGGGTAGGATCGAGGTAAAACTATTTTTAATGCCTCGACAATTTTCTTTTAGGCCTATATCAGTTTTTCACCCTCTTATAATTTGCTTTACTTCATAGGTGTTCCCGGTGAAGTAATATCTCGGATCAATTTGAACGCCCCATGTCACTTTGGGAATTTATCATCTTGGGTTAACATTACGTTAGGATACCTTAAGTTGCAGAGAGTTGGGAAAGGTTTCAAACCATTTCCGAGAGGTATGATAAACTCATAGGCCCCAGTAGTGCTATGAAGACTAAGTTTGCGTCGCAAGTTCGTACAAAGGTATCATACGTGGATCTGGATTAGGAGCTCATAGGGCATGTCAACCTATAAAACACACCGCGCACAACATAAAGTGCCGTAAAATGTGCAATTACCCACTTTTCGACCAGAATTCACCAGCAGAAATTTTTTTTAAACCTTCTTCTTTATGGTTAAGTTTTAAAAATTAATTCTGTTCATTCTGAACAGTCATTTTGATATGATTCTCATTAGATGAAAAAAAAAAAAAAATGAAACAACACAACACAAAACAAAAACAAACATCAACAAAAAAAAAAAAAAAAAAAAAAAAAAAAAAAAAAAAAAAAAGAAAGAAAAACGTCAAAATTTAGAACGATTTGTATCCAGCTATAGCTGCAAATTGGTAGGCCTATCGTGTTTATTGTACTCGGCTTGTGATTTTGTTCTTTTTTTTATCAGTTTTTTCAGTGAAATGTAAGCCTATGCTCTCTTTTCCAATACAGATAAGTTTAGATTTCGTTTACTGATTTTGGTAACACTGTTGAAAATATATTTTCTTAAAGTTCTGAGCAATATTCACACATAATAAACCTTATTTTAACAACTAAAAAATATTTATGTTGTGAAAATGTGCAAGGTTCTGTAAAGTTTGACTTCGTATTGCTAGAGCGCGAACTTGATGCTGTTTCATTATGTGATTTTACGCCCTCTCCTCTGTTCTTGTTTTTGCACAAAACTGGGCATTTTACGTATTCAATTACAAAAAATATTGTTATAAGTTGAGATGGTCTGTATAAAAAATACTTCAAAGTTTCATTGTAATGATATGTATTTACGAAGTTTACTTCTCAGAAGGTGAATAATTACGTTTAATATGAAGGAGTACAAAGGGATATTATCCGGAAAACCCCAAAGCCGCCATCAGCCAATCACGCAATTCCACCTATAGGGGGTAGCCCAATTGACGTATAGGCAGATATGTTAATCAAGTCTGCTGCATTTTTTTGTTGTGGGAATGGAGATCAATGCTCGAGCACGTCGCCATATTACACGATTTTTTTTCCAGCGTCGTATGTCCGGTCATGGAAGTCAATAGACAAATAATGTGACGCATGTACATGGCGGATTCATTGATTATTTCTACTGAACTTACTTCATGATCTGATATTTTGTTAAAAGCCAGGAAATATGTTGATCAATTCGGAAAATAATGGGTGTAACCCGAATGTATTGCTCGCTTGATTGTTCGCGACGAACGTGGAACCTGGGGTCACGTGGTGCTGATTCTCATTACCGTCCATGTTATTATTCCTATCGAAACGTTTCATTCGTACATTCGTAAGTGCAACGTTGTTTCTTAGTGAATATCATCTTTAGACACCTGATTGAACGCCATTACATAGCCGTTTTATTACGAGAGACCTTTGTATGCAATAACCGAGAACAGTGAAATTGATCTTTTCAATGTTATGAGCGCGGGAAATATCACCATGTTGGTCCGGTGTCACGTGTGGTAAATCGCTCGGGATGCGATGAAGAGTGTTATTGTTTCCATTACGATCTTCGCGTGAATCTCCGCCTTGCTCGATTGGACCGATGTTTACGATAGCGGGCTAGAGTTGAAAACAAGTAACTTTCTCCCCCGTATTCTGTATACCGTTGACTATTTATGCAATTAATATTGATTAATACTGAATAATATAAATAAAACTAATGACTGCGACTGTCTTGTTGATTTTTGGCAGCTCTTCAGCAATGTCCTGTTTTCAATGGCGAGGGTAACGCCGAGCAGTGGTGCCGTTCCCACGGTGCCCTGTCCGCGTAGCGCTTCGCTTCCCATCGCATGTGGTCACAGTTCCCTCTGAGGCTATGTATGGCTGCAATGGCTCCAGCACTGACTGATGCCGCGGCACATACAGGCTCCTTCAAGTTGCCAGCTTCGCCTGCCAACCCAGGTAGCAGTGGTGGCCTGCAAGCAAATCCAAATCAGCCAACAAGTCCAGACTTACCCTCGCTGGCGAATGGTCATTCTCCGGCAGTTCCTGGTGTCATCGGAAAGCATTACTCGCCTAGCCCTACACAATTGAGAAATCACGAAGATTCACCATCGCCTACTTGCTTCACCATTCATACCCATTTTCTTGAGAATAATAATCACAAGGAAGGAGAAACAGTGACAAGAATTGCGGAGGAACAAACTTATCGACTGCTTTCGAATCATCGTAATAGGCCAATCAAAAATAAGTTGAATTCATTAATTTCCACCATTGGATCAAGCCTAACGTTAGATCTCGACCAACTAGTTACTAATGGTGAGAAACATTCAACAACTCAAAGCATAAAGAAAACAATGAATGACTCTGATTCGTCCTTGGCACAGAAAGAGGTATTGAATGATATTCACCCTTGTACTTCGTCAGCTTCTAAAATGCCACCTTTAACAATATCTGCCACTGGCAGCCCCAGTCCAACAGGCGCAAAGCATTCTGTTGCTGCTCACATTGAAAGTATTAATGCCCGAGACAATGGCGATATTATAAGTGAGCATGGTGAGCTTGATACAAGTGATATGTCTACATCAAGCAGTTCTTTATCCACTAATGACATGGACAGCTCTTTAAGTTTGTCAATGTCTACTACTGCTCTAACTACAGATACGAGTCTAGAACAAGCTAATGATGACCCACTTGATGCCAAATCAGAAGATGAAAGTGACTCTGATGAGAGTAGTGATGAACTTCAAGCAATCATTCCTGCAGAAAACCTTGGAACAAAAGAAATTTCTCCCAAGATTGAGCCAATAAAAGAAGCAGTGGACTCCAGTCGAGATAAACGAGAGGAAAAAATAAATCGTACGAAACAGCTCAAGCAGATACGAGTCAAGCAGGTGGAAAAGGCATTGTTCAAGGTTGTGATTGAAAAGGGCCTTACCTCTGATGAAGAGAAGAAAGAAGTTGCTGATTTGGTGCATAAACAGTCGAAACAAGAGCACAGAGCCAAGTATTTGAAGGAGAAGTTGAGAAGATTACAAACTTGTCACGTAGGATCACGCATATATCAGCAAATTGGTTCCTTTGTAGAGTCTAAACAAACAAGTAAAGAAGCTGCAAACGCTGTAGCAAGTAGCACCGTTACTTGTGAAGAATGTCGGAGGAATCGTCTACAGACGGGTAGCAGACCTGGTGTACTTCCAAGAAGTAGTTCAAGTCATAGCCATACATGTCCTCTACATACAAACTCTTCATCAGACCGGCAGAGACATCCAGTAAGACCATCATGGTTACCAGCTGGAAAAAGGACTAAGCCGAGTACACATATTTCCCAGCACTTACGGGAAGGAAAACAGGCATATCGAGAAGTCAAATCTGTCACAGGAAGACTTAAAGCTGCTCTTGGTCACGTGGAGAGCACCATCGATTCAGATGTCACCGATAGCAGTTCTGGTGGGGAGAGTTGTGATGAAGGAGATGACAGCTTGCCACAAACCCAAGCTTCTCGGTCATTTCATAAAATGCCTCTGTGAGTATAGACTATTGTGTTAGAAAAACAAACAAATACAAAACATGGATGGCAATGAAAATCAATATAAACTTGCAAACTTGAAAATTGAGATACATTTTAACATGAAATCATTTTCTCCCATTTTTAATCAATTTAGCCAAGGAAGGAGACAAGAAAAAAATGGTTTAATATTTAAAATAAAAGTAATTTGATTAATTTTGTATTGTTTATTTTTTATCTTTTGTTCATCACAGTCACAGACGTGCATCATGGAAATGGGCGATGGATCGTTCAGCTATTGCAACCCGATGGACTTGGCTTCAAGCTCAGGTTTCAGACTTGGAATATCGCATCAGGCAACAAAGTGACATTTTCCGCCAAATTCGTGCTACCAAGGGGACTGTGACGTTGGGAGAACCTCCTTCACCAGAGGAATATCTCAGATCTCAGGCTTTAGCTCACAGGACAGGTAGAAAGTTATCACCTCTTGAAACTAAAATTGTCATGTTGGAAGGATCTCACTCGATGTCCCCTTCTAATCTTTCAAGCTTACTAAGCAACGTCGACAAGCAAAGTGCGAGACTTAAGCAGAGTCTTCAGAACTGCATTTCACCTGTGTCATCATCATCATCATCAACATGCCCAGACAAATCATCACCAGCCAGACCAATGAATGGCCTAACAGACACTACATCAACAGTTGCAACACCTCCATCGCGATGTGGGGTGAACAGTTCACCCAGTTACCCTGGGATTGTAGGACTAGACCAAGTTGCAGGATCTCCAATTCCTGTAGAAGAACAGTACTGTGCAAGAACCAGACCTGTAAGACAATTTCGAAAGCGGAAGCTCATCAGGTCTACAGGGCTATACCAAGTATGCCGAAAGGCCCAAAAATTGTCAACGGTCCAATGTGGATGCTTTCCTCCTCATACTCCTTGTGTAATGTGTGGGGGACGGTTCAACAATGTGGAACAATATGATGCAGACCAGATCCCTGCAGATGAGAGGATGGCCAGTCTTGAGTATGCATTCCATTCAGTGTTGTCTTTCCCTGAAGGTGAGTATGGATTCATGGGCAGAGTTTTGGGGAAAATTTGATTTCGGCATATTACAAACAAGGAACAATGAACTTTTCAAAAAAAAGTTACACTTTGAAGTGGAAGAGAACCAATAATTCCAATACATACTAATGGTTGCTTTGTTGCAGTTTTGTTTATATTAAAAAAGGTTTTTCTGTTGACTCCTGTAGATTTCTATTCATACATTAGGGATAAACATGATTTGTATAGTAAAGAGAAAAGGAGGGGGAACGATGGAGTAAATGGTTTTGGGCAGGAATCTCCACTAACTTTCCCCTAAAATGTGATGCAAGATGGACATTGCATTTTATAAGAAGTGCATTGCGCAATGTGGTGAAATAATTACATCAGCATCTTATGCAATGACTCTTGGCAGCATATGGTCAGGGAACAGAGGTACAATGTATTCCCTTGACCTTTGTGGCTGTCGTAGGGGCACCCATGAAGATGTGGCCAACATCCTCCAATAATTTATACAAATGCCTCAGTGCAAATTATTCATTGTTTTCATTTATGATTATGAATGCACTTGACATATTTCCACTTGTTATTGATTATTCCTTCCTTTTTATTACTTTCAGAAATTCCATTGTCATTACACTTTGAATCACTTCTGAAAAGCGGAGCATGGCAAAGGAAACATTCTGCCAGGTCATTAGGAAAGAAGTAAGTTGTACATGGATTGAAGTAAAGTTTCCATATACTGCCAAACCCAAGGAACAAATCATCGGTTGAGGAAAGAGAAGGGCATCAACCCGTTTTTGCGTTTGCGAGATAATCGCTTTTAAATTTTTTTTTTTTTGGGGGGGGGGGTTGAAACATGTTTTTAGTACCTTTTCGGGAGCTCAAGAGAAGTAAAAGTTTGGTTAATGAATGAATAATACATCTTTTACAACATATCTAAACAAAAATTAGATATAATGACCAATTTCCATTTTAGAACGAGAAAATTACTTAACGACCTTCTCTTTCTCAGCCAATGAAATTAAGACTGTAGCACTGGCTAAGTTTTCTTCATCTCAAGATAATTTATACGTTAAGGTCAATTTTTCAAATTTGCTGACATTGTAAGCAGAGGTAATTTGGACACACAGAATACCAAAAACCAGAGTGGGTAGAGAGAGTGACGACAACGTATCCATAACTAGGTGCGCGCAGTCAAAGGTCTATCATGGGACGCTGAATGCAACTATTTCTGTGATCATCACCGCGTAAAGCCCAGTACTGTCACACTACATGCATGATTGTCAAAATAGTTCCACTTTGGGCTACATGAAAAAATTGACCTATCAAAGACAACTTCTGTTGACGCCACTCTCTCTATCTACTTTTGTTTTATTTGCCAGATTTATTTTGGGTTTTGGACAAAAAACAAAAAAAAATTTTTAAAGGACTTTGTTCTGATAGTGTATAGACTTCCAAAACACATTGAAATTTGTTTGGAACTTTTATGTCAATGAGAATAAAATTTATTGGCATAAATTTGCTTTACCATAAAAAGAGGAAGTAAACAAAATCATGCAATTTTCCCTGGTACCTGTAACAGTGAACCATGCCTGTACTATAATAAATAATATGTGAATAGTGAAATCGGTATATAGACTCGCCCACAATTTTGTGTGTAACATTAGGGGAGCTGCATATTTTTAAACGAAAGATGAGAAAAGGTCATTAATTATTCATGATACATGTATAAAAGTAATTATCAATCCATGGTAAAGTGCTATATAATTATATATAAAAAAATGATCTCTTTACTTACTTTGAGATTGAATGAAAGGGGAAGTTCACCTGGGAATTCAATTGGTTTCTATTAGAGAAGGAAAATGAAAGAAATGTGTCATGGGAGGTTTGACCAAGATCCATCAAAAGATAACAGAGTTACAAGGAATAAGTTTGGATTTTGTGACGTCACTTAGGAGTTGCTCTTCCATATATATTGCCATTTTTAAATACAAATATTGACTATACCACATGTACCTTCAAAATAAGAGCAGCTTGCATGCGACATCACAAAATGAAAACTTAAAACATCAATAAACTTGTATTTTGTCTTTCAAATATATTTTCTACTTCTATTAAAACCAATTACATTTCAGGATGGAAAATTGTGTAACAGTACATGTATTTCATGTACTTCATTCAGTTGTTCCAATGCAATGAATTCTTAAATAAAATTAATTCATACCACTTTTTATTCCTCTCAACCCAAAGGAAACACAACAGGCTACCAAACAGATCCAGGGTTAAGACACACACCAAAGACGGCAGGCTCAAGAAGATCCGTAAGAAAGACAAACACCATCAGCAGAAGCAGTTGACGGTGAGACCAAGCGGGGACTCTACGCGAAAACGAGAGCCTGTCACCAAGAAAGAGGCAAAGGAGAAGAGTTCTGCCTTCGTGGAGGATGTAGTCGAGAGGGAAGCAGGATCAGCTAACGAGGAGGATGATGATGCTGCAAAGTCGAGGAAACTTCTACACCGATTAGCAAGGCAGAGTAAGTACTGAAGTATCTAGGTACAGGTTAAACTCTGCTCAAGTCAAATCTCTTGGGTCTATAGTAATCTGTTCAATTTAGTTGAAATTCGACTTATGTGAGGTGAATAACACCTGTCTTGTATACTCCGGACTGAAAAATTACTTACAGTCTTATAGAAGGTTGACTTTATGCAGTTGCCTTTATTTCTAATTCTAAAAATAGCCATGATGGAAGCACATACATGTAATGAGAGAAAGCTTTTCAAAGTAAAAATCACTAATGATTGAGGGTCTCCTAAAATTTCATGAAGGAATGATTCCCACCAGCATGTTTTGTACTTAATATACTCAAACAATATGTAGCCTCCCAATTCTTTCAACGTTCTAATGAATTTATTATTTTGAAGAGTACATGTTGTATTTCATTAGAAAAGATTGTGAGGAAACTCATAATAGAATAGTAGATTAAATGTTCCAAGGTAAATTGTTAAGTATATTGTTCCTCTGTTAGATTTCCTACACTCAATCACATGTTTACTAATGTATGTAGTAGTCTTTCCCTCCCATATAGTTTTTATTTTAGAATATAATATATTATTATGTACACGTTATGTTTGCATGATCGTGCATGAAGTTATTATTTTGTTGCTGCATGTTATTCCCTCGCCTTCCACAGAATTGAAAGCCCTTCGTCAGGCGAGAGGTGACAAATTACTGTCCCGGTCCCGATCCCAGCCAAGTTCCATTCCTGGTACTCCCAAGAATATCATGAAAAGCTCAGACTTGAGACAGAGTCGAACTGAAATCAAGAACCGACGCACATCTGATTTGGCAAATGGTGAGCCTCTCCTCCTTTGCCCATGTGCTTGCGTTTGTATTTCCGTCATAAGTCATTCCAGAGCAATCTCTTTTGTAGTACAAATGTAAAGACTCAACAATGACAGGGTTCTTTGCCTGTCCAAAAATTACTTCATCCACATGTAATGTAATTTCATGATAAGCTTTCTTATTTGATTATTTGTGCATGTACGTTAACTTTTTTAAATTTGTATACATTGGTTGTCTTATAGAGATTAAGATTGTTATGCCATCTAGTACATTGTAGTTGATTGTACATGATGTATTTGTTATCGGTGGAATAATGGTTCGGTCTTACGAGTCTATTACAAATTACTTTTGAAAATTGATATTAAGTAAATTTTGTTCTAATATTTCTGTCTTTTTGTTTCCCATTTCATTTTACAATTATAGCTGCCTTGGAGAAGAGTAGAGAGAGGAGCATGTCTCTGCCCAACATTGATGTTGGAGACAACGCCACCTCTGGGCCATCTACCCCTGCTTCCAACGAAGCCCGATCACCCACCCAGCACCTGTCTCATTCGCTCCCGTCAACGTCCCTTCAGGGTATATTGCGCAACAACAAGAAGGGGATGGTGGAATCTTATGACATTGACAACATTGTGATCCCTTACTCCATGCTAGCATCAACCAGGGTAGTCAAGTTGAACTACAAGGAGATTGTAACACCCAAGTGGAGAGAGCTGGATATGGATGAGTTCATGGCTAACAACCATCATGCTGACATTGGGAATGACCTTGAGATTGAAGAAGGGAGCCGACTTGAAGAGGAAGAGGAGTACTTTGAGGTGAGATATCCTGGTTATTTTCCTTAACTTTCTAACTAAAAAAAATAAATAAATAAACATTCCTCACTATATTTTACATTCCAAGAAATTTTATTGCATGTCAGCAGGACTTTTACACTGACCTTTTCTATCGAGGTATCCTGGGTGGTGTTTCACCAAGTCGTTCGTAAGTTACGAAGAACTTTACGAACGACTGGTGATAAGTTCTTGTGCTGAATGGTTGAGAATGTAATTCATGTAGCACCCAAGAACATGTTCCAGTCATTCATAGAGTCATTACTTACTTTACAAAGGACTTGGTGAAACACCACCTTTGAAAGCGTTTCATGAAAGAACTTTACGAACGAGTGGTGATCAGTTCTTGTGCTGAATGGTTGAGAATGTAATTCATATAGCACCCAAAAACATGTTCCAGTTGTTCTTAAAGTCATTACTTACTTTATGAAGGACTTGGTGAAACACCACCTTTGGGGGCATTTCATGAAAGGACTTTTCAGATATTTTGTGCAATGCTCTCCAGATCCTTGTTGATATTAACATTTTTGAGGTTTCAAATAGTAACAAGCCCAAGACCCTTTCTTTTAAAGAGTTTTTATTGATTTAAATATTCAATACCATCTGTGAATGATATCAAGCACTACTCTTTTATATAAGATAGGGCCCTGTAAATAAATTAATAACAGAAAAGCTCATATCAATAGCGACACTTTTTTAAGATTGGGCGTTGAAAATAAAATTGGAATAAAAAATGGGACAATATGTTAGTTGGTGTTGATACGTATTAATATTGATATCAATAGTCACTACTTCTACAGCGCACAGGTCTGCCTTTCGGCACTCGTGGCGCTTAAAACATGTAGTTCTAATCGACTGATTCCCATATAATCAAAATGGAAGCACAATAGCAACATGATTCAGTCTTTCATTTATAAAATTGAAATGAAGTCCTAAATTAATTCCCCCCCCCCAAAAAAAAAAAAAATAAATAAATAATAATAATAATAAAATAAATAAGATAAAATGTTTGAGAAACCATATATTCAGCACTGAACAGATGGCCTTATAAAAGAAGTACCTTCCTTGCTGAAGATGCATTAACTCTCTGTGCCATAAAGGAAGCCCCACATACATGCAAATTAAATGGCTTCCCTGCATTATGCCAGATTTGGTTTTCCTCATGTTTTTGTTTTGGCTCCATGACTCCCTTGACAAAATTCACAATTTTCTTGCCAAAATTTATAGCAGTGACTTCAACATACAGTAGCTTCACAGTGAAAATGCTCATACCGTGGAATCTCTTCTGTATACGGTTTTTTGCACTAGAATTTATTTTTTCTCCAGATATATGCATATCTAATGGATTTCATTTTTATTGGAGCTTATCACACATAATGTTATCAAAACTCTTAACATTGAGTTTCCGTGGTATTGAAAAATATGTAACTGCACTGTAGAAGCAAATAAGTAAATGCATGTGCAAAATTACTTAAATTTCTCCAAGGGCTGCATATATTTTCTTCACTTTTAAATTTGTTTTAATTACGTAAAGCACCCCTCCTATCATGTCATTGGTACACCTCTTCCAAGAGGTTTTAAATTTTAAAATCTTAAAACTGGAAATGTTACAAATAATTGTTTTTTTTTCTGATGCAGGGGGGGGGGGCACTCTAAGAGCAAAAGCTCTGCTGTAATGGGATGTAAAAGAATTAACCTAAAGATGAACATTATATGATACCTTTAGCTATATTCTTCACAGTAGACTGTAGGACGTAAGTACTCACCGAGATAAAGTCCTTAACTATGGCATTACAAAATTGTAAACTACGTCAAGAACAGAATAAAATCCCGGTAATCAAGGCACTATGCACTCTGCTTGCGAGTGTACCACATGGTAATTATTTATAGAGGGCAATGTGATAATATGCACAGGGGCAAAGAATAGTACAAGGGCATTGCTTACTTGTAAGCACCCACTCTACTACAGTGTGCATTCATGAGTCACTCTTTTTCATTGATTACTCATGCTATGAGGAAATGTTTTAAGACGCCAGCATTGTAGAGCCATGCAAAGTTACATGTTTGGTTTATGATGAAGGGAAATCCCGATAGAATGAACTTGTTGAGGTTATGCAAAAACTCATAAGCGATGAGATACATGTAGATGAACATTTATATATAAAGCCAATATTAATGTGCACATGTAGTACGACAGAAGCACATGTATTTAAACTTATTAGGATATTTAAGCACATGTTATAGTATAGTAGTTTGCATCTGTCAATATGGTTTGGTTATAAATTTGTTAGAGCAATCGACATAAAGAACAAAAATAGGGGTACAGGAGGGGGGGGGGGGTGCTCTTGGTCACAGTCACATTACACTGAGGCAAGGTCAGCAGCTGTGCCACTAGGAGTAGCCGGTACTACAATACTCCCTACTGTATCATGTGCATGCATGCATGCCTTTCAATTGTGCTCTGTACATAAAAGATTTAGAATTACAATAGATGGATTTAATTTGAGCCCAAACTGTGTGGTTGCATAAAGTCTTTTTTTAGGTAATGGGGTATTGACAATAGATTTGTTGAATTTTAGGGAACTTGTATAGCATTAATACACCAGTCTGTCTTATTCAGAATACATGTATAGTCAAATTGTCTAAGTCAAGCGCGCATTTAAGTCAAACAATTGTCTATTTGTCAAGGGTGTCTTTTCATCTTCTCTAATATTCTTTTGTTTTTAATCCTTTATGAATTAACTTATTTAGTCAAAGCTATTTTTCAGTCCCTACAGATTTAATTTGAGACAAAGTTGATTGTACTGTACAGTGTATACGCTGAAATTTTGTGGTGGTTGGATTGTTATATGTCACAAATTTAACACCATGCAAAAATATTTTCATATCTTTAATACCTTGTGCACTAGTAACTGTAAATTGACCTGGTAAAGATACTTGTGCACATGTAGGCCCTGTATTATGTTGGGCATACATTTAAACTGACTACTGAGTACTCCAGAGTGAATGATCACTTAATATCTAAATCGTATCAACTTGAATATTTCATTAGCTCTTATGTCTGGTAAAAGCTTACTAATTCACATGAGAAAATTTACATAAAAATCAAGTCTCAAATGCAATTCGGCTGTACACAGCGACTTTATGGCCAATCCCGAAAACGTTTCTGAATCTGTCATTTGTGAAAGTACACCAAAATATTGGCTTCATTTATACAGTAGTCATGAACCATATTCATGGTAAATATGTATAAGATTGCACAATTTAGCTAGTGCTTTCATAGTTGTGTATTTTCTGTGGAACAATATTTTATGTTAGTATGAGTGGTCATGGCACCTTTCCACATGAGGTGGTAAACCTTGTCAAAAATATAAATTGAAAATCAATATTGGATGTTGTGGAGGGAAGAAAAATCCTTTTGTCTATAATCTGATCAGACCCTGTGTGGTTATTTTCTTTTGTTACCTCCTGGTGGTAAAA
>CALNVZ010002100.1:59603642-59620378 GCA_940671915.1 Paracentrotus lividus | reverse complement strand
ACATTTCAAAATGGTGTTCCCATCGTTTGATTTTGATGCATATACAGTCAAGAGAGGATGATTATACTATTCATTGGTTGATAGATGGTTGGTTATGTTTAGACAGTCGTGTATCAATCTGATTTGATTATTTACGTCTGTGGTTAATCTTTAACGTCTTCATTGAAAAAACGTGACGTACTCTGAGGTGCAAACTCCTGATTTTTCCTGTATTGTCTGTCAACTGTAGAGGGCGACATTAGTTTTTGAAGGGAACTCAGAATAGATTACTAACGGGCTTCTCGCCCGACGTGCAGCGATCTGGGACATTAAACAATCACAATCGTCTGATTTTACCAAACAATTTACAAGCAAACAATAATCGTGTCAGTGCATTATTACAATAGGCATAGTTCACAAACGTTATTTACCTTCATTGCTGTCCTAGTCCCTGGACTGCCTTTTTTTGCAGTATTTTTAATGAACCAAACTGAATTGATTTGAATTGAATTGAATTGCATTGAGTCTATTGAGGATAAAATACATAATTTTGCTGGGAATCGGAAACAGAAAAGGGATAATGAAAAAAGTCTTTCTCTCTCTCTCTCTCTCTCTCTCATGGAAAGAATGTTATAAGTGTTGTTTTGATGAAACAAAATATAAATTATATAAACATGAATGGGGGCGAAAGAAAGAGGCAGAGAGGTGCATATTTTTAGAAATCTCGAATTGTAATGGCTATGGTAGGCCATGCGATAGGGCAAAGTCTATTCAAAAGCATACATTCAATCTTTTGTGTCATTATAGTGCTTTGGACTTCTGTTTCATGTCAATAATCATAATAACGGAATGTTAATTCACAATCTATCTGTAGAGTATCAAAAAACTTAAAGAAATTACATGTAGTAGTACCCTTTCCGCCGTGAAATTTAGAATATTTAATTTTGCTCTTACAACATCTTTTCCCCTGGCCATTATAAGTTCATAAATAAATAAGTGCGTTTATTCCAGTTCCAGGGGTCCTGATGATCTCCACCAGCCCTTCACTCTAATGTTAGCCTCACTCTGCCTGTTTCCCTTCTGGGGATCATTTTCTAAGTCAAGGGTCAAAGTTTTATTTGACTCTGGTTCAAAATTGATTTTACCATCTAGTGACTATTTGCAACCTTAGGGCTAACATAAAATTATAACAAAGAAAAAAGGGATTGTAGATGTAAAATCAACTGATATTTCAGTCTTACAGCTATACAGTAAATAAGTTTAAATAACACAACTGGAAAATCAAGTGGCCATGATTAGCCCATTAGCTAAAAAGGGAATTGGAATTACTGGTTGTAGGCTTACTTGTAGACGAAATAGAATTGATGAGGGTGGTAATCTTCCAATTTGCAGCACCTCCAGTTGTTTTGTTTTGTCTTGTTTGTTTGTTGGTTTTTTGTTATTGTTTTGTTTTGTTTTGTTTTGTTTGTTTGTTTTTTGTTTTGTTTTTTTTGTTGTTGTTGCGTTTTTTTTTTTTTTTTTTTTTTTTTTTTTTTTGGGGGGGACACCAACTACGCGGTTATGTTCACTCATGTAACAAAAAGAAGCAAGAAAACAGGATGACCAGACTGTAAGACCTACATTTATGCACGTGTTAGCCCCAACGGTAATGACTTTTCTTCAGCCGAAGGTTGGAGCTGGTGCGTGGGCGTGGATTCTTGGGGTAATACTTCTTGATTACATTTTGCCGAGGATACGATGTGTGCACCTGTTCGATTCACTCAGTCGTCGAGGTGTCAGCTACAACACCTGTAGTACATGCGCGCAGCCGCTCGTCCTCGGCAAGTCATCACATTTCGATCTAAGGAGAAACCGGCGCTGAACTGCCTACTTGTAGCTACTCTACTAGGACTTTGCTCTGAGCTTGAGGAGCATTAATTGTAGTTATTAACGGCAACGCATTAAAACTATCGATTGTTTTGTTTTATCGGCGAGTATAATTAATTGAGCATATAAAACATATTGTTTTACAGCCTGTTTCAATGCCTTTATAGTCTTTTTCATGATTTTAATTTTACGTTGTAATGTGTATCTCATCAATACAATATTGTTCAGCTCAGTGATTGTTACATTGAATTTATGCTTTCCATCCAGGTAGTTTGGTTATATATTGTTCATATAGGCAATCTCTACGTGAGAAATGGGAGCATTTGCCCTTTCTTATTTATATTTGGCCTCATATCTTTGAATTTCAATCATGCAATATAGATCAACATATGTAAAGAATTTATATCTACTAGATATAAATTCTAGATCTATAAGGGATAGGGCCTAATGGGGGTAGTGCACACACTTTGTTTTGGTAAAAAGTAAAATGACTCAATAATTTTATCAAAGTTTATTCTCTCAAGACCTACCAAATTTATATATTTGAGGAACATTCATCATATTTAAAGCTTGACTCGTTGCAGTTAAAATAATTTAGAATGAATCTGTTAAATATGGCCTCATTTTGTTTATTGACATATGGAAATATTCCTACAGAAAATATAATCATGCTCTGTTAGTGATTTTTAAACAATAAGGCCCAAAAAAATTTGTTTGGTTGTCCTCGACACGACCGACCCTCTGAAACGGCCCGACCCGACCAACCTCTTTTTTCTTTTTTTTTCTGTTTTTTCACCCAACGCCGAAAATAACCAGCTCATATTTATTTGTATATATTTTTCATAAAAGCAGTATTATAACATGTGTTATTTTTGCCATGGCAGTCCATTTTACATAACTCAATAAAATGTAAAAGTGATCTAAAAAATGGAAGTTTCGTTTCTTCTTTGTTTTCTTTGTTTTGCAGTGGGAGGAAAAAAAAAAAAAAAAACCCGACGACCGATCCGACACCGATTTTTGAAAAAAGGCATTCATTGGACAACCAAACAATTTTTTTTTTTTGGCCTAACGGAACAGTCGGTCAAATAGGGACTAAAAGTAGACAGCTATCTCGCTACAAGTCATGGCACAACACACGTGCGAATCGCGTGCACATGATTTACTCATAGACTTTCCACATGGCCGTGTTAATCACGCATGTGCTTGGACGTCACGACATGTCATTGGATTGATGCTTATTTTACTCTTTTCTCAGCATTTACACAATTTTTTTTTGAAATTCCTTTGTTGTGTATTATTTATTCACTATGGTTGAGATTCTAGTATGATCAAGAATGGAAATTGATTTTTGGATTCACTGTTCTTTTCATGATGACTACTCTTAAGATTATCTTTAAAAAGGAAACTACAGACAAAAACAAAAATTTGGCGAATGTGCAAGCTTGACTGTGTCAATTTTCTTTGACAGAACTCAACGGACAATGGCCCGTTACTTGTTGGTCTTTACATTTTCTGTCTCAATTAAGTGTATTTTTAAAGATTTTATGAAATCATTAAAATACAAGAAATAATTCATTGTCCCCAAAAGCTTTTTTTTGGTGATATCTTCAATGTTCTTCTTGTTTTCTCTTCTAATTAAGAAATAGACATTTTCATGGAATACCTTGCTATCCACACAGTTTAGGCCTGGATCGGACACGGTGCACACACTTCTTACAAGATGACTTCCACACAACCCCCAGTGACCCTAAATAGGACCCATGATATCAAAAAGGACGTTATTGCTTCTCCACCAAGTCAAACTGAATCCCTCCTAAGGCCCCATCTTCATGACTATGGTTCGGCATCCAATCTTGCCTTCAACGAAGCAGTTCACAAGATGATGGCTGAAGGACGTAACATCTACCATTTTGCTTTCGGCCAGTCTCCCTTTCCTCCGGTCGAAGGTGCGAGAAAGGTTTTGGCTGAGAATGCTGATGAAACCGCATACCTTCCAGTTGCTGGTAAGCAGGATTATGTGTACTTGTAAATTGTTGTTGATGGCTATTGGTGCCAAATTAGTTGTTATTGATTATAAAAGTTGACAAATGTGAGAAACATATATATCACAATAGATTGAAAGAAAATTGCTCAACTTCAACAACTGCTTTGGATAGAAATTCACTACTTTTCATCTGCAGATATTGTCACAACTACACTGTATTCACCAATTGTTCTGTATGGCTTCGCTTTTTTTTTTCTTTTTTCTAAATCACCCAATAAACTGTCTTCCAATTGCCTTTGCACATTAAGTCCCTTATTTTTTAAATGAAGCATAGTAACCCTTATATTTTGGTTTTTTTGTATTATAAGCCAACCAGTATTTACATGTTATAGAATGTCACATATTTGAAACATATCCGTACTGTATATAATCTTGGTTTAATTTTATTTCGTGTGCCAAAAGTAGGGTGATTATAAGAAACTCGTATTTTGTGAAAAGGTCTCACCCATATTTGAGGCCCCTGCATGAAAAATCAATTATACATCAGTCTTGGGTGAAATTTTATGATCCTAAGTCTTTAATGTATGTTCAATGACGCATAACACGCTTTGGGCCACTGGGGGTAAAGCACAGTATATTTCTTATATTGATGTACATTTGTATTTTCAATTTAATGCAATTCAACCATTATAGGAAATACTTCATCCATGCATCTTTTTTTTCCCTTTTTTATTTCCTTCAAATGATAGTGCCTTGCTTATAAAAGTGTATTTGACCACTGATGGGGCCACCCTGTCAAAATAATACATAATAAATTAAATAATAAATAAATATATACACCAAATTCCATGCTACATAATATTGTCAGTCTACAGAAAGAAAAAGTCGTAAAGTACAAAGTTAGACACACATGTTATTGTAAACATTTTAATTGCAGTTCTTGTCACCATTTTGAATAAGAAACAGCTACTATTCCCAGTAGTTTTCATTTATCAAAAGAAGAAATTTTGCTGAGATACATGGTGTTGAAAATATTTAATGCTATTGAATCATATATCTGTCTCTTTTAAATGCAAGCATGAAGTGCACTTCTGTCTGATAGTGTATTCTGAATATTAAGAAGATAAGAAGAATAAATAACTCGAACTTGTAAACTATTCACCTGGAATAAAAAAGTCTATTTACAATTGTAAACCAGCACAAAATGTATTCATCATCAGCAGGCGCGGATCCAGAGACGGTTTTTAACGGGGTGCAAAAAGGTAGCTAAAAAATTGTCCACGTCACGTTGGCAGGCTGAATAAGCGGGGGGGGGGGGGGGGGGGGGGGGGGGGGGGGGGGGGGGGTAGTGTTGAAAATTTAAGGGTAAGGTCAGTGTGTCCCTTCCGTTCCGAACAACTGACAAGCAAAATAAAAAATAAAAAAATTAAAAAAAAAAAGGTTATTAGCATTTGACGGGGTGCGTTAAAAAGTCTATGTACAATAAGTATGCTGATTTCCAATCGTACCGGGGTGCGCTATCACCTTTAGCCCCCCCCCGCCTGGATCGGCCTGAATCAGCCCCCGTCTATACATTCATCAACTATTCATCTGATAAGTAGCCTAGAAATGGTTGTCAAAACGTCAATCTATCAACTGAATGAAAAACCTTCAGATCAAAAGAAAACAAAGTGTCTTTGCAGGTCAAAACACATATACTGTATACAATACAGAAGTAATTGTACTGTCAGTTTTCTGCCAATGAAGAAAAAAAGTTGCTGTACTGTACTAAATTATTTATCAAGCAGTACATAAGTGAGCTTCATGTGCGATGAGGTCAATATTTATCAGTGAAATTCCTTGCAAAATTGGACATGGAACCTAAAATTTGAAATGCATAATAATAAGATTAATATCAAATCAGTCTTACATGTAACACCAAACAAAAAGATTTGCTTGCATATTAAAGGGATAACATTGAATGATATTCAAATCGCATTTTATTCGATTTAGCTTATTTTGCCAACATAATCATAAACACTTAGGTCAGTCTGGTATCTCTTCAAAATTTCAAGCTAATTGCTTGCTTTACCTTCAAGATATCAATGATTTCATACTCAAATTTTATAAACCAACCCCGGATGGTTTATAAAACCATGTGCTCTTCCACATAGCACAACATACACCCATTTCCTGTTGTATAGTCCTGTCCCTAGCGGCCTGCTGAGCCAGTAACAGAGGGTACTGGTGTTCGGCTGTATGCTTTGCATTGTCTGTTACACTGTTTTAAGGTAGTAAATGACTTCCATTTGATCTGAAACTTTCAGTAGTTTGTTTTTACTGTTGGAACAATATAATTTTATTAGTCTTGATCTAATTGCTTTTGTTTTTGAAAGTTACCCAATCCCTTTAAGGTCAGACTTTCAATTGTTTATTGAAAATGTCAAAAAGTGGTTAATAATACCCAATTTTTATATGCCCATGGGATGAAACATCATACCAAGTGTCTCTTGGACTCACTACTCTGCCTCTCTGGTGGGCTTAAGCCTATATTTGAATTGTTCTATAGAATCAACCTCATAGGCCCGTATTCTGAAGCGAAAACTGAGTTTGTACGAGTTGCAAGTTCATGCGAAGCTATTGTGCTATGCTTTTGTCTGATGTTGACTGATGCTTCAGGAAAAAGGATTGTACAAAAGTATCGCAAAAAACTTCAACTCATACAAACCACGTCTTTGGTTTAGAATATGGCCTATATAGTTTTGATCATATCCAATTACCAGTAGCTGAAGAGCTGATACCTATTAGTCCTTTCTATTAAAACTTTTGAACATATATTTGGAGACAAGTGTTCAGTTTGTATGATATCTGAAAGGTCATAACAAGATTATAATTGGAGTTTGTAAACTGTATATATTTCCCACCATTACTCTCAAAGGTCTGAGTGAACTTCGAGCATCTATATGTGACTTCCATGGCAAACGAGATGGATTGAAGAGACTTCAAGATGATTTGGTGATTGTTGGTCCTGGGTCTAAGGAGCTTATTTTTCTTCTCATCAGTGTCTTCAATGGAGGTATAATTGCAGTTGAAACAAAGGAATTTTGTTTATCTTTCCAGATATTTAGGTGTTGTAGGTCATCGTTTTGAGTAGTTTTAAATGTCTTATTCACAGGCATTCTTATTAATCTTAAAAAAAATTAATTTGATAAAATATTAAATGGTTTGAATAGGGGAGTGCCAATCTTTTTTTTATTGGGGGGGGGGGGGTAATTTTTTTTTTCATTAATTGGCCAATATAGTAAACAAAAAAGATTATGACCATGGGTAAGGCCAATTTATCTTCTTGTTTTTGTCAGTATTTTTAATCAGCCAATTCTGATAAACAATAAGTCTAGGGTAGTCTTCCAACTTCCTTTTGTACCAGCCACTAAAAGTGGAAAATAAGTATTAATATTATGTATTTATCAATTTTTATGCATATAGAAGTATATATATAAATTGTTTTTAGGAATGTTTGTTGTTTTTGCAGATGTTTTTTTTATTTGTGGCTATTCTTTTTTTTGATATTGTAGATATTCTTCTCCTGTCACCATCATGGACGACATACAAACCTCAAACTCAGCTGGCAAACCAGAGAGTCTTCACCATTAAGACCAGCTTTCAAGATGACTGGAAATTGACTCCTCTTCTTATAGAGCAGGTAATAGCAAAACCTATTCCTTGCCTTTGTCTTGATAAGTTGCTTCTTTAATAAATGTTGACAATAGATATACATACATTAAAAATTAGACTGTATACAAAGGAAGCCAATAAAAGAATAATTTGTATCAATAGCTGGAAAATTCTCTTTTAATATAGTTTCTGCTCAGATTCCCTCTATCTTCAAATTTGTATTTAAAAAGCTGCATCACTTCTCTGCGATCCTTTACATTTATCCCTCAGTTGATTTCTGTCCTTCAGGTTTATGTCAGTTTTGATAGATTCTGATCACAAGAGCATTCAAAGTGAAGGGATTTCTGGGATAGACATCAACATAGGGTTTGCCACAGCTCAGTTGGTAGAGCACTTGTCTGGGAATCATGAGGTTTTGGGTTGGAATCCTGATGAAACCCTTTTTGCTTTGCTCATTTTGTTTTATTTTTTCCTTATATTTACAGTATTAATTGCCAGTAAAAAAAAAATGCAGTGATTTTTTTTGTGCTGTATATCAAAATTTTCACTTCCAAGTTCCATTGTAACACATGAATTGTAAAGGAACAGCACCTACATGTTTTGCACACATAGTTGAAGGCCACCTAATGTAATCTCTTTACACGGTTGAGTTACTTCATTGTGAATTATGAAATTCTGAGAGATTGTGTAAATGAACAACTCCTGTACAAAAAGAGAGACATATTATATTCTGTTATCGAAAGGGGAAGTGGGCAGGTATGACCCATACCAGTAAATCTTTTGAAAAGGCTGTTTTTTAACGGTATTCGTTTGCAACTATTTTGTAGTGTGACTTTTATTTATTGCTTGAAAAAAAAAATCATGTTTGTTAATTGGAATGTCGAAGAACAATTGAAGATGCTAGTACTAGATGTTCTATGTAACATCAAATCAGTTTTGAGAAACAGAGGGTAAAAATTTAACATACGAACATCTAGTACTAGCATCTTCATTTATTTTACCTATTCCGAAAGAGTATCTCCTCCCGCAACTTCTGGTACCATTTTTGTGTGGTATGTCTTTACGCTTGGATGAACACGACACATTGTTACATAAATGTAACAGAGGGCCAAAGTGTAACATACGAACATCTAGTACTAGCATCTTCAATTACAAAAATCCATTATTTTCTCCAGACAATACAGCATAACAAGCTGAAGCCAAATAGACTTCTTGTTCTGTGCAACCCTGATAATCCAAGTGAGTATTTGAATTCATGTTAAACAAGGGGAGACATTAATACCATTGTAAAAAAAAAATGTGCATTTCTAGACATTTTTAGGATGAATACCTCAGATATTGAGAACAAAAATCTAAAATATTAATGTTTATATGTTTACAAGAGATATGCCCTACTTAACTTTGACATTTATTTCTCATGTGTGCAAAATGTTTAATTGTCTGAACGGCCATATTGGTGTGTTTTTTTTTTCATTGTTAATGTGATCCAAAAACACATATTTGATATATCTGTAATATAAGAAACACAATTACACTAAATCAGTCTTGTTAGCAGCAAAACCAGGGAAAAAAAATTCTTCCCAGATAGCTGTTTTATGTTGAATAAATGCTCTATAGAATTAAAAGAATTAAAGGCAAAATACTAGAACAATAAAAGATGTCAGACCCCTAAATGAGAACTGAAAATTTTCTATACCACATTCTCGAATGCATATGCTTGTATATCATGGCATAAACCTAACCACTGATTAAACATTTTTGATGTCAACTTTAGATTATAGTATGAACTTTCTTATTACAAGATGCTGAAAACCTTAAGGCGTGAAAATTTCAATTTCCTGCCTAATGTTTTAGGGTTTTCCTGCTCTCGCAATATTTTAAGAAGCACTTGAGATGAGACCATCAAATTAGATGATAGTATGTATCATAATAGGAATACAATCTCATTAGATTTTGAGAATGTAGATTACAGGTCATAAGAAATTGAGGTCAATAGATGAATTTACTGGTTTAAAGGGGTGGTGGCATTAAGGAGGACACGGTCAGAAAAGTTTTTCTTGTTTAAAGGTAAACCTATATACCAGTGGCAGATCCAGGCGGGGACAAAAGAGATGCGCCCACTATAATTTGAAAACTACCTATTGACTTTGTACATAAAAATTTAACAAATTTGCCCCCCCCCCCTTTAGGAACTAGCGCCCCCTATTTGCAAATCCTGGATCTACCACTGCATATATTATATAAAGATAGAAGATGTAGGTCATAGTATTTCACCCCTTTTCACCTGAGGTAGTCATGTAATACTTTCTTTGTGCATATGCACACATGAGGCAATTAGCCTTAGGCATTCCTGAACGTAAATTCGTACATGCACATCAAGAAAAGTGCCAATAATTATCCCCAAACGTAAGCAAGCAGGGTGATTGCTCAAAAACCACTTCTGATAGTTCTACCAACTTGACAGATTCTTATGTTATGCAGCACCTTCCTCATCCATTCACTATATAAGTATGCAGATGGTACACTTTATACATGTATTGGATATACATCTAGGCCTACATGTCAGTCAAGCCTTAGGTGAAGGCTCTGCACTAGGATATTGGTGCTTCTAAATTCAAAGTCTGGACCACAACATTTTAAAATTCAAAATGGGGCCTCATGCATTCAAACACTACTATACATAGTGAGTAAAAGATGTCCCATCATTTTGAAGTTGTCTTGCGGTAATTATGAACATTTAATCATGTGTTTCACGATATGACTTGGTGGAGTTATCCTCCCAGCATTTTTTGGTACCGCCTTCATTTGGATCTTTTCACGCATGACTAAATAACAGACAATCTTCAGAAGAGAGCAAAATCTCACTTGCTCCAAGTGGCTGGGTGAAGAATAGGTAACTGTAATCATGGAAATATTCGCGGTACGTTAATTTTCGCGGATTTCCTGTGAAGATCGGCAGGCGCGTATTTAAAAACATGTGAATATATGAGCATGAATTTTTATGCATGTATTGGGTGCATTCAATTGCGTGCTTACTAAAAAGAAGTGCAAAGTCAAGAACCTGTGAACACTCTTTGAGGCCGCACAGCCCAAAAAAAAATAGCGCGAAAATAATGTTACTATACAGTTAACAAATTGAGAATTTGTTACTTATATGCACGTACACATAGGCAAACCACATATACACACCCACACCCTCACCTCACACACAACCCCACACAAACACCTGCACAGTCACACACCATATCTCATTCACACCAGCACACACACAATGCACACCCACACTCTCAACAAACATGCATACACACACACACACACACACACACACACACACACCCTCACCCACTCACAAACAGTTGTTAAGGAATTGCTATGTCCAAAAAATTCATTGAGTGTCTTGGTAAAGAAAATGTCAATGCTTAATCAGAAAAGGGGAAATGTTATTGTTAATTATTTATTGTTTGTGGGTGCATGTGTGTGAGGGAGGATGTGTGGGTGTGTGTGTGTGGTGAGAGGGTGTGGGTGTGTGTGTGTACACATATTCTTCAAACATTTGCTTTAATCTACATCCTTCCACTTGGCACAGTTGAAATTCTGCAGTCTTCTGAAGATTGTCTGTTACTCAGTCATGCATGCAAAGATCCAAATGAAAAAATTAAGGGTAGGCTACCAACAAATGCTCTGGGGATGAATTTACGAAGACATTTAATGGAACCTATGATTAAAATGTTCATGCTTTGAATACAACTTCAAAATGATGGGATTTTTTTTTACTCACTCTGTATATATTCAAAAAGTTTGCGCTAAGATCTGCCCCAGGCATCCACGTCTCCAAACTAATTCAAGCATAACTTTAGGATTATTAGCACTAGTGACTAACCTTTACCAATACATATTTCTATATTTCTTTTGATTCATTGTCACTGAGATGAAAAATTCTGCCTTTGAAAAACATGTCCTTTTTTCATTACAATAAATAAATATTATCAAAACTGCCTTTGTGGATTTCAGTCAGATTATATTTGATATATCAATAGAAATGATATTTTGCTTGTGTTACTAGTAAGTTATAAATGCATTATACATTTTGGGGCATTTATTGGTTGTGATTATAAATTGCATCTTTTCACTTACTTTTTAGCGGGTACTGCCTACAATGAAGAGGATTTGATTGCACTTAGGTAGGTTTAATGTACATGTAAGTGTATTAAAGCCATTAAAGTATGGAGGACATATTTTGTTTATAAATCAAACTCTCTGATTCGTCTTTCACTTGTATATCATATTTCACTTTTCTTGTTTCTCTTTAACTCTCTTATGAATTATGTTTTTGTTTATTTAGTTCTCCTGCCAATTGCCCATCCAATTATTACATTTTTTTTTTAAATCATGAGTGTTATTTCTGTACAGTGCATACTATTGCTAGGGAACTATTGTATTGTGTGCTGTACACACTAGATATGATTATTTTTAGTGAAGTCAAAGGACAATAGATAATTCATCAACATTTTATATTCGTCACCAAGTGGTTCTCGCTATAATATTGTAATGTTCCCTTTAACTAGTCCACCCCCTGTAGTTCATTATTTCACAGGTATACCATACATACTCACACACGGCGCGTACCCACATAACGTACACGTACACGCAGACTATCACTACCTATCTACAGTCCAGTGAAACCGGTTCCCTGCGAGATTCAAGGGAACTGAAACCCCGCCCACATAACCAATGTTCCTCCGTCTCGATCTGATTGGTTCACGAGTCCTGTCTATCACGGCAACATGCCTTCAATGCGATTACGTCATCTCCTCATGAGTATCGAACGCGATGATGTTGCCAGTCTTACTCCAATCAAAAGTATATAATTTGTAAATACTTTTATTGAACTTGTGATGCTATAACTCTATTTTCTTTTTTAAATTCATGAAATAGCATAGAAATTATTAATTTATCTTAACCCCCTTCCCCCAAATACTTATTAGAATGTTACGAAAAAAGACTACGTCATGGCTTGCATCGAGTGCATGTAAAGCTTGTAAATACGCACGTTTACTACACTGACAAGTTGTTTGCTGTTTCGGAACCTGTTGTATTTTTCTTTAGAGTTCTACATGTTCTAGCATATTGTTTTTGTTTATTTTTTTTTCGGTGAAATTATTAAGAACACTATGTTTAAAAAAAAAATAGAATTAAATAAATATAAATAGATAAATAAATAAATGATGATTAATCATGTCTTTATTATTGACACAAAAAAACAAAAACAGGCCCGTCAACCCACTGGGTTAGGCGGCAGGTTATACAAAATTACAATATGGTAACATTTCAATAATACATAGTATAATTATGTCAAAAAGAAAATGCAGTATAAACAAGGTAATCGTGAAAAAGTGATAACAATATTTACAGTTAAATAAACTATATACCGGTAAGTCATGTCTCTCGAGAAAGGAGGAATACAATAGAAAGGAGGTAGTGGAAAACATTGGTAAGTAAAGAAGAGAGAGAGAAAGAGCCGTACTATAAAAATGATAAGAGAGAGAGAGAGAGAGCAGAAAGCTAGAGGGTCACGTATAATGAGACAATACATTATACATTGAGAATCTCCGACCATAATTAAACTGGTTAAACTTATTGGGCCTATACTAGTATATTATCGTAAGACAGGACATTCAAAATTTAGAAAAGATAATATTTAATACAACGAACAGGCAGTTGATACACTTTCTTATTTAACGAGATAAATTTACACTGCTAGGTATTGGTCGATTTGCCACGCTGGCTCACATTTGCCCTGGAAAATAACATATGAACCAAGAAGAACAGACTTAGGCCTAAGTATTTCGTCCCTGAATTCAGAATATTTAGTTGTCTCACTAATGTTCAATATTTCCTTTAATATAATAATATTAGTCAGAAATCAATGGTAGAAATACATAGGCCAATACTAGGCCAATATATTATGTATTAATTTCTGCTCTTCGTTCCTAAATTCACACATAAAGGCAAGCACTCAAAACTTTACTCCACTCCAACTCCACGTGAAACTTTTGCATTGTTTATGTGCACTCACTGTATGCTCTACACACATGACTGTATGAAACCAGTGTGTGTTTGTGCATCGCATATCGACCAGCTGGTAATCACAATATCAACTGTTTTTCTCTGAAACGGAACTGAATATTCATGAGCTGCTTGCGTAGGGCGGTCGCTATCTGGGGTCAGAAAAAGTTCACTTTCATCCTTCTCGACCCCACCCTGGTCAAGTTAGCCTGGACGATTCGTGGGGATAAGTGAATTCGTTGGGTGAAGTGAATTTAGGAATCGCGCGCAGCGGACTAGCGTAGATCGGAAAGGCAAGGGGCATCATAAATCGTCCAGGACGTGGACTACCCTTTAACCTGTAACAGGTATAAAAATATAGAGTATTAATGTTAAAACCATGCATCATTCACTCAGCACTGATATTGACAAAACTTCTCAAATATTTGACTTTGATATCCCACTTTGTAATCTTCTGTTAGATCAATATATAAAGTAAATAAATGTGGGAAGTAAGAGGTGTGTCAGATGAACTACTTGGATTTGTCTGAGGAAAAAACAGTCAAATTAAGGTCAAATGTAATATTTTTGGACAAATAAACTATTTTAACTCCATGAAAGCTGGTGCCTGAGGCATGTTTTTGCTTGTCTGTTCGTACATACGTCCCATTTGCTTGTTAACAACTGACATTAATTTCAAAAGTATGTCACTTGTTATAATCACCATTTCCCCTTATAGCATGATTTTTGTTCATCGATGTATGTTGAAGTTCCAGTGAGATATATACTGGACATAATTTATAGATATATTACATTATTAAAGGGGAAGTTCACCCTGGGTTTCAATTGGGTTTAAAAAATGCTGAAAAATAAACGAAAAATATGAGTGAAATTTTAAAGAAAATCGACCAAAAAAATAACGAAGTTATGAATATTTAAAATTTATTTTCTGTGATGTCACGTGTGAGCTGCTCTCCTTTGAGTTATGTAATGTAAATTCCATAAAGTGTCATTTTTTACAAAAGAATATTGATTATTTCACCTGTGCGGTCGATATTTCATGAAACCTATGTAGGCCTCTATGAAATTGCCGCATTTCTTAATCAAGAACCATGAAAAAAGCCAAATTTATGGAATTTACATACACAACACATTGCAGAGCTGCTCGCACGTGACGTCACAGAATGGAAACTTTAAATATTCATTAACTTCAATATTTTGGGTCGATTTTCTTCAAACTTTCACTCATATTTTTCTTTTATTTTTCTGCATTTTTTAAAATCAATATAATTCCAGGGTGAACTTCCCCTTTAACTTCATCAATCTCTGAGTTAAATATTATTAATATATTTTTAAAAATATTATTTGAGTTAAGATGCGGTGAACCTACATCATTATGAACATATTCTCAAATATACAGCCCCTCCAAGGGGTGGAAGAGAAAGAAATACTAGTCACTCTTTCATGTTGAAAATTTTTTTTTTTAATGATTGTTTGTGGGCATTGCTATTTCTGTATTTGTGCATGTTTCATCCTGCTAGTTTCTTTAGATTTCAGATTAGTATGAATGACAGGAATCCCTCCTCCTCTCTCTCTCTCTCTCTCTCTCTCTCTCTCTCTCTCTCTCTCTCTCTCTCTCTCTCTCTCTCTCTCTCTCTCTCTCTCTCTCTCTCTCTCTCTCTCTCTCTCTCTCTCTCACTCTCTATCTCTCTCTTCTCCCTCTGCTTTTCTATATCACTGTCTCTCTTCTCTTTTATTCACTCATTCTCTCCATTTTATTCCAGCTCTGCTCTGAGGAAGCATAACATCACTGTGCTTAGTGATGAGATCTATGCAGCAACCAGTTTTGAACAAAACCACAAGACACTTGCTAAGGTATGAATGACAGTAGTGGATCCAGCCTTATGTCACATAATTTAAAGTATTGGCCTGTTACTAAACATAATAGAGCAGCTATTGTCCCCAGACGATAGGGCCTGCACGATCTATTGAAATTGCGAATCTTGGATCTGCACCCAAACAAAATTGTGTTTTAAATTGAGATGATTTTCTCAGTTTCGCAAACGTAAAACATTGATGTCTAAATGTTATCTAGATGGTTTGTTTGTCAAATTAAAGCAGCAATATGAATGATCAGAATAGTTTTACATTCAAGAGTTAGATACATACAACAAGAATTATGAGGAAGAACTCCCCTTTTCCTATTTTATTAGTATTTTAAAATCTTGTCTCTTTTATCCATTATTCTTAACAGTACTACCCGGAGGGTACGATCTTGTCCAGTGGAATTTCAAAGTGGGCCAGTGCTGGTGGATGGCGGGTATGTTTTTATTATGTATTTGTTATCCATTTCTCTCATTCTTTATATATTTATCTATATTTCTCTATCTGTCTTCCTCCCTGTCTGTATCTTTTTAGAAAAATAGAAATGTGTATATGTAGGCCTAAGAAGTACCTGTATATCTGAATACAATGTTTGCTATTTATCTAAATGTAGTGAAATATATTTATTATTATTATTATTATTATTATTATTTATTCGGCAAAGAAAATTACAAAGAACAATACATTTCAGTATAAACAATACAAAATAAGAAATATCAACCATTGGAACGCCAGGGACAGAAAAAGTTAACTAAATTACTGTGGCATAAAGCCTCCTGTCCCAATTCCAATGGTTGATTTACAATACATATTGATATCCAAACAATAATAATAAAGTACTAGTAGTGTAAAGGAATGCAATGCGACATCAGTATTCGAAAACAATATGTGATATAGATCAATTGCAAATATAAAACAGTGAGCAGATTGAAGAATGACTTAATGAAAGTGAAGGATATATTATTTCATAAACTGACATAATAAGGAGATGATGAGCTATAACCGTACCCCCCTCCACAGTTAGGAACACTATATTTTGATTTCAGAAAAGATACAATTGGAACATGTTGCAATTAGACATTAAATAGAAAACAATATTTAAGTAAAACATCCTGAATACCCACATAACAATATAAAGAAATGCGCATTCATCAAATAAATTTATATACTACTAGTGTAAAAAAAAAAGAAAAAAAGGGGGAGGCAAGGAGAGAGAGAGAGAGAGAAAGAGAGTGAGAGAGAGAGAGAGAGAGAGAGAATGAGAATGAAGGAAAAAGAAAAAGTGGAACAAACAGAGAAAGTGTCAGCAACTCCATATTGATAT
>CALNVZ010002100.1:59591502-59602916 GCA_940671915.1 Paracentrotus lividus | reverse complement strand
TGGAATAACAATGTTTAAAAAAATTAAAACTATTAGATCTAAACTACACAGGATTAGACAAGTAACTGTATTCCTCGTAAAACCATGATACCACACCCAGGTAAAAAAGTACATACTAATATAGTCGCTATAGATCATATAACACTACCAAACAAATCCATGTGATGTCCATAGCCATCATGAAGAGAAAGATCATAATAGGAGATGATGGAACAAATCATAATTTGAATTAGTACCCGGTAACACATTCACTCAAATTCATTAACGTTTACGAAGTTAACTAGCGGGGAACATTAGAATATCTAATTAAATCCGCCGGCTGGTCGAGAGTGGAGCACCTTAGCTGCAGCAGACCAGCTCGATAGGAGCTGCGACCGGACGTGCGCAAGAGGGACTTTTCAGGTGTGTCGCCACTAGTAACGGGTGGAAATGAGTTGATTGCGAATCATGTATCCGCTGAGTCCCGCCACTCGAGGTGTATCAAGCACCTCACATCCTGATCCAGTTTCGGAGCATTATCAATGGACATGCCGTGAAAAGTACTGCGCATTCAACTGACATGAACAATGACTTTAACAACTATGAGGAGAAGATAGATGGGCAAATATTTACGAGAATATGAAGACATTGCCTAGTTAGGAGTTGCAAACGATCCATCATAGACATTTGTGGCGTCTTTGTTTGAGTGCAATCTGGTAGCTCGACCGCTGATTGATTCAATTTTAATTTATGAGAAGTGAGTGTGTAAATGCCAAACGCGTCCGATTCTAATATTGGATACAAGGGATATAGTAAAAAATATGTTGGGTCTAGTGATTTATTACGAAAAAACAAACCAACATACGATATTGTTGCGATAGACAGTTCAATACATCGGTTATGCACGTCAGTTTATTGTTTAAAACAACACCTACCGGGTTAAATATGAACGTCACATTACTTTGGTAATTGACCAAGAGACAAAGAATGGTTAAATAACTTGCACAGAACAGGGGAAATCGAATGCGAGCACATTTTCAAAAGGTTCGTTTTATGTTTTTCACAATGAGTATTGTAAGGTCCTTATTCAAATTAACTTAAATAAACAGTAGAGTAAAAGTGGTCTCATTAATTAAAAAAAAAGCCATTGCAACAGACATAAATATAGCATGCTGTGACAAAAACGTCTACGGTATTCATATTGGACCTTTCTCAGTGTCCGCACTGAATTAAGAGTAATTATTATTACACAAAATTTACATAGTCCATCGTTTCAGTCCACAGTTTTGAAAACCACCTTTGTGAATATGTGCCACTGTATTCTGTCTTCTATTTTCAGCTTGGTTACAGTATTTACCCACCTGAGTTAGAGGTTTTATATAAGGCTGTACGTAGTGCTGCAAGTCACACTTATTCCTGTGCCTCAGGACCCGTTCAGCATGCAGCTACATGGGTAAGTTTGCATATGTACACAGCAAAAAAAGTAAGTCCCCCCCCCCCTAATCAAAATGATGTAACTTTTGAACGGGATTGTTTTGAGCAAAATAATTGAGAGGGGGGTTTTCTACACTTATTGAATACCTTCTGTGAAAAAATGATATCGATCCCCTGAGACATGCATGAGTGATCAACGTTTAAAGCAAAAATGGACATTTTCAAAAGTCACAAGGGGTCATTTTTTGGTCTGTAAAATAAAACAATTTTCTAAATTTTCTTTTTACCTTGTGTTGAATTGTTTGGGTGGTTTTTTTCATCCAAATTTGACCATCCAACACCAATCCGATACATTGCACTATTTTCATGGATGAGTGAGCACAATTTTAAGAATTATGTTTAGACCTCTAAAAATGGTAAAATCCCACAATTTTATTAAAGAATTGCCATCAGATATTATCATCAACATGATCGACACATTTTGTGAAACATGAGCACTATTCGTCGTGTCATGGACGAGCGAGCACACTTTAAAGGTGAGTTTGTGACTTTTTGTCATGACAAATTTGTCTTTAATGTGTGTTTTATCATGCATTACGCTAGCGTTTTATCTAATATTCGCACTAAGTTAGTCGATGAGTGTATAAACATAACTGCCAAATTTTATTGCTCAACACCTTTTTGTTAAAAAAGTTCCAGGATGTTGGTTCAGGGTTTGTTTTTGCTCGAAATTGTACACAATGTCAATGGAGAGAAAATCAAAATGTCAACAAAATTGAAATTCAGCTTAATTTCATTGATATTTTTTGTTAATTCTACTGAGACTTTTTTTCCACGAAACTTGGCACACAACTTCATGGTGGTACTAACTAACAGGAACAAACGCTAAATTGAGAACTCTGATAAGGCAAAGGGTAGGGCTAAAGCTCTGAAGTTTCTTCTTTTTCCATATTCTTTTAATATCTGCTGCTCACTGAAGCATAAAACACTGAAATTTCGTGAAACTCCAAAAATCGAATGAACTATCCAAGAAGGTCTGTGACAATTATCCAAAGTAAACAATTGAATTTTAGTCCAACAAACGACAAAATGGCTTTTCACGTATCACGTGTTCATTGAAGCGTGAATTTTGATAAAATGCCATAGCATGATTTGAAAAAATTTATTTGACATACATATAACAAAACATTGTTGATAAAAGGATTTCATCACACAAAAGGGAACAATACTTACCTAACAAATTTAAAAATATTCGTTTTGTTTGTATTAAGTGTTCATTCAACCGTGAATTGATTGATATTGTTTAAAATACTCTCCCAGATTGCAAAATCCGTCATAATCAATAATTTTTTAGAGTAAAAATGTGCAAAAAATGCAGTTTTTGCAAATTTACCTCATGCTTATCCAACTGTGAAATTTAATCCAAAAAGTCATTGATGTGTTAGAAATTAAGTTACAACAAGCCTTCTTAACACATCTTTTGTTGAAAAGTTTGAATTTGTTCCCATATTATTGAATTAAAGTTATGAAACTAACGGTGTGACTTTTGAAAAGTGACATTTTTTTGCCTTTTGACTGAGCTCATTGAAGCATGACTTAACGATATTCAGTAATTTTAAAAATAAAATTCGTAAAATCCTCTTGGTTAAAAAGTTATACCAATTTGATTAAGGGGGGGGGGACTACTTTTTTTGTTGTGTATTATATCATTCACAGACAAAAAAAAAAAAAAGATTTAGTAGGAATGGAAAATGTGGAAGATATAGAAAGAAAATGGCAATGCTCTCATTTAAAAATAAATGTGTTGAGGAACAAAAGTTGAGAAGTAAAAAGTATTTGAATATCAATTTGAGAGACCAAAGGGAATTAGGATTTAAACGGCTGTGATGATCTATAGGGGGGTGGGGGGAAGAGCTTCAAATCCTTTTTCGTGTCCGTCTCTTTCTTTCTTTATTAAGATCTAAATAGTCAGTATCTCAAGACTTCCAATTGAAAGAGAGAACTATATGTACCTTTCCAATCAACATTTGGGAGTTGAAATTAATTAAAAATACTTCTATTTACTAAAAATTCAAAGAGTAAAAAAAAAAGTTTTAGTTGATCCTAATTTCAGGATGAATTTATCTATTCAGACCATTTTTAAATTCATTTGGATTATTTAGCCAGATTTAACTTTTTTGTTAAAGAATACTTTAAGTGTCTGACTGAATTCTCTCTCTTAATGTTTTTCCAAGCTATTCCGTTTTGATGAAGAATGTGAAAGCTATGTTTATCACATCTCAAAGATCCTTCAAGCAGTTGCAACCTTCTGCCACAGGTAAGGAAATCAACGTTTTATATTTTTTAAAAAAAGTCTTATATTTTCAACCTTTTTGTGAAAATGTACACTTTGAGACCAAACTGAAAGTGGATTTTGTGAGGGTATTTTCATGTTGATCTGTACTTATTTCCATACTGCTTTCCCTTTATCGCAATGTCTAAGAACCGCTGAGATGATATGACGATAGTATGAATCGCCATATGAAGACAGATCTGATTAGAATTAGATCGAGGCCCATGCAGGATACTTTTGTAAATACCAGATGTTATTAAAGTCTATATCCACTTGGTCTACTAGCAGATGGTTTGATTATCTATCACATCGGCTAAATCCATTCAATCTACTATCCAATTGGTATAATAGCTGTGTGGTCTAACAATGTCCAGATGCTCAAATTGCCTCTTTGTCTATTTATATTTTTCTGTTTCATCAAATGAAAATTTGGGTCACTGCCAATTCATCTAAAACAAATAGACTAAGTGATGTTAGACTAAGCAGATATCAGACGAACTAAATATAGCCTAATTGGAAACTAGACAAAGTGACAAATAGGCTAAATGGCAATTAGACCAAATGGTTAGAAGACAAAGTGGTTGTTGACGAAAAGGGATGGGACCACATAGGCATTAAATAATTTGGCTCTAGACCAAATGGCAATTCATTATTATCAGGAAATAAATCTTTGAAAATTGTAAGAATTCAATGGTGATCATGCATCATTTAGTTTTTTGCATAGAGCAGAGCCAATTGTTAATAGTATGATAATAGCAGTTTATGTAAGGCCTCAGGGCTGAAAAAATGGATATAAATCAAAATCATTTTTATGCAACCATAACAACTAGACAGTTCAGTTGGCCCATTGTCTCCTCCATCATTGTTTGTCAGTTAACGTTGCACATAAAACAGTTGTGTCATGTTTTATGTATTTATTTATGTTTGTCAACACTTATTGAAAAGAGCACATATTTTACTGACAAAAGCAAAAATAATTTACCTATTCACTAATAATGTCCATTGTATATCCAACAAAAAAGTAAAGTCTTATCTGATTTTTGCATATTTAGTCGATGAGTGTATAAACATTACTGCCAAATGATATTATTCAACACCCTTTTGTTGAAAAGTCCCTGGATTCTCTCACTTCATTTCAAAGTTTCAAAAAGATAACTCAAGCAATACCCCCAATGTTTGCATACATGCAAAAGCTACCATTTCCAGCTTTCCAACGGTATATAACTCAACTAGAGAAGGTGCTCTCTTGCAAAACAGCAGTAAAAAGAGTTTCCCTTGTCACCAGTGTTCTATGGTGCCAAAAAGCGACTATGGTTTAATGAAACGGCCTGGATTCTAACAGCATAGGCTTGTAGTCTTCTAGTACAGATTATGGTTATGTAGGACAGGTTATATCATGTACTAAACTCAGATCCATTTTGTGACTCTTATATCAGTTTGAAAATTGTTTTTTATTTTTGGACAAAAAGTCTAGCAATCTCAAAGAAACACAAACACACAAAATAATAAATGAATACATGCAAAGGTTTTAAGTTGTTGGTTTGTATACAACAGTGGTACTAGCTTTGTCATGAGACCATTTTTACCAAGGTGTCATATTAAACAGAGTAAGCAACTAGCTGCCCCACCCTCATTCTTCTTTAATGGGAATTTTATTTATGTTACTTATATCTCATACTCTGAACAGAACCCTTGTATTTACTAGACTAGAGGATCTGATTAAGAATCGATTCACGTCTTCATAACTTCTGTAAACAGAGATCTTCCATATTTTACCAGAGAACTGACGTCTGTAGGAGTGAAAGCAGTCATGCCAAAAGGTGGGTTCTACCTCTTTCCAGACTTTGAGGTCATAAGAGAGGCGTTGGCTAGGCGAGGTATCACGACCGGCAATGACATGTGTAAGGCTATACTGGATGAGGCTGATGTAGCTGTGAGTACACACTCTATTGTTTATTGTCAAACCTGGTGTATAGTTTTGGTAACAAAAAGGAAACGGCACAAATCCGATCAAATGTAGTCTAATGTCGTCCACGTGGCACTAAAAGATATGTGTGAGAGATCTTGTGACATTCCTTTCATGATTTCTGATGGATTTCAGTGAAAATGTTTGAAGAAACATAATGTAACTGCCATTTTAGACCTGTGCTTGGAGGTTCGCTCACCGGAGGTTACGGCGTGAATGGTGCGGAACGATCTGTGTGTAATATCCACACAAGAGAATCCCCATTGGTTTTCCATGTGAACGCTGACTCAATGCTGAAACGAGTCGGGTCCCCCTCTTTCCACGTTCTATATTTATATTATGAAATAAAGACACTAAAACAAGATTTCAAGTACTATAATTTGCTTTATTATAGTTATAGGATTCAATCTTTCATATTATCTAAATGTGAATCCAAATTGATTTTTTCCTTCTCCCAAAACTATACACCAGCTTTAAGAAAAATGATGATACAGCATGGCTATTTGTTTTAAAACAAACTCTATAACTTTGTAGAGTAATTAGATTTATCAGGTTTCAAATAACATGGCTGTAGGTTGGTGTATCATGAATTGCATTGTAGAGGGTATTCCTAGTTTCCTGAACCTTAAACAGCGACCTGTAGCTGTACCCACAAACCCTAATTTGTGTCATAAACCAATGATAAGTTAGTGTTGGGCCCATTTATAATGGCTGACTAAATTTGGATATAGGGAGGACGATTTTAGAAGTCAGTGATGAGCGATGGGCGTCGATCCGACATGAGCTGGTGGGGGGGGGGGGTCGGGTGCACAATTGTGTCAACTTATTTCAAAAGGTGTACCTCATTATATTGCTACTAGCAGCATGACCTGTGGAAACTCCACAGGGGCTAGCCAGGAAAATCTAGACCCCTTCTTTGTGGACAATTGACCATTGACTCTTGGGTGGGGGAAGCATAAAAATGTATCACAGCCAATACAGTCTGCCATACATAATGGCACTGCATGCAGCCTCCACTTTTTCCCCATTGTTGATGGTGTTTTCGCTGGACTACGGAGGACCTTATCTAGAACGTTAGCAGAAAAAGGGCACTAGTTTTCAAAATACCTGCAAATCCTTGTTTTCTATCTTCTCCAATAACTTTGAATAAAAGTTTCGAATGGTAACCGCACATGTACTCTTTGGCTTGTGAGACATTGTAACGTACATTGTTGCAAGATAGATTCAATCAGTATATAGGGCTTTAATATACAGTGCGACCCAGAAAAAAAAATTGAAAGCCTCTGTCATATTGAAATGTTAGAGTTTTATGACTTTGATATTTATTTCATAATAAAGAGTCACTCTATATTCAATTAAACCAAACGTATAACTGTGTTGTACCGGATGACTGAGCACTTTCAAAAATAGTAAATTTTGTTTTATAGTATATTACCAAGTTTGAGCAAAAACAACCCTTGCAATTAATTAGTCTTTTTAAAAATATATTTGTTCCTTATCAAGCAGAAGGACTGAAACAATGAATGAATGCTCAGAAGCCAGGTTTGCTTGTGACAAAACTCCGATACTTTATTCCGTCGCCAAGACGTCTCCGCGACAATTTTCATAAACTGTCTCAAAGTAAAAGCCATCTTAAAGTAGTTTCAAAGTATTTTCCGCGAAGTGAAATACCACCCTTGCTCTTCGTCATTATAATAAAATAAATAAATACATATCCGTAATCATTAAACACATAAGACATACAATCTTAATATGAGGCTCTCAAAGTTGGGTTTACTCTTTTTTGGGACGCACTGTATAAGAGACAAGACGGAGTATGCGGAATGCAATCAAATGCGCAAACCCCGCTTTTGTCATCTTGCATAAAGGATGTCATACCGGGGAAACATAGTTCCTTTTTTTTTCATACCAAGGTTTTATTGTGTCAAATGCGTCAATGTGCATTACAACTGACCTTAAGCATTGCTGATATGAAAAGAACGTAAAATAACCCATTCGGCCATTACAGAGGTCATCATTAATCAGCTAAAGGGGTAAGGTTGGGGGTCAATCGGTCCGTTCAGTGATTTTTACTTCAATTTTTTTTTGTATTATTCTTTTTTTCCCCCTTTTTTTTTTTGCTAGGGGGGGGGCTGGGCCCATCGGGCCCCCCCTGTATCCGCGCCTGTAACCTACTGCCCAGCCTTTATGATAAGTCAAATCAAAATATGCCTCTTTATGTTTTTAACAAAGGGGGGAATGCCTGTCGGCCCCTAAACCTCGCCTGTATACATTCCTATTAAAAGCGCTAGCTGGTTGGCTGAAAACTTACCCTACTTTCTCCGCTGAGAACCTGCATTGTAGATTTGAGGAGAACGTACATCTCCCCCAAAATAGCGTTGTAGATTTGAGAACGGGGAGCTAGGCTCTTGGAACTGGGGGAAACCCCTCGATTTTGCACACGTGATCTCGAAATTTAAACGCTTGCCAGTCGTCTCTAGTAAATAACAGTTTTACACACGCTTTTTCCTGTACTAACAGTATGCAGGGGTTTGGGGTTTGAGCTATTTTGAAAATAAAGCCCTTCATACTGCTAACGTTCTAGATTAGGTCCTCCGTCTTCCAGCGAAAACACGCTATTGATGTGATGATACCACAGTTTCATTATCAAATAAAAATATAGAAAAACTTATATCGTCAGCAAACAATGAATTAGACAAATTAAATAAATGGTTTTCTTCAAATAAATTGCTTTTAAATTTTGAAAAAACAAAGTATATTATATTTCGTACTAAAGGAAGGAAGTTCCCGGTAAATCTCTTTAACCTTATTTTAGGGGGAAAGGCTGTAGCAAATGTTGAGAATATTCAGTTTTTAGGTGTAATTTTGAATGAATACCTTTCTTAGTTCAATATGTACAAAAATATCAAGGTCCATTGGGGTTCTATACAAATTAAAACAATTCATGCCTCACTCTATTCTGATTACTCTTTACAATAGTATTATACTCCCTCACTTAAATTATTGTAATATTGTTTGGGGTCACACATTTGAATAAATTGTGCATTTTGCAAAAGAATGCAATACAAATAATATGTAATGCTCCCTTCAATAGTCATACAAAGCTTTTATTTTCACAAACAAATATCTTACCATTAAAAGACTTAATAACCTTAAACTCTCTTGTTTTTATGTTCAAACTCCATCCCAAAATATTGTTTTCTTTATGTGTAATGTAATTTGGTGGCCCCTTTTTATAAGCTCTGCTTTCTCCGGGGTCACCAAACCATCATTGTATTTTTTTGGTAAAAATGTTATCAATTTGAATTTACTTTGTATTGATGGTAAAGTAAGTAAATAAATGAAGAAAAAAAATTAAATGAAATTATCATTTCCGATGTTTTTCCTTGTTTTTCCTTTCTTTTGTCTTCTCATCTATGATATATGTATTTTGATATTTTTATTTTTCCTGTTTTCTTCTCTTTTGCAATTTCTTGTTTATTACCTTGTTTCTTTAATCTTCTCTCACATCATCCCATCTCAATTTCTGCTTTTTAAGAAAAGTGGGTTTCACATAGGTGAAAAGACTGTTGCGATGACTAGATTTATTAACTTCCAACAATCACGGACTGTCTGGTTTTTCTTTATGAGCATAAATCCACTTCCGAAAGTAATACACAAACTTATTGCTCAAGTACGCATGACCATGTCAGTTATTCACGACCATATCTCACTCAGTAGGCCTACGCGTAGATACTGTATAAGTGGTTTCTTTCGCGAGGGTTTTATTTTCGCGAATTTCGCGAATCGGGATGCGACCGCGAATTTAACATCGCGCGAAAATGTTTTGAAAAGTACCACAAATTTATCCACGCTAAAAAAAAAAATTTTTTTTGAACTCCATGCGCTCCCGGAGCAGAGTCGTCTATGCAGCGTACAGCGCGATGCGTGGATGACTGGTATGTAGAATTAAACAAGTCAAGACATGGCACTGTAACTCTGTATTCCATTTTACTGTCTTTTTATAAATATAATGTCTCGTTTTTCAGATAGGAAAATATGGATTACTTATAGTTCTAGTTACTTTTAATTTCAGATTTTGCTGACCGCGAATTTAACATCGCGTGAAAATGTTGGGACCCCCGCCAACCGCGAAAATATCTGTACGCGAAAAAAACCATTTATACAGTACGCTTGACCATCTCCCTCTCTCTCTCTCTCTCTCTCTCTCTCTCTCCTCCTCTCTCTCTCTCTTCCCTTCTCTCTCTCTCTCTCTCTCTCTCTCTCTCTCTCTTTCTCTCTCTGTACAAACTATATTCCTGCATGTCAGATATGCACATCCATTCATTCTCCTTATAGAGTCTGTATACAAAAAATGGTACAAGCGGGAAACTTTTTATTATAGTATAATGATTAATTACAATCTGGTAGTGTTCCATATTTCCGTAAAGCAGGGAAAACAGACTTTCTTCTGCAATTTTTGTGTCGTAGATCTTCAGACACGGTTAGTTTTTCGAAATTCATTAAAAGTTCGTTTTGATTTTGTGCATGCCTGTCCATGCCTTTGTGAAGGTTTCAAACATAACATGTTAAGATGATTGAGGAAGGAACAAAGGATTTGTTCAATTTTAGTTTGCTCCTAGTTGCACAAAATATAGTATAGCTTCTGTTTTACAAAAGCAAATTATTCAAAATAAAATGTATCAACAATAAAAATCTTTTGGCTTTAATATTATACCATATACATATACTCATAACATCTAAGAAGATTTCAAACCTAAATCATTTTTCCCTGCTTGTACCATTTTTTTTTACACAAACTTTATATCAGACTAGACTTCCAACCATATCTAAATGTACACATTTTAATTAAACATTCTCTGAATCTTGTTCTAATTTTACCCAACATAATCCATTTTTTTTGCATGCCGTGTCTATGCCTTTGCAAAGGTTTTGTGTAATTTTGATTAGTCTTGTCGTCACACAAAATGTAGCATAACTTTTGTTTTTACAAAAGTATATTATATACAAAAAAAAGTGTGATAGCAAGAAAAATCTTTAGCATTAATTTGGTACTATGAATGCACACATTGTTTGAGAAGATTCCATACCTAGATTATTTCTTCCCGGTTGTACCATTTTTTTTTCAAATACAGTCTGTATAGTACATAATTTCAGACATTTAAGGACACAGTCCAAGTTAAAGTCCATTGATTTTAATGAGATTTTCTGTCAACATCTCTGTCACCAGTCACTGCATGTTGAAATTCTGAGTCAATATAGGCTAAATCTCGACTTGACCCTTCCGATCATGGACATTGTAACAGATAGTATATTTTCCCTCTACCTACCAAAATTAAAGAATAGTTTCCTCTACTTGTGTGATTTACAATGATTATTAAAACTAGTCAAGAAGTACCAACTTCAAATATCCTACTTCAATCCAGCACATGTAAATAAATTTACCATAATTAATAAAACTATAGCAATAGTTGTAGCTAAATATAATAAAACGTTGCCTAAAGGAGTGACGTCTAGGATCGATTCCAGTAAAACGACGAAAAAGATCATCTTTTTTACATAAAGTGTGCGGGAAGTATGCCAAAGAAAGCTACTCAAATGTTTTAAGATAACAGGAAATTGTGCCATTTCTCTTGGTGGGGGGAGGGGGAAAAATATTATTATTTTTTAATTCTTTACTTTTCAAGACTTCCCCCCCCCCCT
>CALNVZ010002100.1:59552640-59580924 GCA_940671915.1 Paracentrotus lividus | reverse complement strand
TGCCATTGACCAATTTGCATATTGCTCAAAACTGCTTGGTTGGGTAAAAATTTTTTTTTTTTTTTAGTTTTTTTTAGTTTGTGAGATATAGAACAATTTTCAACGCAAAGACATAAATTTTGAACAATACATGTAGATGTTCATTGTTAGTTAAGAAATAACCTACAATTTGACACAATTTGACCTAAATTAGTTTATGTTAATGAACCTTTACCTATTACCTTCATTTTGGGTCACAATAGGTTAATTAAGAAATTGGCAACATATTATTTCTGATTTGTGTTATCATGTAGAACATATATATAGATGTTTCCAAGATTTAACAGGACTTGCACACAAAGCTCTTGTTTTAGTCATAGGCTAATACACTAGAGGATTTATGATAAAATCAACACAATTAAGTAAAAAAAAAAGGTTGAGGGATGTGATTGTGCCTATGATCATGAATTATTGACAGAGATGTACTTACATCCATATTTTTATATCCTGGATCGTAGCTTTAACTCGTGATGTTACACTTCTGACTGATGAAAAATAAGAGAATTAAAGAGGGAAAGCTATTACAGCAACCACAACAGTTTGGAAATTTTTTGGCTTAAATCATCAGAAAAATTGGCAAAAACATGTATTTGATCCTCATTTTGTCATTGATTTGTTGAAATTACCATCATTACCACATGAATTATTGTGTTAGATCAACTGTGAAGACTCTTTGGTTTGATTTGCTTCATTCATATTTCACATTCACAAAGACATATAATATTTACAAGTATACAAACACTGCAAGTCAGACAATCAAGAACAATTAGATAGAATACATGTTGACAAAAACAATAAAAGGAGGAATCTACTGAAAACCTACCAGTAATTTTGTGTGATGTAGATCCCATACTTGATTAATAATTATGACAACATAAATTAACATGTAAAGATACAAAACAACTCCTCTCCTTCTGTCAATACTAGGTTGTGAAAAGAATTAATAAACCCACAACTAGATATATAAACTCACCAAAATTGGTCTGCTGATGCTCGATAAATAACACTCAGGTGCTGTACTAAAAGTTGTGCAATGATATAGTTTTAGCCTATAAACTCTGTAAAATCCAGCAATTTTTATACACTATGTCGTTGTGGCTCGCAGACTAGTATCCTTCATGTAAAATGACATGTCATCATAAACTGATGGCTATACTGCAGCAAGTGAAGCTTTACCACGAGACAGATCTGCCACGAGAACGTTATGGAAAGTTCGAGGCTTTTCGGTGTGTTGTTAAATTTGGGTGTGTCTGCAATAAATGCATATGTGACATACTATACTACAAGAACATTCTGGCAAGTTCGAGGCTTTTCATTGTGTGTTGTTATTTCTATGTGTGTTGTCCATATAAACAGCTGCGACATTTAAAAAATAAAATATTACAGGAACTGTGCAGAATTGAGCGAATACATTACCTTGTGTTCAAAAGATTTGCGCTGTGTGGAAGCTAATGTAGTATTTTCTAATCTATCATTTCATTTCAAATCATCCTTGGAAAATTTTCAACTCATGCTAGTTTGTGGCTTGCATTCTTTTTATTGTACATTAGGAAAATGATTTTTACATCCGTTCTAGTCTACGATTATGCTTTGTTTTAATTCTATGCCTTTATTTTGGTTCTCCAAATTGTCATTTACGCGAACTGCTCTAGTGTTTGATCATCATGTGTTTTCAGGGACAGAATAATATCGGAGTATTGTGGACACATTATTTGTATTTGTTAGTATAATGCTCGTTATTTACAACAGCTCATCGGGCATGCCGAATACTGTATCTTGAGTATTGCATGGTATTGATTTGTCATGCATTTTATAGTCTTTGCGACACTTTTATTTCCACTTTTTAATTAAATTTTACCAGTATTGTTACTATTCCTAGATACCCTACTAGTATGCTCTATTGATAGCTTATCTTTGTTAACCCCACCGAACCCTTCTCGTACTCATTCTCTCTAACTTCTTCTGCTAGTGTTTATCTTCTTGTGCTACTTTCATACTTTTGCTAGTTACGATCCTGTTTTTGCTCGCTGAGATATTTTTTCCGCTATTAGATCGTAGTTTCTAATGAAAAGATACGTGTATTTCAATTAATAATCAGCACTTTCTTTTTTTGTTTCTCGTGTGTCTTCTCTTCCTTGTCATTTTAGTTCTCGTTTTTACTGGTTAGGGTCTCTTTTAATTTCACTTTGGTAGTATTACTTTTATCTTCTGTACCTGTTGTCCTCTGTTTTGCTTAAGGTATTGTCTTACTATTGCTAATATTATTTGTCATCATTCACATGTATCTTATGTCTACTGTCAGATTCACTTTCTTCTAGTTTTATTGTGCTCCTCTGCGACTTGTTTTCTTATTGTTACTTCTGTGTATTAATCATTCTGTTGTTGCAGCTCCTTTTCTAATGCAGATTTCACGCTCACTATCTGTTAAGTTTCTATGTCTCATTTCATTGTTTCGGTGTATTTTTTCGCCGATCTACTTCATTTTTTAGTATATATTAGGTGGGCAAGTACTCTAGGATTCGTAATAATGTTGTTTTATCTTCTGTTTCCTAGGCCTCATACGCGCAGACTTGATTAGAGCAGATGTTAGCTGCCTATATTGTCGCACTTGTTGTGGCGTGGCGTGGGCTCTTGCGAGTCCGTGGTCTGTTCCACGAAGTTTCGAGAATGCTTCTTACGTGTTTCGCTCCATTTTCGATGTCAATTCATATTTCTGCTTCTTCTATTATTTGTTATTATCTTTCTAAGTCAGTTTGATTATCTCTCATTAGATTATGTGTATTTCATTTTGCCATACTTTATAATATTTCCTGTTTCAGAATATCTGGCAAAGATCCATAGCCAGTTTAATTTGGGTAGCAGGAGACATCCTCTCTGTTCTTCATACTAGCCCTCTTCCGCCGTCAGGCAGAATGCTTTGGCCTTTCGTCTCTTCTTTTATTTGTTTTATTTGTCTTAGAAGTAGTGAATGAGTAATGCCTTGTGTGTTTAATTCTTGTAAATTTTTTGTCTAAGATTATATATTCTTATTTGCGTATTTATGTTTAGTTTCATATTATTTCAAGTAAATACTCGCTTCTTCTGTCAGTCATATTTCAATTCTGATTTGCTGTCTTTCGCTTTATATTCTGCATTATATGTTCTACTAGGTGGGGGATGTGTTTTTTTCGATTCTATAATTCTTCCATCTTACGAATTTTTGACAATCTTATTTAGTTATATTTGTTGTACTTCTGTGTGAGAATAGATGACGGCATTGGTTTGGTTAAACTTCTTGTCAAAAGACAATATCGCTGGTAGCTTATTTATTCTCTAGACCAATACTTTTATTTATGTTATTTGATTTTTTTTTGGCACTTTTGGTATCCTTTTCCTGCGAACGTATGACTTTATTTATTCCGAGGTGAGGTCATCTTAGTCTCAAATTACATTCTTCAACCATTGTTTATATGTTGTCATATAAGTCTCTGAATATAGCATAATTTATTTATATCCGTTGATTTATCTGCAAAGTATACTATAGTCTGTGTTTATTTCCTTTGTGTGGTCAGGATTGCTCGTGGAGTTTTAGGTACGCACTGCTGACCATCATTGTGATGGTTGTCTAGTATCTCTTCGCATTTTAGCTTTTCAGCCCCTTTGCTTCTCCTTTAGTTCTCGCGTTGTTGTTATTCACTCGTATTTAGCTAACTTTCTCCAGGTTTGCCTTGTTAATCTCGAGTTCTGTATGTTGGTCTTATCTCTCTGTTTCTTTGAGTTGTCTGGTTCTTGCCACGCGTGATCCTGCTTTTAGGTTTTTTGATATGAAGTTTATTGGTTTTCCGTTTTGTATCTAAGTTACTGTTTTTGACCCGGAGGTACTTGTGATTAACACTTGTCTTAATTCCAGCTGCACGTCTTTTTTGGTGATTATACTGTAGATCGTTATGTCATTGCTGTGCTCTGTAAGATTTTGATTTTTGTTTGAATAAGCTTAGCTGTTTATTTTTTTTACTAGTCAGTGCAGTTTTTCACGTTGTCTCTTCGGACTTTAATGGAATAGGATATAGCCACGTTTGCGAATATTTTTTTTTTTGCATTTCATGAGTGCACAGATGAATGTAGTGGGCTAGTTTAGTAATTTGAGAAGGTAGAAACTGAATTAGGAGATTTCGGATAAGTTATTAAGGCGAAATTTTCACCTGTGAGATTTTCAATTGTATGTTGAGGTTTGGTTTGTGTGTTTGGTAGTGTGGTAGGTCGTACTTATGTTAGTTTAGGACGGTTATGTGGCTATACACCATTAGACTTGTTCATTGTCTAGTGAGCCATTAATAAGGTTAGTTAAACGCGAATGTTGGCATTTTTTAGCCTATTCTATCCAACTGACGTTAGATCTGACATTGCTTTAGATTGGGGTTAGTAGCTATATTATTTTCAACTTCGCTTAGCAATTTTTTTCATAAAAATCAATATTTCACGGGATGTTTTTTCTTAGCGTTAACCTGTATAGTGGTATTCGCTGTTTTTTCGGTGGGTTTACTATGTCTGTTTTGTATCTCGAAGTTTGCTCAGTTGATTAGAAGTATGTTTTTCGCAGTATGGTGTCAAATAGTGGTGCATTCAAATCTTGAGTTTTTATATTTGTTTTTGCAACTGTACGGGATGTTATCGCATACCTCAGTTGTCTGATTAGGCTGTCAGTGTTGTCGCAGGTGTGTGTGGACACGACGTCCATTTGTGTGTGGTTTGCATTGCAGCGTCATCAAGCTTTTTAGTCTTAGTAGTGAGCCTACCTTCCTCGGACTCTCTCACTCTTATATTTATTATAATTTCCAACTATGTTCGTTGTCGTGCATCGCAGAGCTACTGTCAGATCGCTTTCATATTTGTTATACGAATGTCATTCATCATTTTTTACTTGTTATGGGCTCTTAAGGTTAAGTTTTATTTATCATTGTGGTTTTTTTGTTTTTATATAGTGTATTAGTTAAGTTGCAGTGTCACTTCTTCTAAGTATTTCCATTCCATTTCATACGGTATCTGGTTCTGTCTTATATTTTATTTTCGTCCCCGGATGAAATTGATGTTGAGGTCCTTTAAGTTATTAAAGATTATATTTATTTCATTTTTAGATGATCTTGATCTTACTTTTGATTAGAAGTCCTCAGTCTCCTGCAACCATTTTTACCACTACAAGCTAGGTAAACTACATCTCTTCCATTTCCATTGACGCCCAGTGTACATCATCTCTGTCCCCTTCACATGTGATTGCTAGACACTCATCATTGGCCTAAGTAGATAATATTATGCTCACTTTTTTATATGTAGAATACATTTTTTGTTTGCTTCCAGACAAGACATATGGGAATGGAATAACTCAATTAAACCTCTGTGTAAAGGGATTTGGGTTAAATAAATACACTCTAATCAACCTGGAATTTTCAAAAAAATGTGTAAATAAATATCATTGAGTCCACAATCGACAGATCTCCGCAATGGCCAAGCAACGTTATGAGTGCAACTATCTATTCATACACCTGTAACCAAATTACTCAGCCTATACCAATCAGCTGTGTTTGCCAGAGTTTCTGGTGGAATGGAGGGAAGGTATGCCTTACTATATGATGAACATCTCACGGTGCTCATCGCAAACTATTAATATTGCATGGAAGATGCAGGAACATAAATTTATCTTTCTCATAATTGTATTTTTTAGGGAACATAAGGACAGTTGGAGCAGAGTTTATTAAAAATCAGTGTTTTTTCTACTACAACTTACTTGGGGGGCTTTAAGCTCAGAAACATCATTTTAGGAACCGTGAATTCATGTTGGAACAATTTATAGCATTAATTGATTTGCATTTTGGAAAAAGTGCTTTTTTGAATATTTTAAGGCAGCATGTGCACCTTGCTTCAAGGGAGTTTCACAGTGTTCACATACAATTTTTAGCAATCAAAATAATTTTATTCTCGATGGGGTATTTTCTGCAAGCACATAGATAAATATTATCAATCTCAAATAATGATTTAATTGATTCAAGTGATTTTAATGATTTTAAGCATGGAAGTACATCATAAATCTTTAATCATTACTTTTTAGGAAACATAGATCCTGAGAATCCGATAACATGTATCATATGAATTTATACTCATATTGTGGACATAATGATGTTTGTTCGAAAACTTTACACTATCAATCATTGAAAAAAAAAAATTGTTCAATGCGAGGAGATTTAAAGCAAAAGAGACACATGTATAAAAAAATAAAAGAATAAAAGATTCCTTAACGTATCATAGATGCATATGACCAAGAGGCAGGGAAGTTTCTCTTTTCTCTTACACAGTGCATTATCGTTAGGGTTTCTAATTATATGTATTTTGTTTTCCACACACCAATTGAGGCAAGTAGTTGAGATCACACAGCTCCAGGAGAATATTTATGACAAGTTCTTTCACAGGTAAGATTTACTATTTTCATTGTATAGACACCCTCGTACCCCCTCGAACAATTTTTCTATAATTCATTTTTCTGGGAATTTAGCCCCTGTTGAAGTCAAGTTTTACGATTATATTATTTATTTTTTTATTTTTTTTGGTGGCATAGATATGGCTGTATGCCCTGGTATGCTAGTTTTAAATTTTTTTTTTTTTGGTGCCCTAAGAAGCTCGGTTATTTTTAATTTGAAGTGTAATAAGTTTTCCTAACCTGTTTACGAAGCAACATTTCACAAGATGACTGGCAATGAATTTAACAACATGCTGAACAAAAATTATTTTGGGATCTTTATTATGGCCTAGAAATATTTGATTTGTATGGCTTTTACTTTATATATTTCTCTCATTATCTGCTTTCTATTTATCATCAGTCTGTCGTTGTATTTGTTTCTATAGACTCTAACAACTACTTGTTGTCAATTTGTTATAAAAAAACACATAAAATATCAAATTTCTGAGGGCTGCTGTTGTCACTTTTTTTGGGTACTCAAAGTGCGGATTTAAGGGGGGGGGCGAGGGAAGGGCCGCCCTATGGGCGCGAAAAAAAAAGAAAAAAAAAAAAAAAAAAGGAAAAGGAGAAAAGAAGGGGGAGAAGGGAAGGCGAAGAGGGAAGAAAAAGGAAAGAGAAGAATGAATTGAGGCAGTAAACGAAAGCAGTTTAGAATTAATAATATCGGTGAAGACTATAAAGATTATAAAGATGAAAAGTGCGAATTGCTAGTGGGGCGCTTGTCTGAGCGGTTTCTCTAGCTCGTCTCTTCGCACACTTCGCATATTACTGTATAATATTTTTATGTTAGGAATATTCTTTATCTTAAATATTAAGCTGTCGCTTTTCGCACAAAAAGTGCTTATAAAATGCTCTGTTTCAAGTTATGTTTTAGATTATATCTTCTTTATAAGCACTAATTACGCTTACAAGCATGTTTCTAAGTTTGATATATCTCAAAGATTTCAAGCATCGCCTCGCGCATCGCATTTTTAATGAGATAATCATTCCATAATAAACATAGCATATAAAACTTAAATGTTGTTCAGGTGCATATTAAATTTCAGCTCGTGCTTCGCAGCTCGCATTGTTTATGAGAATAAGTATTTCTTTAAGAGTTAGCACAAAACGACTAAATTAATGATTTTCAAGTTGATATAATCAACAATTTTCAGCTCGCGCTTCGCCTCGCATTATTTAATAGAAGTGTATCTCTTTAAAGCTGCATTCAAAACGCTTAAAAGCACTGTTTTATCAAGTTGATAATTTCTAAAAATTTTCTGCTCGCATAGTTCGCGCTCGCATTGTTAAATGAGTTATGTATCTTTTTAGAACATAGCATAAAAACTTTAAATGCACTATTTTCAGGTTTTTGAATAATAATATCAAAATTTTGCTCAGCGGCTTTGCCTCGCATTGCATAAAATATGATATCTTCTTTATAAGCATGCGTTTAAAAAAAAACGCTTAAAATTGCAACTGTTTTCAGGTTGATATATAATTTCGGAGCTCGCGCTTCGAGAGCTCATCATTGTTTAATTAGAAGATTTTTAAAAAGCATAGGCACAAAAAACTTTAATACATTCGTTTTTAGGTTGATATAAAAGATCTAAATTTTTCCAAGCTCGCGCTTTGCGTCGATTATTTAAATAGAATTATGTATCATCCTTAAAAGACCTTTAAAATAAATTGTTTTCAGGTTGATATCTATTATTAAATTTTATTCGTCGCGCTTCGCGCTACGCCATTGTTGATGTAGATTGAATCTCTCTATAACACAGTGCATAAAAGCTTAAATGATTGTTTTCTGGTTGATATAATTTAATATCAAAAATTTCATGTGAGGCTCTCCTCTTCGCGCTCGCATCTGTCTAATGAATAGCTATCTTTTAAAAAGCAATAGCAGCAAAATAATAATGAAAGTGTTCTTAGGTTGATATATCTAGACCTAAAATTTTCCAAGCTCAGCGCTTCGTCAGCTTCAGCATGTTGAGTAGATATTGATAAGTTTATCTTCCTCTACTACCACCCTGCATAAGAACGCTTAAAAATACATTGTTTTCAGTTAATATATTCATTATCAACAATTCTGGCTCTCTGCTTGCGCTCGCATTATGTCTATGAGATTGTATCTTTTTTAAAAAGCATAGCGAAAAAAACTTTAAAATGCACTTTTTCAGGTAGATATATAAATTTTAGGCTCGCGCTTCGCTTTCGCATTATTTAATTTAATAATCTCGCACTGTTCATAGTCATATACAGACACCAAACCCCCCCCTGGCGTTAGCTATTTCAAACCGCTGATCTAAAAGAAATTGGGGTGAAAAAAATTTACCGGGTACCCCAATCGCGATGACTGGATCCGGCCCTGTTTGTAACTTAACTAATATGTAAGGACTTCTCGCGCTGCCACTTTACGTAGTTCCTGTCGCGCGCGCTCCCCACCGTCCGTAAGGCTATACGGGCATGTGCCACAGTAGCTGCGTTGCATGTACAATGCATGCCAGGTTGTTGTTCAAATATTTTTGCGATCACCTACGATTTTCTGTAGTAGGGTATTGTAAATTCCTGCACTGTCGTTCACATGCATTGCTACTGCAAGGTACCTCGCTGCACAAATTTTACTACGCAAATCACACTCGCAGGGAGTTGCACGATTCGAATAGGCTGGCGAGTTGTGACCGCCGCATTAGCACCTGCGCAGATCCACCTTTAATTTCCACTCTCTATTTTCCTCTCAACACTTCTAGTTTGTGAAACCCTGGCTTATCAGAGTATCTATGGCTTTGAGTATCAATTCATATAAGCTGTACAGTCCACTCCCTCTATAACAAGTTGCTTGTGACCAGTCAATGGCTTGTTATATGTAAGCTCCATGGTATATAAAGCCGTACACTAAGCAGACCTTAGTTATAGCACCAACTAAGTCTATACTACAAATCGGCCCTGATTCCTAAACCATAACTGCACCCATCCTGTGCCAGTGATAGTCTATGATACAGCCTATTTGAGAAAACCAAATTGTTTATATTACTACAATATGAATTACACATGCAAATTATGTTAACAAGTAGCAAACAAATACTTTTCCCTCAAAATTCATTCTAGATTTGCAAATACCAAACAATCCAATATTAAAATTAATATACACAGTATCGTATAATAGTCTTCTCAAAGCGGTATCTAGTTTAAGGTAGCTATTTATAACACCATCACGCTCAACTGACGACTCGTCTGTCGCCATCGCTCCTCAAGCTTTATTAAAACAAATAGGTTTGCACTGTTTCAATTATCAAAGAGGGAGAATTATCTTTTATGACAAGATTCATCTCAAGAGTACCTATTATAGATAAAAGATTCACTATTCAGACTGAATACAGTCCTCCGTTATATAAAGTTATATGGACCATAAGCAATTAACTTTTTAAATGCAACTCTACATCTCACACTGAACGACTGCTCGTTATAAAGGATAAAGGAAGTCTTATCTGATTTCGGCAGTAGACTACTAGGCCCTAATTTCGAAAAAGGAGCTTACAGTTTTCTACTTACTAGATACATGTATAATGAAATCTTTAATATAAAATAGAGTAAGCAGAATCATAGCAATACATAATGGTAGTGCTTAGACCCATTGGAAACACATGACTGATCTGGCGACGAGGTTATATCGATCAGCATTATTGTCTCTGTAGTAACATAAATTACAAAGGTAAAAGTCAATTGGGTGAGGCTTTCTATCATTGTAAAGGGGCACCTAAGTACTGATATTGCATGCTTAAATACATAAGGCAGGCGACGTTGTATGCACATTATGGTTTCTTATTTACCAGTATGGATATAGCATATATATTATTATATGAACCAAACTGAGTAACACAAGAGTCATATTACAAAATTGAAATGCACTTATGTTTTTCTTGATGGTCCCTCCACCATTGCGTGCTTCCTGCTACACGTACTGCTATCGTTCGCACACAAGTAAAAAATGATTAGACGAGAAATATGCTTTGATTGTGATGAATGTTGACTCAATGTAAGTAAAATTACCCTGGTAAGATAATATTTTTGCATTATACTGTTCTGAAAGGCAAGGTATCACGTGGCAGAACTAGATCATGCGCATAAAAAAAAAAATCAAACCGGGTAGGCTATTCAAAAATTGATTCACTCGTTTTGGACGCAGGCCGACGATTCGTGACCAGGCACAAAAGAATTTGCACGTACATAAAGACTGTTCACGATCGATCTGTCACTTGAGTGTAGCACTCAGGAATCTTGTCCGCATATTTCATCATGAGAACCGAATAGAATGGTCGTCATCAAAATTAATCAGGAACTTTTTTATTAATCAGGGCACTGGGAGATCATGAATTTCAATGTACCTTAACAAATGTAGAATTACTTTTCGTGGGGTTAAGTTGAAGGGACTGGGCTCACATATTACGGTATACTTAGTTCAAGTGAGAGATGTTTATTCATGTCTGAAGTATGGCTGTCATAAAGACCTTGGAAGTAAGCCCATATACTAAATACAAAAAATAAACATAACCTACAATAACATAATAAAAAATTAAAAGAGAGAAAAAGATTATATAGAAGAAGATATAAGAATAAAAAAAACTAATACAATAAAAATTGGGAAGAAAACATCATAATAACCAATTAATAAAAAAAGAAATAACTCCAACATACAACAAACCCAAAAACAAGAAACATAAACATAATAAACTATACCTAATATATCCACCCAACAAGACTACCACTAAAAACCCAACCACTCCTAATTCCACCAAAAAACACACAGGATGCAAATAAAAAAATAACATTATAATAACACCACCCACACAACACAAAAACAAAAATAACCAAAAAACCAAGATCAACCACAACCACCACCACTCACCAGTCACATTCACCATTACTTAAAGCACCCCGCCAAAATAACTATTCCTTAGTGCTTCTATATGCGTAGTCATTGGGACGTGGGTACCGTGATAGACGCATGTCGGTATGCATTTGCTCCAGCTCCACTGGCTTCTTTTGAGCTATGTAGGGTTAGGATTTTTAAAGGTTTAAGGGTTAGGTTGAGGGCAATGATTAGTGGTGATAGAGTGGGTAAGATGAGAGAGTGGCGCCGGAGTGTCTCTGATTGTCGTTTTATTTCATGGGGATATTGGAGTTTTTGTTCATCAAATGACTGCTCAAACAGCTGAATATCAGTGACATGGTGATTTATTTTTGCACCAGACCTGATGTGTATTTAATCAATACACGCCAGGATGCGCGGTCCGGAATGCTCTTAACATAATTGTCGCATTTCAATAAATATAGTTCCTTATAGCTCCCCATGTATTTGACCTTGACTGTGACGCAACTAACAGTAGTTTTGGTACGCATGTTGTATCACTACTATCTATCTCTCTGGTTGTGAAATGATAAAGTAAGGGAATTACAGTGGAGCAAATTGTTGGCGGGAGAATGGAAATCTGCAACTTTGTGTAAAGTAAGATACATTTGAAAATACCTATCTAGAAGCATTGATTCTGGATTCACCATATTTATTCTGGAATTAATATTTTCCAAAAATTGACTCACGTGATAAAATGCAAATTGAAAAAGTGAAAGAAAAATAAAAAAAAAATTGTTACTAAATCATTTTAAAATTAACTATATAGAAACATGTGAAGCGCAGCTACGTTTAAATACATTTCTGTCCTCCAGTGTAAATACGGTCTTAGTTTGTGATCAAGTGAGAGTATTTTTTAAAAATATTACTTTTAATAGCCTTCATAACCAGAACTAAGTTTAAGACTAGGTCTACATAACATATTCTTTCTCCTCACTTTTAGACAAGATTTCATTCCATCGTAAAGTCTGACAATTTTGCTTGTTATAGATGTACGAAGATGAAAATTTAAGCCGCCCAGTAGTGCACACGTCAGTAATAATCAATATAGAACTCACGTATCTAGTATGTTCTGTTAAGAGATCCATATGTGTTATAAGAATTACATCAGTTAATTTTCGTATTATACTTGAACCAAGTAGAAGTGTAATGGTACATAATTTCTATTTTTAATTTTCACAAGAATATTCTACATCTCAACGTAAGGTCTGCCAGTTAAGGCTTGTTATAAAAGTTGAAGGGAAAAAAAATAACTCTGTCGAGTATGCTGTCACTCCACATACGGTCTTTGAAGTCAAGTCTACATTTCCATTTGAAGATAATATCATATTAAATACATCAATGCAATTCAAGTGATGAATTATCAATAAAAAATGATTTACATATGTAAGTTAAGGTAGGTTTATTATTGTAATGTGATGTTTTGAATGTTCTAGTTTTTCCCCTTTTTTGCTTATTATTAATGAATGAAATATATAAAAGTGACATCTGCAGCTGGTATGTAGCCGTATTAGTTATTATCGCTAAAAGTAATGATCTAACTTTAAATTTATATATTATTTATTTTAATTTATTAAAGAATCAAACAAGGGATTTGTCTCTTCTCATTAACATTTGTCTTTCCATTGAAAGTCATTATAAAATAAAAAAATAAAACATTTTATTTTAACATATGTGACACATACTTGAAGCAGTTAAGTACAATATCAAAGAGTTGGAAAGTAGGAGTATTTTATAGCAGTTATTTTGACATTTTTTGCTGTGTGGCATAAATTACCTTCTCAATTTTTGAGGGGGGGGGGGGGTTCGTTGATGATTTGGTTTATTGAACAAGATGTGGGTCTATTATTAACTACATTCTGGGAATAGAATTTTAACTCACCGTTCAAGGACAATGACTGGATTCGAAACTTGGACAAATTAGAGTTGGTTCCCACAATACAAGAGCTGACCTCGACATCATTTCTGTAAATATTCTAGATTTATAGAATTAGTAGAACTGAAACTTTCAGTGATCTATGTAGAACACTGTATAATATGTCAGAAATCAAATGTTGGAAAGTATGTATGTATACGCATCATATATTAAAGTTGTCTGACCCCTGCTGATTTTTATGTTTTGTTTTGTTTTTGCAAGTCTCCCAATATTGGGATAGAGTTGGGGACAACTATTTATTTTTTATCATGAGCTCAAAATTCATACTGTGGTAACTGATATGAAGATGAGTCATATTTTGACCTATTCATATTCCCCCCCCCAACATTTCAACCCAAAACCCTGTCATTCACCTATGCATTCCTAATCAATATTAGTTGTGGTGGACACAGCTGGGGTGGGAATTGGAGCACATGTGGGGTTATGGATTTGTAGGATTGCCAACTCCTCCACAAGTGTCATTCTTGCTATTTCACAAATTTCTCCTCTCTGCATGTAGCTTATTTCATGGTGATCACGTGAGTACCAGAATCTATGTCACATGATGTTGCATGACGATGATTTTACGATTGGTGCCATCTAGAAACGGGCAGTGGAATTAGAAGCATCATCCAAAACTAAAACGAAAGGTAGCAGCTTCAAAAATAATCTGCGCAGGCTAATTATAGGACCGCGCATAAATTTGTCAAGAATTCTTCTTTATGATTATTTTGGCACTTCAAGAAATTTGATGAGGGATTCATTATGGCATATTTGCTTTCCTCGTATATGTAATGTAAACTGGGTTAGCACATTTAAAATTCAAATCTATGTGTTTGAACCTTTTAGGACAGTTTATGTATTGACTGTATGAGATTATAAGATTCAAGACGATTGGAATTGTTCACTAGAAACATACTGAATATTCTTTTGTGATTGAAAATGGAAAAAAGAACATAGAAGAAGAAGAAGTATCATGCATCAGTATCTCCATTGGGTATTTTCAATAAAAAGTAAATCTAACTTCACACATCATGTATTCTTACCAGCAATTGAAAGCTCCTCATTCATTGTGATTAAATCCATTGAAAAACAGACTAAAGAAGCTGAAAATTGCTTGATAGTTTTTTAATGGCTCGTTCAATGAACTTCCAACGATCTTAAGTTTTATACAAACATTCATTTCATTGGTCTTTGTGGATATCCAAAACATTTTGAATTGGCTCTAAAAGCCTTGCAGTGGTCTTAGAAAATGATCTTTCGAATGTCCCTTCATCAGTATTTCAGTGGTCTCTCATGAACTTTCAAAAGTCATGCAAGTCTTCAAAACCTCTAAATTTTTTTTTGGTTTGAGATCACGAAAGACCGTTGTCTTGGTTTGGTGTTTCCAAGTATCTTAATTGATTTTTCAAAGATTCTAACATCAGCCACTGAATCTCGCAGTGATCTCTCATTAGTCTTCTTGGTCTCTCAGTAACTTTCACGCTGTTCAAGCACTACAGGATTTTTGCTTGAAAGTTTTCTAGTCTTTCAATGTCTTTTAGATTTTCGAAGCCATTCCACATGACAGCAAATTCATGGATAAAACACCGTTGATCGTGTCACAGTTGGGTTACCTTTTTCTTGAAACACACTGTAGTTCTTCATTGACCCTCAATGAAATACTTGAGGGTATCTTTACTTAAGTTACCTCACTTAAATTTTAATTCACATTCTCATATGCTACTGTTGATTGTACTACAACAATCTATGATCCGCAATGAAATTAAAAGGGTAAAGCTTAGCTAATTATCTAGATCTATTCAGTCAAATAAAGGACTGATTAAATTGATTTTGTACTGTAGAGAGTTAAAGCCACTCTTCTTTATCTTTCTGGTGCTGGCGATTTCTGAGAAGTTTAAAGAAGATAACCACCATAAATTGTAGCTACACTCTCCCTGCGAGTGAAGAAGCTCTTTGTTGAAAAAGTATAAGTCATAAATCTGTGCACCCTCTATTTTCATTCTTTGAAAACCAAATCTGTGTCAGGTGTTTGTGCAGCCATACTTAGAGTAAGTAACTCTCTGCGGGTTTATCATTAATAGCCCAAAGTACAGATGGTATTGGAATAATAATTTTTTTTTTAAGTTCCATAGTAACTGTTTTTTGGTTCTTTGTATTGAGAATGAGTTGCTCATGTTTCTAGATGTCATATTGTGTTATTTATATATGTTTTTGATTGGCAAGGGCTTATAATAGACATTAAATTTTATCTTCTTGTTTTCCCCCTATTGAAAATTTTTTGTCTATCACCCATGAATCTTACGATGCTGCACAGTGTAGTCCCTTGACATCAATCAGGAATAATTCCTTTATTACCCTTTATCAAAATGCTTAAGTGTTCTTTTTTTTGTTACCTAAATTCAATCATGCCATATTTTTTCATAGCAGGGATCTATAAATTATATGTAACCAATGTATGAAGTATTTCCATATCGAGAATGAGCAAATTATTTGTCTAAGTGCTGTTTGAAATCACACTTTCTTTTTTTGTTTCTGTGTTTTCCCCCTTTCATTTTAGTTCTGTTTTTACTGTATGTCTCTATTTATTCACTTTGTAGTTTCCTTTTCTTCTTCTTCCTCCAAGGTATTTTATGTGACTAATACTTATTTTGTATCCATTCATTCTTTCTTCTCAGATGTCACTCTAACTTTCTTTTTATGTCTCCCCTGTTCTTTTTAATTCTGTTATACATTGTTTTGCCTTTTCTAATTCACTCTGTAGTTTCTATTCCATTTCAATTTCAATTTCTTATTTTTTCCCACATATTTTTAATATAGTGCACAGGTCTGTAAGTTGTTTTTATCCTGTTTTTAGCTCATCCGGCTTGAAGAGCCAGATGAGCTTTTGCCTTGGCATGGCGTCCGTCCGTCGTCTGTCCACAATTTCAAAATGCTTCTTCTTCGTCATTTCAAGTCCGATTTCAATTCTGTTTGCTTTATATGATAGCACTAGTTGGGGGATTCAAACTTCTACACAGAATTTTTAAACTCATTAAATATGCTAAGTTATGCACATTTTTGAAAATTCACAAAAAATGCTTGTTTGTTTTTTGACTGATTTTGATTTTTTTTGTTCCGTCTGGTAGAGCTACATGAAGTTCACCAAACTTCTACACAGAATTCTGAAATTTTGTCTAGAAAATTATTTATGCTAATTTACGCGAAATTTATTCATAAATCACAAAAATTGCTTCTTCTTCGTCATTTCAATTCTGTTTGCTTTACATGATAGCACTAGGTGGGGGATTCAAATGTTTCACACAGAATTTTGAAACTCATTAAATATGCATATTTATGCACATTTTTAAAAATTCAACAAAAAATGCTGTACTTATTTATTGACCAATTTTGATTTTTTTTTTTTTTTTTTTTTTTTTTTTTTTTTTTTTCTTGTAGCCTTCTGGTAGAAACTACATTGAGGTCACACGTTCATTAATCATACGCCGTTGCAGAAATTTCAAAATTTATGCATAAGAAAGTAATAACATTGTATGTTGAGAGTTTTTTACTTGTCAATCAGTATTTATAAGTTAAACATCGATGTTTTTATTTCTTTGGGAGGTGCCGGATGAGCACCACATCATTGTGTATGATGCTATTCTCTCTTTCCATTTTAGCTTTCAGCCCCTTGCTTCTCCTTTAGTTCCCTTGTTGTTATTCTCTTACACCTTCTCCAGGTCCTGTTCCTGTTTGATGTTGCCTACCTCTCTGTTTCTTGATTTGCTGCCCCTCCCAACACTCTCTTAATTCACCCCTTTTTTGGGTTAACTGTAATGTTATGTCATTCTGTCTCTGATAAAGATTGATTTGTTGAAAGCTTAGCTTTTTTTTTTTACTCAGTTTTATTCCACTAGCTCTCCTTTTAATGAATAAGCAGTTCATTTTTTTTTTTTGCATTTAATGAGGCAAGTGATGGTAGTGGGTAGTGATAGAGAGAGACTGATTAGAGACAGGAAAGAAAAGGGAATCACTTGGAGATTCATAGGGTTGGTTGTGTAGTGTGGGGGGGGGTGGTAGTGATGAGGAGAGAATGAGAGGACATTATGTGTATATGCATGCATGCTCTGTAAAAGTGTTGAAAAGGTGTGTTTTTTAGCCTTCCGGCGTAATCGATGATTAGGGGTAGGCCTAATTTCAACTTCCTTAGCAATTTCATCAAAAATAAGGGGATTTTCAGCTTAAACCGCTGTTTCTTCAGTACAAATGTTCACTGTTTACGTCATTTAGAGGTATGTTTTTTCCAGTATGGTGTCAAATAGTGGTGCAAATTTGTGATTTATTGCATACACAACGTTTAGGGTCCATTTTCAGGGTGTGTGACATGCATGGGTTGCACCTCAAGTTTGTTCTTTGAGTGACCCCCACCCCCCTCCACGGGGTTATTTACTAAACACACGAAAGGGAAGAGAAGGGAACTTCAATAAGGAGATTCATAGGGTTGGTAGTGGTGGTATCATTGGTGGCGTGGGGGGAGGAAGAGTAGTGATGGATGGGAGAGGAAAGCTGTCTCAGTGGAATACAGCGAAGATCCTGGAGGAAGAGAAGGGAAATCATCAGGAGATTCATGGGGTCGGTATAGTGGGGGGGGGGACCATCATATTGGTCCTATGTAAACTTTTTTTCAGACCCACTATGGCAAACCAATTCAAAGGACGGTACATTATATATTACTAAAACTGTAAAGCCATAGCCAAGTGAGGGAGACATTACAAAAGTAGTTTATAGGCCTACAGACATTGGTAGCAGTTGCTACAATGTTTTGCTCATTATTAAACCAACATAAAAAATAAAGTTGTTATAGATTCAGAGTCTGATATTTCTTTTTGGTGGATACAAAACTATAGTATAAAGGGTGGTAAAATTACAATGCAACTTGACAGGTTTCATCCTCAGGCATGAGGGACGTAAAATTGTTAAAACAGGATACCACTTGGTAAGGAGGCACTGGGACAGCTGTTTAAAAAAATTTACATTGTAGCATACTTGAGGGGGAAATGTCCTTATTGTATCCATCTTTTCCACGTGATTTTTGCCTGTTCACCATGGACATGGCAGGCCCCTAATTTTCCTCTTCCCAAGTGAGGTGAATGTAGGGGCCATAGATCTCTGCTAATGTACTATACAAATAATATCTTTTGGTTAATTAAGTAATTTAATTTGGATTAAATTGGACTAAGCAATTTTCTTTTACTGTCTTTTGTTTAATAGTTGATGTCAGGTGGGCCAGCCTTCTTGCGTCCTGATGGAGAACTCACTGTACGTCTCTGCTACATCAACTTCAATGGCGCCCTCGCTCTTCAGGCTAGCCAACAGCATGCCGATGAACCAATTACAGACGAGTTTCTGAATCTTCATTGCAAGCCAGCTGTAGATGGCATCCTGGTGAGTTTGAGTCATAATTATTGCGATTCCTTCTCTTTTTTCAGAAAAATAAGTCAAAGATTACATTTACTGGGTATTAGTTAAGTCAAACATTTATTTTCTTCTGATTGTCAGAGATATGCTGAGAGTTAGTAGAATGTTGATACATTTAAAACATTTTATGTATAAAGTTTTTACAGGCCATTGTCCTTTATTTCCCCTTTAAGATATAATACAAATGCAGTGCAGTAGGCCAATATTCCACTTATAACAAGATACTTGGGATCTAACCAATTATCAAACACATAAATTTACACACATATTGTTTGAAAATTGGGAACAGCAGAATATACAAAATCTTGTTGCTTTGAATATACTATTATGCTTATGTATCATGCATTGATGCCAAAATGACTCTTAAATAAGAACATTATCAACTATCATTCGCGTTTATTATACCTTTGTAATATCCTTGTAATCATAACTTTCTCTTTCTTATTCACATGTAAGGCCATTAAACGATGGGTTCAGCAGCAACTGGAGGGTGGCAAGTAGATTGAGACTTTCTACCAGTCAGAGTCAGCAATCTTGAAAAGGTTGGAAAATCTTTGTGACAGTAAGAAGGATGGTGACTGTATTCATGCCCTACAAGGTTTAAATATATCTTTGTTTGATGTCTTTCTCTGAATTGTTATTTCTTACTTTGTCTGTTCTGCAGCGGGATAAACAGATTTATTATTTTCTTTTAATCTTTGGCATTTAATGCAACTTGGCATACTTTCTAATTTTTTATTATTTGGTTTTTTTGATGTTGATTGTGTTATTCATACCCACCATCTAGTGCCATGTTTAAATATATAAACAGTACTAGTTTGTTTTGTTTCATTTAATTTTTCTTTTGTATTTGTTATAGCATTGACCAAGCCTCAAATATTTCTCATGTTGAGCTTCAGAAATGTTTTACCCATACATGTATGTTATTTAATTCATGAGTTAACAAGAATACTTAGCCTACATGTACTATACAGTGTGTTCCTAAAAAAAGGTAATCAAAGTTCAAAGGTCAGTCATTTCAAGAATATATTGTTTATTTTTTTTATTTGTTTACTAAACTACTAAGTAACTCATCAGCTTTAATTTGAGACAGTGCTGACGTCTAAACTGTAATGGGTCACAGAGTTAGGGTCCTTTAAAGGTGATAGGTACAAAACCCATTTTTTTCCAAGTTTTTCGTTTTTAGGGTATGAAACCAACTTTTTATAAATTGTTGGTTTCATAGTTTTAGGGGGTTTTGTCACACAATGTTTCAATGAAATGCAATCTCATTTGTCAAGACCTATCTCAATGGCAATGAGATGTGTTCGCAATTAGGAGTCTCCTGAGTCGTGGAGATGTTGTGGCGACGTCTCCTGAGACTTCAGGGCGTCGAGAGAAAATGGAACAAGAGTCAAACATGTTCAATCTTTTAGTAGACCTCTTTTAACGCCAGCAAGTCAAAACTTTTAAACCGTTTGATTTCTTTTAATTGTTAGCAAGTTCCGACAACGTCTCTGCGATGTCGTGGATACTAAAGGGACGTCGCGGCAACCCCGCAAAGACGTCACATATAGACTTGATCGTGTATTAAAGAAGTCTACTAAAAGATTGGACATGTTTGACATTTCTTTGATTTTTCTCGCGACTTCCTGCAGACTCAGGAGACGTCGCGGCGATCTCTCTCCGAGACTCCAGAGACTCATGCATAATCGAAAACCCATGTCATTGCCAACGAGATAGGTCCTTTTACAAATGAGATTGCATTTCATTGAAACTTTGTGTGACAAAAAACCCCAAACCTATGAAACCAAAATTTTATAAAAAAAGTTGGTTTCATACCCTAAAAACAAAAAACTTGGAAAAAATGGGTTTTGTACCTGTCACCTTCAAATGACCCTAACTCTGTGACCCATTACAGTTTAGACGTAAGCAATTTCTCAAATTTAAAGCTGATGAGTTACTTAGTAGTTTAGTAAACAAATAACAAAAATAAACTATACACTCTTGAAATGACTGACCTTTGTTTACCTTTTTTTAGGAACACGCTGTATATTAAAAAATGTGCAGTCTAAACATACATTACTTCTTTTTATTTCAGTGAAGTGCATTATGATAAGAAAATATAAAATTCCATGTCATTCAAACCTTTCTATAGGGTCTATAACATTTTCTCTGGCTCCAAGGGGGGGGGGTGTATCATGGAAGGACTTGTCGGACGTTTTATTCGCCAAACTGTTATAAGCTACTGAAATGCTTGCATCTGATTGGCTATGACCAAGTATGTCGGATAAAATGTCAGACAAGTCCTTTGATGAAATGCCCCCTGGTCAATCCCTAATTCTACTCAATAGGCCGAATTCAGCCCTGGACTAAACAAAATACTTAATCCTAACCCCAATCCTAACATAGGCCTGACACCCTCAACCATAACCCTAACCCTTGATGTACAAATGAAGCCTGGAGCCTTTGTCTCTAGAGCATTTGTCATTTCCTCATCATATTTTGTCACATTTGTCTTGCATTATCTTCTTATAATATTAAGCCAAAACAAGATTGTGTTATTACACTTTTATATAGTGATGTCACTTTTTTTTGTAGTTTAGACAACTGTTTATTTTTTTATGTGTAGGCCTACCTCAGTTAGGTATATATTATGACTTAATATATTTCTTTTTGAAAGATATCTATAGCAATATTATAAACGTATATATTCAGTACTGCCTAATGCCAATATTTTTATGATATTACAACTCTGTGTTTTGATTCTTGGATTATAGTTATAAATCTATACATGATGCGTAGTCAATACAGTCCACTCCTGTTATATATGATTGTGACCATGCCAATTACATTGTGAAATCCTGTAACGTTGGCACATATACACAGGATATATTTAGACATATTTCCAATTGGTCGCCTCTTTACGATGAAATCTTGTTTTTGTGCTTGTTATAACAGGAGTTGAATGTATACTGCCTAATGCCTCCTACTAGTATTACTCTGTGATACATAAAGCTTATATCGTCGGCTGAGAACCAGAAGGGCGCTATTACAGATCAAAGATATTCCGTTGAGAACCAGAAGGGCGTTATTGCCATTGACTTTGTACAGCAATAGCACCCTTCTGGTTTTCAACGGAACATCTTTAAGATGCAACAACGCCCTTCTGGCTCTCAACAGACGATAATTATGTTTGTAATTCTTTCATTCATTGTAACATTTTTTTTATGGTGTATGATATGATGTAATTGAAAATATGTATATATATTGAAGAAATATATATTCTAAGTAATTCTGTGATTTATATTTTTCTATTCTAATAATGAGATAACATTTACCAAAATAATGCTTCAAATTTGTAATGATCAAATAGGTCTACATACAGGAGTATATGACATATTATTTCCCTCTTGAGAGCTCTTTGTTTATTGATATTAGATGATATAATATATAGTAGATTTGTCTGCAATTAAGTCCTGACCCCAAATAAGTTGGTCTTGTCAAAAGCAGAAAACTTAGAGAAACAGATGAAGAAGTTAGAAGAAAATAAGAATAATTTTATGAATATTTTTATGATGCAGAAATAGCTGATCACTATGACAAATTGATAAACTTGCCATTCATTTTCTACATTGGTTTATCATAATTGCCACCTATTTGTCAAGAATTCTTTTGCTCAAGTTATATTTACTACATTATGTCATCTATACACATCCGCATTCTTCCCATTGAAAAGAAATATATCAAAACAAACTTTTCAGGTCTTTAGAATGGCAAAACGATATATTAAACTATTGAAATGAATGCAAAATATCTCTTTTAATCATTGATATGACATAACATTTTTCTTTTATGATATATAGGTTCATATTTGATATATTCCCATCATTCTGACAACTTTCTTGACAAATAAAGTGAAACATTTATGATAAAAAAATTCCATTAAGAAAACAAATAGTAGAGGACCAGCGTATAGACCCCGTGGGTATTTTTTGGGAACAAAGGTTTGAAAGTGATTTTGAGTTGCTTATAGGTCACTAATCAAAATTAGCTTGGTTAGTCCCCTGCTAACCCCCGGCAACTCTCGTAGGGGTCAAAATAAGGTCAAATTGGGGCCAATAGGGGGTCAAATTTTTAAAATGCTCATATAGTATCAAAAGACAGTGCAAATTGTTTGTCTCTTTCTACTGAACAAAAAAGTGTACAGGATCATATACCCATGACCTCCCGATAAGAAGTTATGGCGGGAAAAGTCAAAAGGTCAACGAACTTTCACATGAAGGCATATAAGGCCTATACAAGCTAAAATTGTTAGGATCGACAAATTTTCGTGCTTTTGGTGTCTATTGCTACTTATTATCGCTAAGAAAGTTAATTGAGACTATTTCTACATAAGAAAATCATGATCAGTGGATATAAGGGGTCAAACTAAGGTCATTTGGGGTCAAATTAGTTAATTTAGGATCAAAATATGGTAAAGAGTTAAACAACTCAATTTTTTATTTTTTGGGGGTCAAGTTTGGCATCAATAGCTGATTAAAACTAACAGATTTGTATTTCTAATCCAGAAACCACATTCAATAAATGTAAGGGGTCACGATATGGTCAAAAGGTCAATCGATCATTTCCGGTCAAAATGTTACATAGACCTAGAGATCTTGTGCTGCAATATGTACACTAGAACCCCTTAAGCCATGAACTTCAAATTTAAAAGTAGTACGTGCCATAATATGAAGACAATCTAATTTGATCTTATAGAGTGTAGGTGAAAGGTCAAGGGTCACAAGGTCAACTTATGAAATTCCAGGTATTTACCACGTTATTGCATTATTTTAAGGAAAAGTTTGATCTTAATGATATTCATCAGATGCCAATCTCAGACAATTTTTAAGTGTACAGGATCATTATTACCTGACCTCCAAGTAAGAAGTTACGATGGGAAAAGTCAAAAGTCGAACAAACTTTCACAAAGGCATAATAGGCTTTACACAAGCTAAAAATTGCTGGAATTGCTAAGTGGTCGTTTGTATCATTATTCATTGTTGATTAAGAAGAATAATTGAGACCAGCTGTTTCAACATAAAGAAAGATCATATCATGTAGAAATATATAGGGGTAATTTTGTCAATACTGTTAAGCTTGTGTGTAAACGGATGATTAAAAACTAACAGAGTTGTGTTTCTTATCCAAAACGACATCATAAGTAGTATTTCAAAATGTCAATGGTAATGGTCAAAGGGTAAATCGATCATTAGCCAATTCAACATGACGTGAACTGATGTGCACTCAGCTCGTATTGATTACGAAGTATTTGGAATATGAATTCAATTTGATGATATGACCAATTATCCTAACAGAAGATACTATTGAAGTTGAAGAGATATTAATCAAAGGTCAAAGGCACATATTGCAAATTATGGCATTCCAACCTTCCAACCCTTTTTAAAATCACATATCAGAAAGAGAAATCCTGGCAGATACGGCAGATAATCTAACGAAGATTTGTAAAGGGAGTCAAAATGATATATACCGACTATCCTGAAGCTCTAACGATACATGATGTAATATTTATCAAACATAATTGGTTAGAAAACGAGACAGATTTCACAAAAAGTTAGTCCAGTAAAAAGTCAAAACAAGATAAAGATGGTGAAATATACGCCAACAAAGCGCACTTCTCGCGCATGATCAGACGTTTAAAAAGCTCTCATGCAGAGTTAAAAAAAAAGAAGTAATGTAGACATAAACCTCTGGGAAACTTGAGAATGTACCAATACACAGTCTCATATAATGAGATTCTTTTGCATGAACATCATCATAGGTTCATGTCTCAAATAGTTTCTTGGATAATTCATAATAGGGGCAGGTATTCTTTTAGGTTAATTCCTTTGACCTTGGACAATTGACCTTAAAGAGAGATTTATGAATTGAACAGCTGAAATCAAAGCTTTCTTCTAAAACTATCGTTATATTGAGGTAATTACCTGAAATTTCATAGTTGACCTTGTTGACCTTGACCTTCACCTACACTCTATAAGATCAAATTAGATGTCTTCATGATTATGCGCACGTACTACTTTTAAATTGAATTCAGCTTAAGGGGTTCTAGTGTACATATTGCACGCACAAGATCTCTAGGTCTAGTAACATTTTGACCGGAAATGATCGATTGAACCCTTTGACCATATTCATGACGCCTTACATTCTCTAAATTGGTTTTGCGAATAGAAATATAAAACTCTATTAGTTTGACATCATCTTTTATACATGACTGACAATACACACAAAATTGAAGCGTTTAACTCTTTACCAATATTGATCCTAAATGACTCATTCGACCCCAAATGACCATAGTTTGACTGCTTAATCACTGACATGATTTCTTTATGATAATTATCTCATAACTTTCTTAGCGATAAAAATAGTAATAGACACAAAAAACACGTAATTTGTCGTTCCTGCCACAATTTTAGCTTGTGTATATAGCCTTATCATCCTTCATGGTGAAGTTCGTTGGACCTTTTGACTTTTCCCGCATAACTTCTATCGGGAGGTCATGCGGTTATGATCTGTACACATTTTTGTTCAGTAGAAAAGAGACAAACAATTTTGCACTGTCTGTTGAACTATATACGAGCATTTTAAAAATGACGCCCTATTGGCCCCAATTGACCTTATTTGACCCCCACGAGAGTCCTCGGGTAGCAAAGGGACTAACAAGCTAATTTGATTAGTTGACCTATAAAGGCATACTCAAAACCACTTTCAAACCTTTGTTCCCAAAAAATACCCACGGGGTCTATACGCTGGTCCTCTACTAAAATGACAGGTACTGCCCTTTGTCATAACAGTTTTGTCTCCTTTTTTGCCATTTTGTCATAGTTATCAGCTATTATTGCTACAAAAATATATTTTTAACTTTCTAATGTATTAGTCTGATTTTCTGCAATCTTTATTTGATATGTTTCTTTATTTTAGAACCAACATATTTTGGATTAGGACCTTATTGTTTTAACTTACTAGATGTTATGTCATCTAATATTCCTGTTTTTGTTTTTATTTTTTAGTTCTTCTGGCATTGTCATTCCTGATATGAATATTTACGCCACGCTTATTCCTGAATAAAAAGCTCTTAGATGGAAATGAGCCTTTTCAAAATGTCATGTAATGATTATATATTGGTGCTATTGGATAAATCTTATTAGAAATACAGTATATTCATCAAAACCAAGAATTCTTACGTTTTGCCTTATTTTGTTTACTGAGTTTAGACTATGCTTTATTGATGGCCTTTGTTTTTTTCAATTCCTGTTTCGATAATAATAATAACAGCATAAAATGTTAATGTAACTTCTATCTGTTTGTGTAAGCAATGCATAATAGTGCACATGAACTCCTTTCTTCAAAAGTTCTCACGATTTGAGTAGAATAAATAGTTCTCAATCGATACACACTCGCACAAAACTGTGAGAAAAAAAATTATACTATGATGTCGCACCCCACTCAAAACCACATTAATTTGACAACTTTGGTATCGTTTGATGGATCATTGCTATTGTGACTCATACTTGAATTAAATGGCCACAGTAGTTTATGGTTCTTCCCAGAACTTTTTATGAGGTGATATAAAAGAGGGGACAAGGTTGTTGCCTCAGTGACTGTTCATTTCTAAACTCCTTGCTTGGTTTAGGTGGAACAAATGTATATTTTTTTACAGGTTTATCCCGGATTACGGATTGTTAGTCACTCATCCCTTGATATTTAGTGATAATCATCCACAATTGTTTTCCCAGTCAGTCTGCTAATAGGTTGCTTCAATGACTTTCAATGCAGCGCACCTTTGTGGATACAGGATAAAATAAAATACTGTTTCACAAATGAAAAATTCTTTTTCAAAGCTATTCCATACATTGTATCATGTTTTCGTAAAGACGGCCAGAGCTGAAGCGTGTAAAACAAATAGTAGCGGGAATTTCCCAAGTGAACATTGTAATCTATGTATGATTATTTGCAAATGGTGGTGTTATCGACATGTTCATGTAATAATAATAATAATTAATTATTGTTCCAGTGGATTCACAATTGGTGATTAGAATTAAATTAGAAATCTAATTAAGAAGTTGTTTTTCTCAATTGGTGGCAACAAAATATGTACATACATGCGATATGAGTGATTCTATAATTATGATTTAGCAGAATTTTAATGATTAATGTTCTGATCTTATAGCTAAATTTTCCTTTGAAATAATGAATTAGTTCATAATTGTGTCTTTGCTATTTGTGTCTCCTCCAAGAAATTTCATATCTAAATACCTCATTGGAAACCAATATGGTAAGTTCTCCTTTTTTTTTTTACCCCACCACTTTAAAAAAAATGCGCAGCTATATTAAATTGAGAGTCGACAATCAGGATCCTTGTTGTATTCACTTCTTGCATAAAGATCTTGGGGTATTTATTTTATTTTTTTTTTCAAATTTGCAATTAATCGTAACTATGTAAGAGTGTTTGGAGTTGGATCCCTTGGTCTCAGTACTGTTCGGTCCTACCTTTATCAAGAGCTTTATATATGATCATCGGAACAAGGGGGTATGGGGAAAGCCAAAGTACTACAGGACCCTTTTCATAGCTTTTCATTTTGGACTTCTTTTTAAAGAATAAATCACTTGATTTCAACCATTTGCAAATATAGCATCTCTCTATACAATAATACTGCTTAAGTTCATTTCCACCCAGCATAGACATCTTCTCACTCTGTCTTACAACATTTTCATAATTTCGTATCGAACTATGATGCATCAAAGTGGTTGTAAAGTACTCAAATCCCAACTAATTATTGTGTTCAATGGTGTATGGACTGGTTCTTTGTGTAGTAAGTTAATGCCATTCAGCTGGTGTTCTCACATAGGGGGGTAATGGACCGTAAGATATATTTCCCCAAACATTCATGTTCGTAATTTAGGAATATTGTTTTTCTTTGAGATTATGGATCATTTTGCTCTCAAAATCATATGTAGACCATTGTACATGTTGAAGCAACCTTTCAGTACAACAGAAGTTTCAGCTGTAATGAATTATAAATGAATGACACCCTTTTATACTAGCTGGATAGAACACCTTTCATCCCTCTTGGATTGTATGTATTGCATCTTGGTAGATAAACTCCACCCTTGGCATAAATTCATGTCGGATGCGGATTATACAAAACCATTAGAAAAATTGAAGGTGTATGCATATAACTATTGTACATCTTCGTTTATGTAGATCAAGTCAGTAGATGTGATATATTTTAATGATCTGGAATAATCTTTGCCCTACATTGGTCATCTTTTAGATGTTTTCTTTGGTGTTATACCGATTTCAATATCAATGTGTTCTGAATATGGTATATGTTTATAATTGGTATAGTTGAGGCAAGGCAAATTTCAGAAAAGATTTAGTCGTTGGATAATACTAGTTGAATGCTAAACTTGGAGAAGAGGAATTTATCCCCCCCCTCTCTCTCTCTCTCTCTCCCT
>CALNVZ010002100.1:59480337-59533497 GCA_940671915.1 Paracentrotus lividus | reverse complement strand
TCATGCAGCCAGTGCTCTTGGATGCATAGAATATCCGTTGCAAGTAAAACCCTCGTTAACATGGTTTCTATGCTTTTGAAACCCCTTATGTTAAAAGTTCCGATTAGAACTGATGTGGAGTCTGCAGACGAGGAAGAAGTTGCAAACTGGATTGAGTTAGGTTTATTACTTGTTGGTGGTGGTTGATGAGCATTTCGACCGATGGTGGGTGGCTCAGTACACCCGGAATAGAGAGAAGTTGCATCATGCTCATAAGAAAGTGGTAGGCTCCTTCTAACATTGTTGTGTGCGATCCGGTTGAGGCACGGCCTGGACGAAAACCCTGGTTTGAGGTTTGTGACACGCTCATGTTCGTTGCTGTCATTAGTTTATTGGTGTTTCTCTGTTGAGGTGATCCAAGGATGGGGAACTGATTTAGTGATTGCAGGTTTAGATGTTCTTGGTGATTATCATTTGGCCTATGATGATTATCATTTGGCCTATGGTGATGCTCAGGAACTGTCATTGGTTTATTGATGTTTCTCTGTTGAGGTGATCCAAGGACGGGGAACTGATTTAGTGATTGCAGGTTTAGATGTTCTTGGCGATTATCATTTGGCCTACATGTATGGTGATGCTCAGGAGCATGTGTCTTGCGTTGTTGATTCTTGGTAGTGTTGGAGTAATTTAAGTGTGGAGATTGACGTGCACTTATATTCCGAGGGCTATTTTGTCTCCCTACAGCCGAGGCTCCATTCCTTGGGAAAAAGGTTAGTGATGGGATAGTTGTGGGCTCCTCTGTTCTTATCAGTCGTGTAGGTTGTGGGATACGGTGAGGAGTGTGCATCGAAAAGCCCTTGTTGCTTCTGGCCTTGATAGGAGATCTCCTGTCTTTGCTTTCATACTGCTTGTGAGTGGTGTTATGAGAGTTATTTGAGGATTGCACTGTAGATTGCTTGTTGTTATGGTTCCGTCTCATGCTTGGTGAATGACCAGGGGATGGCATCCTATTCCCTCCTATAGTAGGATTTTGCATTGCATGTTTGTCAACCAGCTTGTGTTGCATGCAGGGTCTGCTACTTTTGTCATTAATTCCCTGTTTTCCATTGTCAGCGAGGGGTGCGAACTTGTTGCTTGTGGTCACAGAGTAGACAGTTGATGTATAATTATTTTGGGCATTGGATGCCTTCTCCTGCACTACATGTATGTTACTTGACTGCTTTGCTTGGTGTATGGGAATGTTTACCTCTATTCCGTTCTTCAGGCACAGTGCATACAGGTAGTCACAGTCAAGAGACAGTTTTCTTATGTCTCCTTCCTTTTTCAGTATGGTGGACTGCGTGTTTATTAGCTCAAGCTCTTTACTTTCTAATGCTCTAAGTTGTATGCGCTTTTCTTCTTGTGTTTTACTTGATGCAGTTCGAAGTTGATTGAGTTCCACGTGTAGTTTTTCATTTTCAGTGATCAATACCACATTGGAGGCAGACTTGGCTTTGATATCAGCTTTGAGTTTAGTTATCTCATTTGCCTTCTTCGCACACGGGTGACAAACACTTTCTTGTGTTTCAGTCTGGGTACATTGTTCTATCACAGCAATGTGTACTCTGTCATTGGAGATGGAGTGAGAGTTTTCTCTTACTGTAGTTTCGCTTGTATTGGTTGACACATCCTCTGCAGAGCCACTGGATGAGATGGAAACATTTTGGAAGGAGGGCGACATAGGAGTCGAGAAGAATTCTTGTGAATCGGGATCGTTGGTTTCCCCTACTCCATTCTTATCAACTATTGCCTGGCTTGCATCTGATCCCAATAGTGAGCAGGACTTACAGAGAAAGGATTCATCCTCCTCGATAAGTAGTTTTCCCATGTCCTGGGCAGTACATTTGTTATTGTACCAACACTCACAAATGTAACACTGGATCGAGTCCTTTGAAGCATCTTCCTGGCACACTGGACATGTCATTGAATCATCCGGCTCTGGGTCCGATTCCACATGGTCGTTGAGATTCTTGGGGGAACATTTTGGACACTTATACGGATGTTGGTCGTCATCAATAATGTCTTCTAATTCATATGGTTGCAGCTGGGTGCAGGGGAAGTGGTACCATTTCTTGCACTCACAACATTCAATTGTATCTTGACATGCATGTTCCAAGCATGAAGGGCAGGTTGATGTTTTGTCAGATGGGTCGCAGGCACAAGGACCCTTGTATACCAAGGGTGGACGTTGATAACTGCTCTTTATTGATTCAGGGATTTCGCTAGTTAGGAATCTTGACATGGCAGTCAGCAAGGATCCTCTGGGCTTGTCCACCAGGTATTCTCTCATTTGCGGGAGCATGGTTTCCAGGAACAGTCTGATACGTATGCCTGTGATAGTAATCTGTAGTGGTGGTTCATGTAATGCGATTGTGAATATCTTCTTGTTAAATCTCTTTTTACTCATCGACTTCAGATGAGCAGTTACCCACTCTTGATTGCTATTTTTATCTCTTTTAGGCCTGGAGAATGTAAGTCTGGTACAGTTGTTTATTTGGTGCTCGTCAAGACTTTGGAGCATGATTGTTCTGAGGAGAAGAAATGGCTATTTCCATAAAATAGGAACCCATTGGCTGTGTATGGTGTCCCCGCATTTATATCAATGTTTTATTCACTACAATGCTACTAATTTGAGTTTCCTTAGGTAGTATGTGTGCACTGTGTTTCATAATGTCCGTATACAAGTTTTGGGGCGCGGAAAAATTATAATTGGCTTGTTACACGAGCAAGAAGTATGGTTGTTGAATAGGTTTTTCCTAATGTCGGCGTGACATTTTTTACATTAAATGTTAATACATTGTTTGTGTATTTATAAGTCCTTCATTTTTATTTATTTTTATTGGAAGTAATGTCTATCAACTATTGTTTAAAATTCTATGCAACTTTTCCACAAATCGGGTGCTAATTTGCTTTCCAGAACATTGGACTTTTAGCCTCACGACGTAAGCATATGGTGTCCCCGTCCTTACGTATATAAGGTATTTCTTTGGTGAAATATTATTAAGCACAAACATGTTTTTTGCCAGCAAATATTTCATTTTTTAGCATTAATGAACGAAAATGTCATTTTCATCACATTTTCTTTGTATAGAAAGTACAATACATCGTAATTTTTAGAGTTTCTTTGATGATGCGTTCATGTTGTGTCCCTTCGATATCATAACGTCGGTCATGAGTTTATGCCTCCGCCAAGCACACTCAAATTGAATTCATGAACGAAAGTACCGAATTAAACTTGCCCCGGATGTACCCCCCACGTGTATCTTAGGCTCGTTCAAAATAGATGTTTTCTGCGCGCTACAAACCACGATGTGCACTGCGAGTCCCGCTCTAACGTCGGTGGCACTTTCACTGAAAATTACGCCGGAATCATCAGTGAGCTCTCAAAAGTAATGTAAGTACGATTTTCTGTCGATTTTAAACATTATAATGATGAGTTTTTATTGTTTCGATGATTACGAAAAGCGTAAAATATCGGGACAGTTTTGTGCTCGGTGGTAAAACGTTCTCACATGCAATGTTGCTGTTAATGGGAAACCATGTTTACCGTGTCCCCGCTAACGTAGTACCGAGCATGCCGAGTATTGACGATGAAAACACTCCATCTTTCATTGCAGCGGCATAATTTTGCAAGCAACACCTGTCGCAATTACTACTTACAAATACACTATCGTTTCATATCCAATATTATGCTTAAATTGCCATAATACTAGTCGTTTGGGGGGCACTGTACACCCAACGTTAGCATTACGATGGGGACAACATAAAAATCCAGTGTCCCGTATGCGTCGTGTCGTGTAGAGTAAAGGACGTTGTACGTACGCTAGTACTGGTCGGTACATGCACTTAGGCCAATTAAAAAAAAACATGTTTCTCGTCCCCGCCCGCCTCGTTTTTTGAGGCCGCCTCAATTTTTTTTATTATCTTTTATTTAAAAAAGAAATAAATAAATTTTTTTTTTTTTTTTTTGAATTTTTTTTTTCCCCCCCCAAAAAAAATCCCATCTTGAAAATAATATTTTCAACGTCGTAGCTTTCTTCATAGACTCTTTTGTACTCTTCCTCCAGTGTATATGTTATCGTACCATCTGATATTAATGCATTTGTAAACGTCTATATTCAATTTCTGGCTCCATGCAGCGTTCATGGGATTAACAAAAATCTCAGATGGCGGCCATTTTGAAGAAAAAAAAAGCCCCTCTTTTTCAATTTTTTTGAAAAACCTGGACGAGAAACATGTTTTTTTTTTACTTGTCCTTACGTGCTGCGCTGTATGCACAGAACGATGAACAGTGAATGAATGGAAGTGAATGAGAATTCTATGATAAACCAGTAAATTAAAATACTAATGCAAATCTTTGACAAATACATGTACATTAATATTTCATTGAAAATGAATGGTATTCAATTTAAAATTCAAGTTTTAATTAACTTAACGTTGACGTAAATGATAATCATACTTGGGTTTGTTCACAAGAATTCACTAAAAAAAATGTAGCTTGTGGGAAAGTGTAGACACAAACTGTTTTTGAGTTAATTATTCAATCATTTCAATGAACTTGTAAAATAAGTAAAATTCGGTGGGACACCGTATTTCATTTGAATTTGATATTGACCGTCATTTACATGTATTGTTATCAATGAATTGAGCTATTTTAATATATTAATATGCCAAAACGCTATCAACTAGAAAGTATATAACTAAAAAGTTTTTATAATGACACTGTTTGATTAACTGTCATCCATACTTTTTGAAAATTCCCAGCTAAATGAATCAATTGTGAAAGAATCAATTATAAATTTATTTCACTCATTTTTCGGCTCTAATCTCACTTAAGCAGAATTAGATGGATGATTTCAAACTCAGAACCACTAGCTGATATTTTTTTAAATTATGCTTTAAACCATATTATGATTTATGAAGTCAATTCTTTTTTATTTAACAGGGTTCACTATTGAAGATGGCTCGCCAATTCAAAGAGAGAGGGGTGGCCTGCAGAGGCAAAGCAAAAAGGTCACCACGCAAAGGCAAAAGGTCACCGTGCAAAAGCAAAGTGAAAGAAACTAAAAAAAAAATCAAACTGCCCTTTGCTCTCCGCATTCGATGCCAAAATCGAGAAGCTAGTGGCCAATCAAGTGGGGCAAGTCAGACAAAGAGAAAAAGTAGAAGTGCCAGTACAAGTTGGAGACATAAACTTAAGCAAAATGACCCCCAAAAATACCAAAAAGTGCAACAAAGTGGAAAGTTGTACAGCCAGATGTACCGCCTAAACATGGCATTGGCCGAAAAGACTTTAAAAAAAAGAAACCTGAAATCAGAGGAAAGAGAAGAAGCTGAAGAGTGGCTAGAGAAAAAGAAGAAGTACAATGAGAAAAGTAGAATCCGCCAGCGAAGATTTGCTGAGAAAAAGAAAAAAGAAAGGGAAGAGAACAAGAACAAGCCACACATTCCTGTGACGAGGAAACAAGCTGATAAAAAAAAAGAGTATGAAAGAAACAAAAAACAGAAGCAGCGTGAAGCATACTCAGTCGAAAGACATGAAGCAGTTAAAGCGAGGAGAAGAGAATTATACGCACAGAAGCGGCAATGTGAAAAAGATGTCATCTTACTGGAAAGAGAAAAGAAATTAAAAGCTGACGAGGAGCACCTCAGGGCAATGGAAGCGGAGATGAGAGCGAGAGAAAGGCAACTCCAACTGCATGAAAGAGATGAAGACATAGAGGCAAGAAAACGCCAAATGAAAGAATTCAAAGATGCTGAAGGGAACGATGTAAGATCAAACCCAGCTAGACGACAGAGCTTGAAAAGGGCATTACATGCTTTACCCAGCAAGACACAACACTTTGTTGGTACTGTTGTTGACATTCTGAACAAAGCTTCTCCTACAAAACAGGCAGCCTTTACAGGAGCAGGTGTAAAACTTACCAAAACCGCAAGGAGACAACCTAATCTTGAAGAGGTGGTCACTAAAGGACTGTCATCAAGGCTCAAAGAAGACAAGGGAAGTCGAAAAATTCTAGCATCGATGCTTAAGCTCATGAAAAAATACCGTCTGCAAAGACAGGCCTGTAAGCGGTTTGGTGTAAGCAAGAAATTGATAAACAAGAAATTGTCAAAGCAAGGAAGGCCAAAGGTCAACTTGGAAACCGTAGAGCGGGTTCATGAGTTTTATGAAGTTAACTCGTCAGAAATGCCCGACAAGCGACTGGTAAGCAAAAAAACCGGAAAGGCTAGACGCATTATTGATACCTCCATTGCCATTTTACATGAACAATACAACAAGACCTATCCAGATCAACAAGTGTGCTCTTCCAGTTTCTATGCACTCAGACCTAAACACGTAAGCACCAAGAGACAGGCAAAATATTACGGCTGTCTTTGCGAATACTGTGAAAACCTGCAGCTAAAATTGGAGGTACTAGCCAACGTGAAATTTAGAACAGTGTATGACGTTGCTAATGCAACTCTCTGTCCAAAGCCAAGTGCATCAGCATTTCATAGGCCAACCTGTTTGGAAAGAAAGTGTGGCAACTGTGGTATCCACAAACTGGACGATATATTTCATGACAAAGAGCCACATGAGGAAGTTGAATGGAAAGCTTGGAAAATGGTCAACCATACCTGTCACACCAAATCAAACAAGGCAAAAGAAGTGAAGAAGCGTTCACTTGTCACCAAGAAGGGCACTGTAGCTGATCTCATAAAGCAGCTTAAGGATGAAGCCAATGACATTGCTGTACATCTGTTCAATAAAGACTGGCAGCATCAGCAGTTCTCAAATCTGAAGACAAACCTACCAGAAGGAGCAGTGCTGAGCATTGTAGATTTCTCAGAAAATTACAAATGCGGTTTCCAGAGAGAAGTGCAAAGTGCATACTATTCCCAAAATTCAGCTACTTTGCACCCAATGGTGAACTACTACAAGTGCGAGACTTGTCGTGAAGTTGTGCAAGAATCCTGCATTGTAATCAGTGACGACCTTCGACATGATTATCATTTAGTGCATGCCATGCAAGCAAAAGTCTGTAAACACCTAGCAGAAAAGAGAGGGCTGAATATCAAAGTTATGTACAGATACTCTGATGGTTGTGCTAGCCAATACAAATCGAAAGGACCTTTCTCAGATGTGAGTTACTTCAGAGAAGATTTTGGCTTCCCAGTCATCCACAGCTACTTCGGCAGCAGACATGGAAAGGGCCCGAGCGATGGAGAGGGTGCGGTCGTGAAATCTCAAGCGTCAACAGCGGTTCTAACTGGCAAGGAAGTGATCAGTGATGCAAAATCGCTGTACGAGTTTTCCAAGAAGCATCTAGACAAACAAAGCGAAGGCGGCCAATGTTGCAAGAAATTTCTGCGCACATCATTCTTTGTTTCACATGCAGAGGTTAATAGAGACAGGGAAACCAGATCTATAAAGTTGGTGAAAGGTTCAAGAAAGCTTCACTGTGTTAAGACCATGGAGAGTGGAGTAATTTCAACTCGAAATTTAACTTGTGTGTGTGACACCTGTCTACTTGGCCATGGAAACTGCAGAAACAATACCTATGTAGAGAACTGGAAGAAGGTGGACCTTAGAGCTGCAAATAAGCGAGGTAGGGGCCAGGGCCAGTATTCTAAAACTTTAAAAAAATATATACATCTACATCACTAAAAATGTTATTAGCAGATGAGATTGTCATGTTTTCCTAGGTTGCATAATGAATCCCAGTATACAGTATCTACAATTGTTTTATCTATATGTCACAATTTTTGGGGTAAGTTTCAGCATATGGGCCTAGGATGTTTCATGAAGATATTTGCATGATGATTACTTAAATCACCCTGACCATGGTCTCATTTGAGGCTAGAAATTACTGCAGTTTGATTCAGATTTGACTCTTGGAGAGATTAAATCATGTCAATCCCATCTATCCATCTAGGGAACAGATTCTGAAAGAGATCCTGTCACCTGAAAATTCCATTTGGGAGGTTAAATAACACCTACAGCTATCTCATATCTTATAAGCAACATGTCATTCACTACCCATGTAATGTAATCCCTCACAGGTATGAGAGTGAGAGCAAATACCACTGCAGCCCCAGCTAACCCAACCAGTGACGTTTTCACAGCTGTTGTCCCAGATGATGTCACAGCAGAAAGACTAGACCCCCCCACAGCTGTTGTCTTACATGGTGCCGGTACGCCTGCCACGCCACGTAGAGATGATCCCCCTGATACTATGAACATGACAGAACCACAGAGCTCTGATGATAGTGAGAGGTAAAACATCTATCATGTTGGGAAAAATTTGGCCTTAAGGCTTATGAAAGTATCCATGTTGATCACAACATGTAAAAACAATAAATGGATATTTGTTGAAAATGTACTTATAACTATGTCCTGTACAATAATATTCATCTTGAAATTATTTAAAGCTCTTCATCAACACTAACATTTATTGATCTGAATATTTCAGAGATGTCCCATTTTAAATATTTATTTCATGTCTTCTACCATAAGATATAAGTAAATTCATTTGCAATATTAATCTTGGGATATTTTCTCTTTTTTTCTTAATGCATTATAGGTACCAAGTTAATAGCTATGTTGCAGTGCATTTTGGAGTATGTGGCAACAAGACGGATAGTACCAAAGGAGTGGTTTACATGGCATTGGTAAGCTTGCTGGCTTGGTTTGTGGGTATGCTCTTACTCTTCTCTCATTGTAATTTTAAACATTCGGTATTTCAAGAAAAACAAGTCAGAGCATTGAGGAAAGTAAACTGATACTTGCTGTACCAACCTGTACACATATATGCATTGTACTTGTGTTTCACATCATGTGGATAAACCATCCATGGATAAACTATTTACCTTTGCAGTAGACTTACCCGTTATCTGAGACATCACCAGGTGCTACAGTGGAACCTCATTATAAAGAGGTCGGATATAACAAATCCCTCTTATAACAAGGTAATTTTGTTGGTCCCAGCTCTTCTTTGTTTTGTTTGTTTACCCTGATGTAATGAAAAACCTATATAACAAGGTAATTTTCATGGTCCAAGGACCTCGTTGTAAAGAGGTTCCTCTGTATTGCATTTTTTACCTGTATAATTTACATTGTACTTGATTTTCTGATTGATTTTTACAGATAACTGCTGTTAGAGGTGATGTCGTACAAGTCAAATTCCTGAAACGTACAACCGACGGTTTCTACAGCTTCTCGCAGGAGCGAGAGGCTGGTCATCCGAAGTCAGACATAGTGGGAAAGATGCCAGAACCAGTTATGCAAACTGTTGGCAGAAAATATTTGTATGAATTTGATCAAACAGTGCTGTCAACCTTGTCAGAAAAATATGGACTGAAGTAAATTGGACAAGTGGTGCACTGTACTATACTGAATAGAACAAATTCTTCCAACATTTTATTTCTTGCATTTGCAGGCTGCTAGACCATCTGCCGTAACACGCTCATATCAAGCAAGCATACACTGCACAGAATCACTCTTACCCAGTACCTTTAAATTGTGGCAAGAACAGTTGCCCCACGACCAGCACTTTGCCTTGAACTAATAATAAATTTGTTTTAATGTATAATTTGCAAGATTTTGAAGTTACTTCCAGGGTTGGTTCAATTACATTTTCAGTTACTTCCAATTATTTTTGGATTTTCCTGAATTAAATATTTTCCCATTCATTTACACACAATTACAGTAATTGTAATCGAATTTGAAAAAGTAATTAATCACATGAAAAATGAAATTGAACCCAACCCTGACTGTTTCTCTTTGAGAAATGTTACATGTGCAAATTTCTTATCCAAAAGAATCTACCTCATTTCTAAAGTGTCCTACTAATGTTGTGGAAATAGGCATCGTGCTCGTTTCGATCCCTTCCTTAATTAGTATGAAGCAGTTTACATCCGGGATCTTCCGTGAAAGTTCACTAGATGGTCTGTAAACATTCACAGAATAGCATGTTTGCTATCATCAGGTGGGAAATATAAACCTTTAGCCTCAACACAACTTGTAAAACAACTTGTTAGTAAGAAACTATAAATTAGAATTCAAACAAATTCGTACTGAAAAGGTACGTAAATTCAATTGAACAAATATGGAAACAGCACATGCATAGTTTGTGTTGAATTGTATGGAGTACTGCAGGCTGAGCAAAATAAAACAGTATGTGATGCTTGGAGGCCTCCTTTCGTCTTTGGTAGACACTTCATAGGTTCCTGGTAAGAATGAGAAATGTGGAACATTTGGTGTTAAGACAATTTTTATGTAGTTTGTACATTGAATTTGAATTTAAGAATTGACAATATTGAGATTTTTCAGAATTTGAATTTAAGAATTTGACAATTTTCAGAATTTGAAGATTTAAATATTCCTCCCAGAAGTTTGGAACCTCATTGTAGGTGACTTTGCTGGTCCCAGCTCCTTATAATGTGTATTTTTAAAGTTCTTTTTGCTGAGCAAAATAAAACAATATGTGATGCTTGGGGACCTCCTTTCGTCTTTGGTAGACACTTCATAGGTTCCTGGTAAGAATGAGAAATGTGGAACATTTGGTGTTAAGACAATTTTTATGTAGTTTGTACATTGAATTTGAATTTAAGAATTGACAATATTGAGATTTTTCAGAATTTGAATTTAAGAATTTGACAATTTTCAGAATTTGAAGATTTAAATATTTGGTGTCCTCCCAGAAGTTTGGAACCTCATTGTAGGTGACTTTGCTGGTCCCAGCACTTTATAATGGGTATTTTTTAAAGTTCTTTTTTACCGTTATATGACAAGATACCTTGTATAACAAGGTAGTTTTTATTGTCCCAAGGTCCTCGTTATAACAAGATTCCACTTTACTACAACACAACCGAAATAACACTCTCTAACTTCGCCTTCTCATATAAATTTCAAAGAGAAAATACATTATGGAAAAAATCAGGACTTTTATCTGACTTTGAGTAAGGGAGAGTGTTTCTATTGTTGAAAGTGTATCTCAATGAGTAGAATGTAAGTTTAAACTAAACATGAATGATACTTATCACTCACTTGCAATCACCATTTCGGGCTTGTGGTCACTATGTAAGGGGGACACCATTTTTTGGTGTCCCCCTTACGCGTGAAATTACAATTACATTTTGGGGCAATAAACATTTGTTGTGTATTTTTGCATGCCATTGTTTAATAAGAAGATTCAGTGCTTCATATATTGTGTTTGAGATTAAATTATTATTAAGAGTGGCAAGAATTGTCATTTCCACAGAGTTTCTTCTACCATATGTGTCAAAATTTCAAATTTTACAGTATAATGGGTAAACTGTTGAGATTTTTTTTTGTTGTTTGTATTGAAATGATCCAAACAAGAAGTTGTTCAATGTGAAATGGCATCAAAAACAGACATGAAAACAGAAAAAAAAATTAGAAATGTAAACCTCTTGAAACCAGTCTGACACATTGACACCTTGGGTTTGGTGTCCCCCTTACACGTGAAATGTGTTAGGAGCGTGCATGCTTTGGACTAGCCCCACTTTGATGAATTGTATGAAATGGTGAAAATTTTGTTATTTTCCAAAAATTAAGCTATTTAGGAAATAAAAAATTATATTTTGATGAATTAATAAGTGAATCTAGAATTTGACGTGTATGTCACACATTGAGGTCCTATTTCATGGAAATAGCCAAATGCCTCATGTTTGAGAGTAAGGGTAATCTCTTTCTCTCCATTGCTGCGGGTTTGGTTGGAGGTTGCCTTGCAGTAATCCATGTCTACTGGGGTTTTTACCATGCCAGCTTATCAGAATATTTTGGTTGAATGTAGTTTTGCTGTTTTGCTTTGGAAAATTGGAGTATTGTATGGCAGTACTAGTAGCAACTGATGAAAATAATTGCAATCACTCTACTCTTTGAACAATGTTCAGGTTCACATTCATAAAATTGCACCACTCTGCACATTTAGAGCTTTGAATACAGGTACATGCAGGGATGACGTGACATTCACAGAGGGAGTAACGAAGTACTAGATCTATAGCAACTAACTGTTACATGCACGACAGGTTTACGAGGAAAGGAAGATTGGCAGGTAGAGGTAGTGGCACACATACATGCAGGGTTGACATGAAGTTTAGGGAGGGAGTGATAGAGCAAGCTAGGCACATAAACAGCACGATCGTGATGAAGGGGGACACACAGACATGTAAATGCATGCGTGACAAAGAAGAAGCAATGCCAGCCAATGAGGTATCAGCCAATTCATGCAGTTGATAAAATTTTTACAGCATTAAGTAGTTTTTAGTAGAGTCACAGTGGCACACAGGATACAGAAAGGTGAATTAAATAGGTTTTACCTCAGTTCTTGGGAGTCTGTAGTTGCCAGATGAGCAGTAGATCTAGCTGGAATCTTATTTCTTGACTGACTTGACTTGCCTTGACACTGACAGACTAGATCTAGTACATCTAGTCTCTATCTTGTTATGCAGAGACTGAAGAGTATGTTGATAGCTGGTTGATAATACTGATCTATTTTACTAATAATGGTCTGATGAAACATCAACAGTACAGGAGGACTGAAGTATTAATTTAAAGTTGAACCTGGAGCTGGTTGGTTGTGTGAGCCAGGTCTGCATTGAGGATTTCCCGCCAAAACTGCTTGCTAGTGGTAGCAGTAGGCCAACATGAAAATTGGCATGTGGGACCACAGTGATCATCAGACATTGACAGCTTCCAAAGTTGGTTTAAATTCCACGATTCAGACCATTAATTCGGACATAAAATTAGTTTATACTGACTACAGACAATTTGGGGAGGCTGCATTCGGGGAAGAAATGGATATTTCAGCACAAAAAGACCTTTAAAAAAAGGTCAGAAAGAGAGCTACATGAGAGTACACACGCCCGATCCGATCTAACTTGGATACGGACCTCAGTCTGATTCTTATTAGTTTGTAGATCTAAGCCTATTTAGAGAAAATACTGAAATCATTTGTATTGATTACATTGTCATTGTGGAAAACGAAAACTAGCCTACAAACTAATGCCGATCAGACAGAGGTTCGAATCCCAGTCACGTCTCGAATCCCAGTCACGTCAGAAACCGAGGCTGCTCTGTCCTCATCGGCGGCCCCCTCCGAGGGATACGGCCGGGGGCCGCCGATGAGGACAGAGCAGCCTCGGCCTAGTCTTTCAGATGACGTCAAAGGTTGGTCCAAGGCGGAAATAATCCATCAATATGCATCGCTACAACAGTCAGTAGGACCTGACTGTTGATCAAGAATTTAAAATCTACTCAATCTAAAAAAAATTCCCAACTTACGACAGTTTGAATCCTAATAGATTTAATCTAAGCGAAATGCATTTAACCCATTTGTTGTGTCATGACATGGCTCCTGCTAGTTGACAAGTCCTGGCTTTGAAGTCAATTCTAATGTAAGTTCGACCTAGACCAATTGCAATTAGCAGTTTGGGCACTGAGATTGCCTTGGAGCAGTAAACGGTGTCTTGGTCAAAAGCAGATCTATGATGGTACTTGAGTCTCTTAACTGCCTTCTGAAAAATGACAAATAATTTCCATGATGTAAGTTGTACATTAACTGAGAACTTCTTCTTTATTTGGTACTTCAAATATGAATTGCGATTTTGTAAGCCTGCTTACAATAGTTTTCCTGACATTACCTTTTCAGAAGTATGATAGAAAGTGTGAAAGCGAGACGGAGAGGGGCCCAGGACTTTGAAGGCTACTACAGTCAGCTATGTGCTCTGCAGGATTCCTGTCCTTTGTCTGCAGTCAAGGCCCACCTTGAAGATGGGGTCCTGGACCTGAATGCTGATAGGATCAGACTACCAGACTGGATGCCTATCCTCAATGCTCTGCGCATCAACAGAAGCTTACAGTTTATCGCATTCAGGAGTTACTTTCAGAGCAGCAAGCAGGAAGGTAAAAAATACTTTGTGTAATGCTAATAAGTGCTTATTTTAATTATTAAAGAACTTTTCATCCATTTTCATAACTTACATGTAGGTCAAGGCCACTTTTTCAAATTACAAAACGAAATGTCTATAAAGGGCACCGAAAAAAGGGCACCGAAAATATCTAATGCAAGGCTGGGACTTTTTGAAGGGGCACTAAAGAGGGTACTAAAGGGGATATCAAGTGCCTGTTCTTGAACTAATTTAAGCCCAGGTTATTGTAGAAAAGAAGAACATGTGCACCGCAATATGATACTACATGTAGTACTCTGATTGCAATACATTATGAAAAAATATGACTTTGCCATGAGATGGAAACCTGAAAAGAAATAAATGCATCGACTGGAAAGGGTGACACTTGAATGAGATTTATTTACATAGAACCGAAACTCATTTCTAACTTTTGCTAACATTTTATTTTCATGATAATTGAACAGATTCAAGGTCACATTCTCAGACCCATGTCCGTCGACCTCCACCGGTGAGGTCCAGAGATATTACACACCGTCTGAGCATTGCTTTGAGGGAGTGTCTGGCTAGTAGTGAGCAGTTGCAGCATGTGGAGCTACAGGGCTTGATGCTTCGAGAAAAGAATATGGCGTCACTGTGTAAGGTACGAATAGCTGTCTATTAAAAATCTGTATCCAATTTGAAAGTCAGTCTGTGATCTGGTACATGTACATCACTAACACAGGCATGGTTCTGAAAGAAACTTGCACATTTTATTTTTTCTCTCAAAGGACAACATCTTCTACATGTACTTGGTTATGATTTTGTTCACATTTTGTCAAAATGAATGTGGGTTTTTTTTTTATTTCATGATCAAAAATTCATCTTGAAATGTAATATTTTTCTGTAAGCAATACGATGTTTATGCCAATTCAAAATATGATTGTTTTAAGTAAAGCACCATTGTGTAATTGACGCATTGATTGACCTGGCTCAATAGACCATTTCATTTATTTTAAACATACTCTTCATATCCGAAATCTTTGCGGAGGCTTACCTAACATAGCAACAATTATATGCAGACTAGATTCTACATATTGTAGTTCATTGTTAAACAAAAGGTTGTTTGAATACCTTGTTACTGCGCTATGTCCCTAGGAAAGAAACATCCATAAATTATGAACACTAAGTGACAGTCAAACACATCTTGATTAATTTCAATCTTCAGGGTCTAGCGAAGAGGATATGTCTTCAACACCTGTCCCTTGAGTACTGCCCTATTGGACATCGGGGTGTGGAAGTGCCAATGCATCAAGAACACGCCCACCATCATCTTCAAAAATAATTTAACTATATCATATTTCATCCAATTTTGATTGAATTTTCTGTGTTGTACTTGTTATATCTTACTTTACATTTTAAATCATCTGAAAACCAGCATGGATTTCTCTTTTAATGTATTTTTAATCGTCTTATTTCTATGTACATACATGTATATCAAATCAAATCAATCAAATCAAATGATATTTGTGGTTATTCAAAATAGGCTACATGCAAAATGGTGATTTCAGTAAACGTTTGTTCAAAATTGCATCCTCATTGATTTCATACATCAGGGTCTAGCGAAGAGCAGATGTCTTCAACACCTGTCCCTTGAGTACTGCCGTATTGGAGATCAGGGTGTGGAAGTGTTATGCCAATGCATCAAGAATACACCCACCATCATCTCTCTCAACCTCACTGGAGCTGGACTCACGTGGAAGAGTGCTGATGTAATAGCCAAGCTGGTGAAGGTGTGTATTGTCTTTCACGTAAATCAAAAGAATATAACCTTTATCTTCCAAGATGGCAATTCCTGATTTAAAGAAGACCTGAAACCTGAATTTTGATGTTTGAGTTCCAAGAATCACTTCAACTGGCCAGGTTGTCTGGCTCTTTTTTAAATACATATGTGTGACATTAGGATTGCCTTTGATACTTTCATTAATAGTAGATTCATTTCCAGACATAAGGTTTTCAGAAATTATGTACCTAAGTTGAATGCTGACAAAATAATTTTCTTCCTTGAAGGTGGACAAAATAAGATTGTGAAAATTGTAATCAATACACACTATTTGAAAATTCTGTTTAATGCATTTTTAAGACTTTATACAGATTGTTGTACCTTCTAAAACAGAACTGGACGGAACAAAAATTTCCATTACCTTAGCATTTACAATGATTTACAAATTGATGAATTTATTAACCTATCTCTACATTAAACTTTTTAGGCACTTTTTTAACAACACTTGGCTCAAGGATGTAACCGTTTTAAATATATAATCATGTGGGTTTTTCATTTTACACATATAGCATCAAGCAACCCGAAGGCACACAGAGGCATGGAAAGACAGCCTTAGGTATCGTAGACCAGACCTGGATCGTATGCCAGGAATAAGAAGAATCACCATCAACAACAATCCATTGATCAATGACAGAGGGGCCAAGGCACTGGCTGAAGCACTCAAGGATGACCTATGGCTGAAAGGTGATACATGGTGTGAGAGTTCATCTTTTAAAGTGAGAGCGAACTGAGCAACACTCTCATTGACTGTGTGTTATAAATTGCTAGTCTTAAAGTATACCTTTTGAGATTTACAAAACGGTGTATTAACTAACCTACAATTTAATTTGAATTGGGAATCTAAAATGTTTTGAGGGGAAAAGTATGTGCATTGCTACTTGGCAACATGATTATCACGGTGTGAATTAATTGAGAAGTGAAAAGTGTGTTTTCATTCAAATGAGCCTGAATTATGAGACTGCACTATCATGTCTATGCAGGATGTTGCATTGTGGGTTAGGAATCAGGGCAGAATCGAGTAGTTGAGAACTTGAGGTGATGCTATACAAGGCTGTTAGTTCGTACTGGTTTTAAGCTGATTTCCGTTATTTTTCTGTAGTTTCAATTTTCAACTTATTTTAGCTTTCCTCTGTACTGTACAAAAGTATAGGATCTCTTTCATTATCAGCTTTTTCAGCTCTTTTTTTTTTGTTGGTCACTCACACCCCCTGATAAGAACTCACGCACACTGGCAAGCCCGCTTTAAAACTGACACTAGCACGAACAAAATATATTACTGGGAACGGTTGTGGTGGTTTGTCTGCCCGTGAGACTGATGTACAAGATGATAATGTGATTATGACAATAAAAATAATATTTTTCCTCCTTCATGATTGAAAATGTATCTAAGTACCCATAGATTTTGATTAACATCACTATAATCTAAGCCTTGAGAGAGATACAAGGGAAATGATAGGTAATGTCGGCCAACTTCTTATGTCTTACCATCATGAATGCATGCTAGGCTTGACTATCATGTAAAAGAATGAAAACTACATTCTGTTCTGGATTTTCTTACTGCATGGACGGATGGTCATTGATGGGAGATCCATGTCCAAAAGGGCTATTGATGCAGGGTGATATTTTTTGGTACCTTTAGTAATTGCAAAGGTACTATATGATGCACTGAATGGTACCCTGAGTTACCAAATTATATCCACCATTTTGTCTGATATCAGTAAACAAAAAATTACGGCTGTACCGTTACTTACCAAAATGTGTGAAACTATTTTCTGTATCCTTTATTAACGTTAAAAACTCTATTATTGTGTTCTACTTGTTTTGTGCATAATATAGCAGTGTCCATATTGTTCTGCGGTATAGTTGTACTATTATGATTATTATTGATATTATGATTACTTTGGATGAATACAAGATGGCGCTTCATGGTGCATCATGTTAAAAAAAACAACATCAAACCCATATTTTAGTATTATTAGAGTTTCGAGTTAACAAATTATATTTTGCTTTTTATTCCCCTGCAGCTTTAGACATGCAGCACTGTGGTATATCCAATGTAGGAGCAAAGGCATTGTTAGATACCCTTCATCATAATACCAGCATTGTTGTATTGGACCTCAGGAGGAATCCACTATTAGGTAACTTTCTACTTCTCATTTGTTTTCAATATTTGTAAGATTAATACTGGTGTGGTCGAGTGGATAAGTCGATAAGTCGGCGGACTTACGATCACAAGGTACGCGGTTCGAATCCCGTCCATACCACTAACATCCTTCGGCAAGGTGTCAACCTGCAAATTTGCCGTACTTGACCCAAGTGAGGTGAATGGGTACCGGTAGGAAGAAATTCCTTGAATGCTGTGAGCGCCTTTCGGGGTAGCCTAGCTAAGCCGGGTAATAATAATATGATAATGCGCCTTGAGCACTCTACAGAGTGGATACGTGCGCAATACAAATCACATAATTATTATTATTATTATTATTATCATATTCTTTCTTTGAGTACCATGTTTGCATTTTTGTACTTACACTTATTGCCAATTCAATCGTAATCATTTAATGCTGGTGGTAGAGGATTTAAAAACAGCAATAGTGAATAAAATTTGTCTGTAGACTAATTTCCAGTGTTCATACCTTTTAAGACTTTTTTGTTTTATTTTGAAAATCAAAAGAGAAAAATCGTCTTTTTTCCCTTTAAATATATGTAACAAGCAAAGAGTTAATGATTGATGATGGTATTCTTACAAAGACTGATATGAATTTAAAAGTTTTAATATTTCTGCTGCAATACAATTGAAATATTTAATTAGTTTGAGATTGATCTTGTTGCATTCAAGGACTTGCGACTGTATTTTACTTACTTAGGTTCGACAGGTGCTATTCAGCTCTTATTATTCATATTTTATACTTTGGTTTTCTGATGTAGAAACAACATATTGTCTCTTATTTCCCATTGAACAGTCAACCTTAAATAGCCACTTTGTTTACTGCTTTATTGTTTAGTGGTAAATACATTTGACATAATATTGTTTTCTCCAGACAAATTTACTGTAGTTAATGATTCGTATTAGAACTTTGATAGATACTTTATACGCCATATATTTTCACGACTTTGCTTCAAAACGGGGAATTCGCAAGAAATTTTTTTTGCGAATTTATTGTATTTGCATTCACTTTTTACAGAAATACCAGGAAGTGAAATTTTTCATGTTCAGTAAGTCACAAAATTCCCCCAAATAAAACCACCGCAAAATATTCATTATTCTCTCGATTCTTAGCTCCTTTCTCCCCACTAAACCTACGTATCTCTTTATCTCTCTCTCTCTCTCTCATTCTCTGCCTAAGTAATTCCTTGTCCCATCTTTCCATTTCTCTATCTCTCTGTTTTCCCCTTCTCTAATATCTCCCATGTCTTCCTCCCCATAGTTATTAATCCCATTTCTTTACCTCTCTCTTAGACCAAGATCTCTTGAAGGCCGTTATTGAACAAGTTATGATAAACTCGGGAGGACAAGAAGTGGAAGTAAGTATATGTACTTTACTTCCCTCAACCAAGATGTGTATTTACGATAATAACATTTCCCTCTGTAGATTCATTTTCGTTACCCCCTTTTCATGTTGCGTCAAGTGGTGTTTATAAGTTTTTATGTGATTAAATTGATTTAATTTTGATTCACTTAACATAACTTCATCAGGACTCCACACTAATACAAAGCAACAAAAATAAATGAATAAATGAATGAATGAATGAATAACAAATAAAAAAAAAAGATGTGTAATTCATTTGCACAAAGTTCTTGTGAATATTTTGCCACTTTCCAAGAATTTGTTTTTCTTTTTGCCTATTTGTACCCTATTTTTAACGTTCAGTCAATGTTAAGCCCTGTCTTAAGTCATTAATCATAAATGATACACTATCAAATTCTATTCTTATTCTAGTACAAATGGCTGAGAGCAAGAAGCCCTAAGGATTCACCCTCCAAACAGAAGAACAAACGACGAGGGAGATCATCATCCATGCAGATGAGGAAACCAAGTAGCAGCAAGAGCAGGATCAAGAGCACATCATCACATTCCCATAAGCCAGAGAGACGAACAAGGTCCAAATCAGAGAGTGGGATCACCGTTGTGAGTTCTAAGGAAGACTTGGAACCGACTGTGACGAGACCTGGACCTGGGTTTGTTCCATGGAGAACAGCTGCTCGAGCTAACCAGAGAAGGTGAGTGGGTCCATGGTGTTATCGACATTGATGGAAAATTTTGGATGGCATTGTATAACTCGCATCATTTTACATAGATTTTCTTACTTCTACCTGTAAACTAATGATTTTCACATTAAAAATGGCCATTAATGTAAGCTGTCATTTTGTTATCCATTTTTTTCTCATTTATTTTTGTGCTGTGAAATAAAGCCGTGCATTGATTAAGGAAATCTGTTTTAAATTGAACGTTGGCATGAGTTCTAGAGAGCAAGTGTTATTCAATCACTTTTTTCTGTGTTTTTTTTTCAGATTTGTAATGCAATCACTTCTATTGCTATAAGATTTCTTTACAGGTTTGCGAGATAACGGCAAGGAAACTCGTCACTTCAGTTTCACACCTCATTCATTTGCCATTAAAAAAATACACTGAACACTGATATACTATCTTGAAGTTGTCCAATACTCCCCAAGTAGTGTCTGGATCTTGTATCTTTATGTAAATTCACAATATGAGCATTCAGTCTGTTTTAGATCCCTCAAGCATAAAAAATTTGCTACCTCTAATGTCTTTCAGCAAGCATATGCTACCCGGTGACCCAGGGAGTCCTGATGGTTCTTCCACCCCGACCAGACCCGGAGCATCGTCTATTCATGTCCATGTTGGTAGCTCCAGTGAGTTTGACACCAGTGCAAAGGACAGTATGGCCACACCTTCTACTCACATGTCCACCTCTTCTACAGGAAATGGTGCAGAATACAAAGATAACGTCAATCGCAAGATTAAAAATCTTCAGGTAAAGTGGAATATAGGACCGCTTTTCTCAAAACCATTGTGAAATTCCTTTGAAATATATGTTTTATAATGGGAATGTTGTTGAACTTGTACTTATGACTGTTTCATGATGTTCAGCCGGGAACATGCATTGTGTTTGCAAATAATTAATTTTGGGTGTCCTTGCTTGCCCCAATCAGACGTCTAGTGTTGAAGATTAGAAACAATTACTGTTCCCTGAAAATCAGCATTTGTTATTATGATCTTAACTTACGATTTTATGTTTGATGGTGCTTTTGTGTAAATCTGTTGATACATTACTTTATTGAGTAATGATAAATCAACAATAAAGAACAAAGGATAATAGTTTACAAATATTGACACTGAGAACAGTACATTTAACTGAAGAGGGAAAAAATAGAGTTAAAGTTCAATTGTGATTGACTAAATCTTAAATAGTGCTAGGGCATTGTATAGATTTGCTACTGAGACACTAAATTAGGCCACCATGTTCTCCCAACCCCAACCATATGGATACTATATTGGTGAAAGGAATACAGGGGAAACCCATTATAACGAGATCTGATATAACAAGTTTCCTGATATAACAAAGTTATTTTGCTGGTCCCAGCTCTTTGTATTTTTTATTTTTTTTTACCCTGATATAACAAGGTAACTTCTATGGTCCCAAGGACCTTGTTATAATGAGTTTCTACTGTACTACATGTCTTCAATAAATGTTACACAGGTTGAAGCTGAGGAGCTGAGACGGCGTCTCTACATAGAGAGCAAAGCGAGAGCAGCATCAGATGAACATGTGATAGAGCTGGAGGTGGCGAACAGTCGATTGAAGCATCAGCTTCAGCTCCTGGAGGCCAGGGGGCCTACTTCGCCCCTCAAGAAACAAGGACCAGAAGAAGGAGGGGAGAATGGTGAAGATGAGGCCTTGCTGGAGAGCATTGAGGAATCCTTCAAGAAGTTTCATGGCTTCTTGGATCTCCTTAGAGATGCAGGGTAAGCAAGGAATTCAATCTCTGTCATCCAACTTTACAATAATAATAAACTTATTGTTTGATGACATCAAGAGTTGTCCCAGCATATTAGATTTTAAGAGTTCATGAAGCCCCCATCCATTTCAGAGCATTTACACATTTACACTGACAATTCATGTGCTATGCATCTTATAAGGTTGTGAAAGCATTTGTTTGGAGTTCATTAGGATTCTTATCTGCATCATGTATATTATCTTTTGTTGTTTTTATGATGCTGAATTTCTAAAGTAAAAAATTCTAGCTAATAGTGATTTATATATTTTGTTTCTGTATGCTTAGTTTATAGATATAATCCGCATCTCCACAGTTATTTACTTTTTGCTTTCATATGATTTTGTTTCCAGATTGGGTCAGCTGTGCTCGTTGGTAGGACTGAGCTCTCAAGATATTGCTCATCCCACAGTGAAATCAATCTTGAAGAATCATCAACCTTCTACTCATCCAGGATCCCAGGTTCCATCTTTAACATCAACACAAGAAGCAAACAGCATCTACCAGCCGGGAAACATGGTTTATTCCAATCAGACGATGCAGCCTGCTCTGTACAATTTTGGGATGATGGGTCCCATGATGCCAGGAATGCAGTTTCCCAATCTCCTGCAACAGCAACAACATGCCAATCAGATGCCTTCTGCAACATTTCAGCAAGCACCTGGGATGCAGCAGATGATGCCTGGTGTCTATCCTCAAATGATGAATGCATTCCCACATCAAATGCCTGGTGCAGTAGTGCCTGGACCGCAAGGTCAGGTGCCTCTGAACCAAAATGTGGCACCACAGATGCAGATGTACCAGCAGCCTATGCAACAAACAGTACTTGCCAATCAACAGCCCCAGTCTACAGGATTAACAAACGGAGGGTCGCACACTGCTCCATCTAGTACTTCTCAGTCACGTCCAACAGGAGTGGATTCTGTTGCTGCATCGGGGGTATCCTCAACTTCTGTGACAGCATCCAGGACAGTCCTAGAAAAGTCCAAAATTAAAGCCACTCCTGCAGAATCGATGTCCAGTGCAGAGGAAGTCTTCATGCCCAGTGTGGTTCAGATTTCCTCAGGGCCACAGCTGAGTGAAGATCAGAAGAAAACAACTAGTGGTAGTAGCTTACCAACTGTTCAACCAAAGCACAAAACACAATTATCACATGAACCTGGTGACGTTGAAGATCAGGACAAACATCAAGAGGAAAGCCATCATGATGACCGATCTGGAAGTCGATCAAACAGTCCTTTTGCCCTACATGTAGGTCAGGAACCAGGCCTTCAAAGGGTTGCAGACTCTTTCGAGTCAGACATTGGGAACATCAGGCAAATGACTGAGCTTGATTTTGGTGAGAGCGTCGAGTCCACTCCTCGGGTACCAGACACCAAATACATTGAAGACAGTCCGAGGGTCGAGAGTGCCACGCCCACCAAAGGGATTGGATCTCCTACCGAGTCCGACCACTCTGGAAGAGGGCCACCAAAGGGTGCAAGCCCTACTCCAAGTTACTCAGAGGACTTTGAGGGTGGGGCTGATGATGATGATGAAAGTGAGATTGGCGAGGATTTGTTTCAGGATTCAGAAGGAAGTTTGCCAGGATTAACCAGTGATGATGAATTTTAGACAAATTGTTCAGTGTCAAAATGAAGAAAGCATAAAGCCATATCTATTTTAGCATGGCAAATCATTACAAATGAGTCTTGTTTACCCTGAAATATGTGAAAGAAAGCAGTATTGAAGACTATATTGGACTTTGCTCTTAATTGAAACAACATGAATCAAATTTTTTATGGTTTGCCTCTTTTCCCCCGGTTTTTGGTCTCACTGTGGCTAAAGCTTACACACAAAATAAGTCATTGATTGGTAACTAGACTTACACAATTATGTTTACCTGTATAAAAGTTATAGATATTCATTCTGTGCCAAATAAGATTTGAACAATTTTGAAAGGTATTTTTGTGTAAGATACTATTACATTTGAATATCGAGTAAAAAAATATCTTAAAGACAGTAGGTCAGGAGCTCCCATGGGTAATTTGACACCATGGATGTTTACCCCATAACAGCTGTTTTGCATCATCTGACCACTGCCAGTCTTATGTAATACATTGTTTATTCCACCCATCACTTCATCCGGTAAAGTCGTTAAATCTCTCTTTCCCTGGCCCGATGATACCCGAAGCTGTCCAGGGTGGGACAGATTATTTTGCTGTGGTCAAGAAATTTAGCTTCACGACGGGTATTACTAGTGCTTTTCACAAAGTCTGGGGTCAGCAAATTATGATCCACTCCCCATGAAATCTGACGCCCCTATGTCTTTAACATTCTTCTCCTGGGGCTAAATATTTAAAAAGAAAATTCAATGTTTGTTCACTCGAAAAGTTTAATGAGTGTATGCCATTTTGTTGTATAAAACCTAACTAGTAGGAAAGGGTATTCTTGTTGTTTTGCATAGCTGCCAACATTTGAAATTTCAAATTAGTAATGATCAGATAAAAAACACAGAAATGTGCGCGTAGCGCACATCAACATGTGCGCGAAGCGCGAAGTCCCTTGCGGCCGGGGTCCAGGGCCCGCCTAAGGGCCCTTGAAGCTCTGGGGTTCTAGACGCTCTCTGGTGCAATCTGAGCCCTATTTTGGAGCATTTAAACCTTTTTTTTTCTGTTGTTTTTAGGGTGGAGCTTAGGTTTGAGAAAATTATTGCCAAAATTTTTTCATGAATCTGAAGATGAATGAATAACTCAATGAAATATGAGCATTCACAATATTACTTACATTGTATCAATAGACAATACATTTGGATTATTAAGCACTCAGCTCGCGTAACATTTAAATCCTGCGAAGTTGACATCCATGAATTTATCTTGGGTGTGGATGAAGATTCAGATTCAAAATTCCCGATGTGAAGTTTTGATTTGGTATGCAAAACAATGTCACTACGGCCGATATCCCTTCGACATATCGTACAAAATGCATGTTGTTTGCTTTTTCCCGATTTGGTGATGAAGTCAAACTCTGTTCCATATTTGCTGTTGTAACATTGTCCCTTTTTACGCTCCATTTTCCACCATTTATGGTCCAAAACTAGAGAAGAAGAGGAGACAAAATACGGTCGACATTCGCTAGCGACATCACAACTGCATGCACTAACATCAACATGCATGTTCACGCGAATGCGCTGTTTTCGTCTTTCGCTGTGTGTATGCACTAAGATCAACGTGCATGTACTTTGAATGGCCTTCCGCCTTCACTACGAATGCGCTGTTTTCGTGTGTTGCTTTCATGTGCACGTACGTACGTACGCGCGCGCCGTAGTAGAACTACATAGAACATGCATATAACACGTGCGTGAGTGGTCATAATATAATACATGTATAATGGCGCTCATATTCGTAATTTTTAAAGGTGCATTCGTATTTTCGTATAAAGGGTAAAAATTCGTAATAATTACGAATTTTTCGTAACAGTTGGCAGCTATGGTTTTGGGTAGTCATTTTGTTGGTGGTTAAATTGATTCATTTGGAATCTTTCTCATTATCATTTAATTGTTTCATTTATAGAATCATCCACATTCAACTTTTATCTAAGAAACAACATACTAGTATACAATGTAAACAATGATCTTTAAACGTAATCGGGTATAATTACAAATCAAATAGAAGAATAGGAGAAAGGACTCGAAGAAGATCTCTTATCCTTATATATTGGAGTTCAAATTTTTTTTGGGGGGAAGCATGCGAACTGATTAAAGTTGATGAATCTTTACAATTCATAGATTAATTGCAGGTTGGAGAGAGTAAATTTTGTGACTTGTTGTATAACATTGGTGAGTACATGTGATCGTTGGTGTAGTCCATGGAGTTGCACTATTTAAGAAGGTACATGTTTTACTACAAATCTGTTTTGAAAGGATCAAATTGATGCAGCCAATATTAAGACATTCCATGGTGAACTTGTCACACCTAATGTGCGTGATTTGTTTTATTTCACAATACTCGTGATTTATCCTTGATTAATACCCCTGCCTGGAAAACATTGAGGTGGATATGAACACTATACAAGAAGCTAATATTATGACATAACTTTATCACCTTGATTTTTGACATGTTGCATTAATTAATGCCTCTGTTTATACTTGTAAATTGTTAAGCATCTTGTTACGCATGTACATAGACTGTTCTAAAAAGTGCAATTTTATATTTTGTTTATTTAATTGTTTATCTTCCATGTTCAGCTGTATAAATGTACTTTGCAAATTGCATTAAAAAAGTGCCTTGATTTATGGCTTCTTGTGCATATTACTCAGAACATTTTCCAGTGTACCTCATTGGCCCATATTCTGCTATGAAGACTCGGTTTGTATGCGTTGCAAGTTTGTACAAAGCTATTGTGCGATCCGCATCGGACAAAAGGATCGCACAACTGGGCACAATAGCTTTGCACGAACTTGCGATGCATACAAACTCAGTCTTCATTCGCCTTTGATGGATGGATCATACATAGTGTTTGTTGTGCAATTCACCCATTATAATGAGCATGGATTCATCAATAGTTCAATATTTTCAAAAGGAAAGTAGGTTTCAACAGAAACATAAATAATACAGACATAATTAGAAAATAAAGTATATCTTTATTTTTCAGGTTTTATACATGCATACATACATACATAACATTTCTGCCACTGAATTAACATTGCAGATAAATTGTTTACCTTGTGGATAGTTTACGACAAAATGGTATTCGGGCAACCTACTGGCCTTACAAAGACTTTAAATTAACTTTTTAAATTAAACAATTCTTACAATTTCTTTGAACAAAATGCCCCCTCTCTTAAAAAAAAAAGAAAAAAAGAGCACAACAGAGGTACCGGGGGTAATCAAAGTTACCATAAAGTGCCCTTGGTAAAATTATAACAATTAAGTATACACCCTATACCACTTTCCTGAACTTGTACATTTGAAAAACAATTCTTCTTCTTCTTCTTCCAATATGGTACAGTCCACCGCTGGTGTATTATCGTACCCTGTGTTTGTCAAGTGCTGAGCATACAGTGCAAGTAAAAGGCTCTACATTTTAATTTCTATGTGCAGCTAAAAACAATTTGAAGCTCATCGGAGTTTCAAGAGTTGCACCTTCTTCTTGAAAAGGTCCAAGGTGGTGCAGTTGATGATGTCAGATGGCAAAGAATTCCATAGTCGTATGCTGTCTGGGTAGAATGTAGATTGGAGGAGGCGAGTTCTAGCAAATGGAACCCGGAATTTTTGAGGGTTTCCACGGGTTACAGGACCAGCAGTTGGTATGAAGCTGTTGACTGGCAGATCAACCAGGCCATGAATGATGCTGTAGACCATGTATACCTTCTGCTGGGCCCGCCTCTCTTGTAGACTAGTCCATTTCAGTTGAGTTAGCATAGCAGCAACACTGCTCATGCGCCGGTAGTCACCAAGAACGAAGCGTGCGTACCGTCTCTGGACCATTTCCACCTTTCGGATGTTCTCTTGGGTGCATGGGTCCCACACGATTGCAGCATCATAATGTAATCATCAAATGTAAATATGGATGCACTTATCCTAAAATAGTCCAATGGTACTCTTATTATAGCAAGGTACTCTGGGCCAAGCACATTTAGAGAAAAAATATCATGATACTGAAAACATAAGTTTGTACATTTTCAAATTACTAAGTTGGACTGAGAGGATTGCCTCGTTGTAATAATAATTATAATAATGTGAACATTTAAAATGCGCCGGTATCCATCATGAAAGAAGCTCATGGCGCAGTAAAGAAAAAAGGGAAAAAGGAAACATATTTGAAAAGAGTAAGAGTTATATATTTACTGGTAAGCTTGTTTAAATAACCAGGTTTTTAGTGAAGTTTTGAAGGTGCTAAGACAAATATTTTGGATGTCTTGTGGAAGTTTATTCCATAGGAATGGCCCAGCATATTGAAATGAACGATCCCCCCATGAATTATGAGACTGGTATGGCGTGTAAGGATGAGCTGGCACACCTAAGGTTACGACGGGGATTGTATGGATGTATCAAGCTACAATTGTATTTTGTTGTCACAAAATCTTGTATTGGTGCTCATTATAATTGGAGTGGACTGGATCATATAAATGAAAACCAAAACCCTTGTTTATCGAAGAGATCACAAAATGAAACAAACAACACAAAATCAAAATATCTTATCTGTGCGCATTGTAAGGGCATTAGACTGTATCCCTAATTTTCATTCATCTTGCATTAATGGCAGTTTACAAATCTTGTATGTTTCCACCTATTGTACATTAATTTAAAACATACAATATGTAACTTCATTATGATAACTACATTCTACTCTGGTTGAGGCAGTTCTTCTAGTCCCAATTTCAAACGTATGTCTATGTGTTCAGTCTGGAGACCTCACTACAACTGAACTGGACTGTAATGTGATTATATGCCCTTTTACTATATCCAAATTTGAATATAACTAAACAAATCTTTCAGATGTATTTTTGTATGAGTCTTGCTTAATTTTTTGAGGAAATCAATATATCCCAATTCCCTCTCTCTCATTCAAATAAGGTTTGTATTTTTTAAAGATGGTCTCAACGTTTAGCAGGCTTAAAATCCGACGTTCCATGAATTCAGTGATAGTTTGAAGAGTGTCATCAATAGTATCTTCCCACAAAATGATTAAGCCAGAAGCCGATTGCTCATAGCTCTTTTTCTAATGATTAAATGGATAACTATCTTTTTCATACTTCTGGCCTATAAGCTAACAGTTTTACAGTTGTGTCTGGCTCAGATAATTGAGAATTATACATGTATACACTGTAATCTCCCTTACACCGATGATGATCCATCACTGACCTCTATACCCATGCACAGCTTGGGACATGGGACATTTATAATGAGGTGACTCTGATTCACAAAAGCAATCATGATTCAAATCATACAGGGATAGTTTTTTCTTTCTTAAAGAAAATTCAAAATACCTATGATGATTAAATTTCAAACACATGATCAGTATGGTATCTTTGACCCTTGTATATGTAAGTTTATAGGATGAGTCTTTTTATAATTTGCATTGCATATACACATCTTTTAAGGTGTGATAAAGAGATTGTGCAGTTCCTGCTATCTGGCTTTCTCTGACTTGAGCAGCTTCAGTAGAGCTTTGATTACTTCCTCATCTGTCAAAATTCAAGAAGAACAAATGGGAAAGAAAATACATGTAAATGTATACCTATGGTGCTGAAAATATATGGTGCAATAAAATACTGATGTGGTTAAAGAGATGGACAGTGAAAGAGTCAAAGAGCAATACAGATGAAGTACAAAATCCCAGGGGAGTTGCCCTCCGGGGGAGCCCTCCACCGGGGGAGTTGTCCGGTTGGAGTTATCCCCGGGGAGTTGTCCTCCGGGGGAGATGTCCTAGAACCCATGTAATCATGTCAAATGAACAGAGATCAATCCATGGTTTTTAAAAGTTGTTTGAAGACATACTGTAAAAGCCAAATTTTTTCTCAATTTGGAGGTTAGGAAACATGATTTTGTTAATTTCTATGATGCTTTCATGACTATAAATGGCCTTATATTGGAAATTTTTGCGAGGACTGAAAATTTAGAAAATCAAATCATTGCGAAAATAACCACTTACAATATAATATTTTCTACATTCATCCAAGTTAATGATGACAAACCTTGTATTTGTAATGCTGGGTTGGCAAGTTTCTTCTCTAGGAACACATTGAGTAGTAGTCTGAGCTCTTTGAAGATGACTGCAGTCTTAGCTGATGCCTATAATTAAATCATAGTTACTTATCAGAGGTTGGGTGTAAATTCCTTTATTCCTCATTGAAGTCTGTTGCCCAAATTCACAAAAGCCGCCTAACTTTAAGCCTGGCTTAAATCTGTGGTTTAACTATGGCTTGCGAAAAGTTGCATGTTCCTATCACCTTCAATAGATTCTGGAATTGTGTTTTAATTGTAAGGGGAAACTTTTGTACTTATCATTCCCAAGCAGTTTTTAATAGTTTCACTACCAAAAATTATGGTGAATTGAACATCTGCTTTTCGGGATTGATATCCTTTTAGCAGGCCATATTTAAACCACAGATTTAGGCTAGGCTTAAAGTTAGGCTGCTTTTGAGAATACAGGCCTAAGATGCACATCCTCTCCTTACATGCACAGGCAGATAACCATTAGTTTTGGAAGCATGGCGTCTTACTTTATATCATGCCTTGCAAACCCTCACATTACATAACCAGACAGATAACCACTACTTTTTTTAAAGCCCAACTTGAGTTGTAGCCAAAAGTAAACTAGAAATAATACATGTATGTCCTTGCATTGTTCCATTTACATATAAATATGCCTGCACGAGACATGTTTATCTTCCATGCATGATTTCAGGTGAAATTTAGAGTAAATTGTGGTCAGGACGGTTAAATTGATGCAGCTCGTAACTGTCTTGCCAGAACTCCCGGCACACAATTATCGCACACATACGGTGTGAACTTCGGGCATGCGACTGTTCAATATGCTTTGCACGTGGTCACCGCGCGGCTGTGAGAGGTGACCACATTTTTTCCTTTATTTGCTCATTGCTTAGCTATTTTCCATTTTCTACCGGAATCATTTGGCGATTATCATTTATATTCAGTTCCACTAATTCTAGTTTAAACTTGTTTTGATTCTGTAGGGCATTATTTTTTCATTATTACTACAACTCAAGTTTGTCTTTAAGTATGCCTTGCAATATTTCTTCATATTACTGCCTGATTCTAGCTCCTATTATTCATTCCTTTTTCACATGGCTCTTAGCGCACCATATTACTGAGTTCATTTTTTTTTTTAAAGTGCAATTGTACAAGTATGAATTAAGATAATTCAGGTTACATATTATGTGGTTTAAATCTACATAATCTACATGTATCTACTATATTAAGGATGATGAATCAATTATTTCACCCCAGCCCCTCGCATGCACAGATGAAAATGTAGGTGTCTATAAAACCAGATGTTGCAAAGAACGCATGACATTGCTGTACACATATCACACTTTATGAATGCCTCACCTGAACTTATGCAATTGATAAAGGTTTTTAAGAAAGAGAACGGACTAAGAGCAATTTGCTTACCAGGAATTTGATCCAGTCGTCTACACTAATGAGGCTTTCTCGATGATGTACTGCTATCTCTCCTCCAAAGAGTAGTAGAGGATAAGGGGTGATGAGTGAGCTCTCTCTTATGTACACTCTTGATAGTTTCACCTGCAAGATTAGGGATTGAAGTGACAACATATGGACATCAGTTTTGTAGATGTACATGTAGGTCTCCTTGTAAATAACTAAAAAAATATCATGATCATCGCAAACAAAATGGAATGGGGTACATGGTAATTGAAAATAATTTCTTTCTTACTTTGAAGTTAAGTTTGAAGTTGTACAAAAAGCATCTCATGATGTATGATTAATAGACTGAGAGAATAGAACAGTGCGTGTAGCTCAGTGTATGAGTGCTGGCCCGCCCATTACGATAATCATTCATGTTTCTACTTTGATTCTCAAATTGCGATCTTGACGTTGACGAACAAATGAAAATGAGTATTTCAAGAAGTAAATAATGTTTGAATTCGATATACAGTTCAAAGTACTAAACCCCTTCACAATTAATGATTACAAATCAATAAAATCATTTCACATGACAAATGCATCTGAATATCCTTCATACTCGAATGCCAGTATCTTACCTCTGTGACCTTATGTTGACCTCTATGACCCATGACCTTTACCCTACAGACTCCAAAATCTGATCAGATTATCTACTTCAGCACCCTGTTGCATAAAACTTCTAACCGGAGTTTTTTCCGGTTAAAATCTGAAAACTCCGGTTAAAGTCCAAAAACTCCGGTTACAATATTTTTCTGGATTTTTTACTGTTTTTTCCATTGCATAAAAACATACCAGAGTTTTCAAAAGTATTAATGCAATAAATTTTTAGGGCGTTTTAAAACTCGGGTTGAATAACCTAAGAAATAGGTCTACATAAGCTGAGTTTTTTAACCCGAGAAAACTCGGGTTAGAAAAAAAGTTTTATGCAACACCACCCTGGTGATACATATTATCCATAAGTCTGAAGTTCATAACTCCAGTGGGTTCTTGAAGTATCACAATAATGACCTCAATTCGACACATAGAATTTCATAAATTGACCTTTGACCTATAATGACACATACATTTACTATCATTACGTTTGAAAATTATGTCTCGAGTGGCTCTGAGATATTGTGATAATGAGCAAACAGGACGGACAACCCTAAAACATGATGCCTTCAGCACCACCTTAGGTGGCGGATATATAAATACAACATAACAAGAGGTGGCGGAGGAATAAAAACAACCAAACCTTACCCGTTCAGAGAATAGCATCCATCCATTGGCACCTAGACGATGATTGACAGAAGAAGGATGAACTGTTACCGGACCCTTGGTAGTATCAGCTCTACATACTATATCATCATCCTTCATACCATGTGCAGGAGGCTCATACGATGTCTTGGCAACATTAGGATACAGACCTAGAAAGAACAATTTGAGCTTGATATGTTTACACATAGTACATGTTGGTGCGACAAAAACTTTGGAAATGAGAATTGGCGATGAGGAGGAGTAAGTATTAGAATATGGAGCTTGAGAACATAAGCTAAAAGAAAGATAAGCATTAAAACCAGTAAGGAACATTTTCATCACAACATTTCAAAACACTTTGTTAAGTTCATATTTAATGAAATGGGATATACTCTTCTGCAATTTGAGGAATATATTATAAGCTGGTTTGTTTGTTTGTTTGTTTTTTTTGGGGGGGGGGATTTATTTCAGAAAGTTTGTAACTCTGCAGGAAAATATCCTTAATAACATGTGCCAAAATTGGAAGAGTATGCAAAATTAACAACAATCAAACACAAGGTAGAATCTGTTCATCATGAAAATATCTCTTTGTGAATTAAACAACTGGATGCAGAGTACAGTCCAAATGATATCTCATCAGCAAAAGATTAGCAGTGCTCGATCTTCAATTCCAACCATTTCCCCAAACAGATCATCATTTCATACCATGTGCAGCAAGGGCTGATCTTAAAACCAAAGCTTACAAAGTGTAGTGCAAGGAGTGAAAGATTATATCATTGCCTGTATTATTAACCAAGAGGAAATTTATATTTTGAGAATTCACATCTGAATCAAGGGTGGTGGGTGGTGGGTGGGGGGGGGGGGGGGGGATGGACCTTACCTGCCGTGAGAACAGACTTGAGCAAGGCTGTAATGCGCTGTCAAGAATACATCTTTGTACCCTGATGACGATTCTGTCTTGCTGATATCAAGAACTTCCATCTTGGATGAGAGAGACTTTTTACTGGCTGAGGATGCATGAGGAGTGTTGTGATTGGTCGATGAAGGAATGAAGCCTATGGATTTCACCAAATGTACGAGGTCTTTCTTCACATTCTAGAATAGATAAGAAGGAAAGCGACAACAGTTCAAGTAAGACTTTGGTGACTAGTAATGCACATTTGTGAAACACCCCCTCAATATGATATGGCTATGAGAGTTGGACATTAAATTGAGGATTTAGTGCAACAAAGGGCAATCTCAAAGAGCAATCTCAAAGGGCAATTTGATACCAAAATAATGGGTACAACACCAGGAACCTAATCGTGATAATGCCAAATGAAGAACAATTTCTATAATTGAGTACCATGAGAAAAAAAAAAGAAGAAAAAAAAAAATGGTTATCTGCAAGTGCTAAGTACTGGTAAATATCTTGAAACTTGATTTCTCAAAACAGCGAAAATGCAGATATCCATGGACAGGAGAATACAAGTTGCAGAAATCAGAAGTGTGGTTTAATTTCAGATGAATACTGAAGATATCTTGAACTGACAAAATAACAAACAAAGAAGCACTTGATAAAGCAAGCCAGGGGATCCCTTTTAAATAAGGAAAAGGCAGTCTCAGTTTTGGGGACACAACTATGAGAATAGAATACTGACAGGAAAATTGAAGGGAGGAGAAGCAGAGGGATGTTATGTATCAAATACATGGCTACCTTCCTAAGACTTAGTGACAACAAGGGTGTCTAAATAATTCAGATAGACAGAAACAGAAGAAGATGGAAAGCCTCGATCACCAATGCTTGGAACAGACAAGGCACCTAGGGGTGCTTCACCAAGTTGTTGTAACATTATGACTTTATGAACGACTGGAATATGTTCTTGGGAGCTATACTAATCACAATCTCAATCATTAAACACAAGAAATGATCACCAGTCATTCATAACGTCATGCTCGACTTTATGAATGACTTAGTGTAACACCACCTTGGGAAGAAAGAAAGGGTGATCATACAGTGGTGTGAGTAGTGTTTTATTAGGATTTCCACAGCTTTTTTTCTCACCTGCATATTCAAGAGTGCTGTTCTACTCAGGAAATTCCCATGACAGAATTTAGATTCAGCAGATCTCCCTTTACTCTGAGCTTCCTTCCACCTGTTCATATCAGGTGAAAAAAGAAATAAAAAGAAATAAAAATTGAGGGAAAGATGGCACATCTACTCCTATGCTCCTGGTCAAGCAATAGAGTTTCACACTGACTCATATTACGCTCATGCTTGGTTGAGACTTTTGCTTTCCAAGACAAACAAAAAGGCCATGTATTCTAACTTTGCACCACACCTTTTCACTGAATAAAAATAGGCGGGTTTTCTGAGTTATTATGATTTAAGGACGTTTCTTTCCTGGGAACATAATAATGAGGCATTCAAACAACCTATATTTAAAGAATGAATGTCTATATTTGGAATCCAGTTCGCATACATTGGTTGTTGCTATGTCAGACAAGCAACTTGTTTGAATTATTGTTTGAACTATTCTTCACAGTATTAAACATAAACCTACATTTGGAATAATTTAGTATGCGTCGCACATATCCAGTATACTTTCCGCTAGAGTATCCGATATTTATATTATAATAGAAAAGTTCTTTGTGATCATAAAATGTCACCTCTCCATATTGAATATGACACAATGGTTAGTAGTGCACATTTCTATTATATAGAGGGGTATTGATAGTATTTCTCTATGGTGTTGCTTAAACAACCATCCATGTCTCAAGGATAGCTACTCTGAAATCAACACCAATATACGTGAACATGGTAAAATATTAAAGTTTAATTATCATACAAGTGAACCAGTAACATTGACTTCCCTGAACATATACAGGAATGGGCAGAGTCTGAGTCAAATTCTAATTCATCTGACAATCATAAACACCACTCGAGAAGAAGAAGAATACGGGATAAGAACCGTATTCTTAATGTGATATCCTATATTACTGCCGCCATGAATGCAAGTATCAAATTTCATAAAAAATCTATGCTAAATTTATTCTGTTCTATTAAAAGTATGTCATTGCTCACTTCCTAATGACACCTTTAATTTTCTTGCACAGTACTGATAAAAGTGCACTTATGAGCGTATTGCGATATAATTTCATTTAAGTGATAATGATTTAGGTTTGCCAAAAATTAAGAATCTTACAAGATTCTCATACACAAAAGCCAATTATGATCTACTGAACTACTTTCTACTACAATTAAAAATTTATCAATGAAGAGCTATGAATAACCATACCCAGAGTATGCTTTATATATTGTGATATGGTCTGAGTTAGCTATAGCCATTGCTCGTTTAGCAGCATCAGCTTGACTTCGCTTCCCTAGAGGTACCAGGAATGGGGGTTTATCTGTCATTGCTGATGCTATCACGGCCTGCAGAACAAAACAGATAGATAAATAGATAGACAGATAATGGTTTTTATTGAAAACAACTTTCAATATATCAGACAAAGGCTGAAAGAAATTGAATTCACAACGGTTTAAAAGATGAAACACAATCAAAGGCTAGAAATAGCATTCATAGTTGAAAGATTTTTGCTGCAGTTGGATTGTAAACAAAATTAGTTTACTATTCAATTGTCTGGGTAATCGTTAAACATAATACACTGATACATATTATTTCTAAAGCTGAATAATGTACAAGTGATTGAGACCAATTATTTGTTTACATACTATACATGTAATTGTCAGGTCTAGAGCGCATATAAGCTGGAGCAGAGAATCACTGACATATAAAGAGAAATATGACTGTCTCAATAAAACCTTGGAATTAAATCTACAGATTCTATAAACAATCAAAGACTATTCACAATATTGATATGGTAATTAAAATATAATAATCCCAACTACCTACAAGTCTTTAAAATGCGGTTTGTATCAGAACCCTTCTCACTCACCACTGGCTCCAAACAGCCAAAGATGGCAGCAAACAGTAACATCTTGCCGATCCTTACATTGACTGGCAGGGCAGCAAGATGCTGGCCTAGGGGTGTCAGGGTTGGAACCTCAGCCAAGCAAGCCCCTACCTCTCTAAGTAGTGACATGGAGGCACGCACTGCCTGAGGGAGGGGTGGATCCAAGGCCTCCTGGAGGAAATCTTCAGGGTTCCCTAGCGAACATTTCTGAATAGTTGGAAAAATAGAAGTCATACATTGGTTTTGTTTGATGCTGAATGCTGTTAGTGTTGCAACTTCTATTTTCATGTTTACATATTGGACCATGATTTTGTACATGTATAGGGTTCAATAAAAAAGTTAAGATATGAAAAACATACTTGCTATTTATCCTTATGAGGTGATAAATATTGTAGTCCATCCTTTTTACTAACACGTCCTATGAACACAAGTACAGTTGATACAGCAGTAGTCTTGGGGTTTGTGAAGTTCCTGATTTCCATTACCAGCCCTGGGATCTAATCATCATTACTACAATGTCACTTGTAGTATGCCATTACACTAAAATTCCCCTGAGTAACCACATGTAGAAGTATTGTAGTCTTGTGATGGTATCACTTGACTGGCAAAGCAAAGGTTGGAGGTTCAATTCATAGCACAGCAATTATGTCCTTGAGCAAGGCTAAACCCCACCCTATGGGTTTTTCACAATGAGCCTAAGTAGACTTAGAGTTGCACTAAAACTCTGAACACATCCTGTTTGTAACATGGAATATCATTGATAGACTTCTCAATGGCGGGCACCCCCTGAGCATGATCTGACCAATGAGGTGATGCGTAATATACCGTATGCAAATAGGAATTTAAGCGCGACTCTTAGTCAACTTAACTCTTTGGGAAACACAACCACCCCCCGCCCCCCCCCCCCCGGTGCAAAATGGGTACCCGACATGATCATCCTTTTTGCGCTTAACAGCAGCCTGGAATTGAATCCAATGACCGGGGTTATAAAACATGGTAAAGTTCTTTGACCACTTATCAACTGGTCTTATCAATAGTCTTATATAGATAACAATTATTATTATCATGTAAACCCAACACCTTAAAATCTTGGATAGATTTCCAAGTAAACATAGTCTCATATTACATCTATTTTAAAGTGAAATACAGCTTGCTTTACATCTCTGAACCATTTCAACCCATTTTCCTCACCATGATATGTAGGCAGAGCTCTTCCAGTGCAACCCTCTGAATCTCTGGCTGAGTGAATGATCGTAGAGCTTCATAACGATGCTTGGTGTAGAGCCGGAAACAGAAGCCCTCCCTCACCCTACCAGCTCGACCCTGTCTTTGCTTGGCGCTGGCTTTACTCACATACATCTCCTCCAGTGAGCTCATCTGACTACGCTCATTGTATCTGTAGTTCAAATGAGATGAAAGATGCTGACAGTCCCTGGGATAGGATACATGCATGTAGGACCCCTACTCGATGACAAGCAAGCTCATTTAAATTAAAAAATGATTCAGCTCAAGCATGTAATTCAAAATATCAACATATATTTGTATCATGAGATACAACAAATTAGAATTGACATAAGGTATCAAGACATTTAAGAAGATAAAGACATATATAAAAGAGGGATGGGGGGGATTCAAAAGATACAGATAAGGATTTCCCCCTGCAACATATGAATTACTCAAACAAAGGAGTACATATATTCAACATAAATTTCCTCATTCATAAAATTTTCTCTTTCCATTTCCTTTTCTTGTCTTAGATAAACAAAAAAAATACTATTCATAACTCTTAAGAACATATTCCACTTACAAAACATTAATAAAACTTTTGATAAATAAAAAAATAAAATAAAATAAATAAATAAATAAACTAGATTTTATTCTTTAAATTGTATTCTCCTTACAAAACTATAAAATTTATTAACAGCATATTTTAGTTGGGGAAAAATTAAAGTATATTTCAAAGCATACCTATTCTCTTTGACCTTGCCAGCGTCAATGACAAATACTACATCTGGGATAGTGATGCCTGTTTCTGCGATGTTGGTTGCTATAACGATCTTACGTACACCGGGTGGAGGAATGCTAAATGCTGCACTCTGATCATCTGATGACAAGACAGAGTGGAGAGCTAGAAGAATATACCTGAGATTGAATTGCATAGAGAAATGTCAGGATTAACCAAGGTTATTATTATGCAGTATGCTCAATCATTATTGTTATGTGCTTTTTCTTTTTTTAAATGAAATAAATTTAGATAACTCAACAAAATATTAACTGTCAATCAATGTAATGAGACTACTTATGTGAATTCCGAAATCTGATCTTAAAAAAAAAAAAAAATTATTTTATTTTGAATTTGATATGTACTTGGTCAACAATGAAAATTATTACCAATTTTCACACAAAAGTCAAAACTATTGTTCATTAAATAGAGATATGAGATATTTATCTAGACACAAACCCAAGAGACTTAAAACTTCTTTTATTTGTTCTAATTAGATGTCAGGAAAAGCTTTAGGGCAGGGGTACATTTTGTGTTGTGTTAAATAATGGAAATATTAGATCCTATATGTTACAACTGCAGGAAATTGAGGTTAAATTTGATACACAGGACAAACTTGTTTCCTTGCTTGATCTTTATATATAATTTAATGTTCTCCTTCATACTCACTGTACTTAGCTATACATGACAAATTACAATAAGAAATACAAACTTTGATAGGATTTGTAAATACCTGTCTGTTTTTGAGAAGTTAGGATCTGATTGTAGCAACTCATAGAGCTGTTGGATCTGAGCTAAGCCAGGCATGAATATTAACACTGCACCCTGAATGGATTTAAATGCTGGCACCTGTTCCAAGTAGGTGAGCAATTCCTGTAAACAAATATTTTTTGGAAAAGATAAATAATAAATAAACAGATTTGGTCCTCTTTTTCTAGGTCAACACATTCTGTAAATTAATACAAATCACAGATGCCAGAATGTAGATTACATATATACCTTCTTTTCTGTTCTTTTTAACAAATTGCCATAAAATCTGTTACTTCTTTGTCTCTTTTCTGTTCAGATATCTGTTCAGATAACAGAGATAAAGAAGAGCTCTATAGAAGTTTATAAAGTTATTCCGTTTTTATAATCATGTTGTTGGTATATTCCTTCCCCCACATACACACACAAAATAATCTTTCGTAGTCATTTTAATCATTTCTCAATTAATGATGGTTACATGTACATGTATCAAATCAAATTGAATTGGTTGAATGTTCAGCACTAAAGGAGAAAGGGGAAAATACATGAATAGATTTGAATTGTATTGAATTAAATTGTTCAGCATTAAAGATTGAAAGACAAAAAAAAAACGAATTGAATTTGTTTGAATTGAATTGAAGTGAATAACATACTAGAATGAGGTCCATATTGATTGTATCTGGATTGAGTCTTGTAATAACCTGTCTTGTCCGCTTACTATACTCATCAACATCCAAACCACTCTGCAATCAAACAATCAAGATCATGGTCAAATTTTTGTTCTACAAAATAATATTCAGCCTCAGTTACATGACACCTCAGGGCCTGTACAGCATACAAAAGAACAGCTGTTTTGGCATGTTTTTTTTTGTTTGTTTGTATGGCAATGTTCATACAAAAATGGCCCAAATGGCTGCTTTTTACACATTGAATGGGCCCTGGAGAGATGTATGACTTTGGAGTTTCCCAAAGACTTCTTGAAGCACAAAAAATATGTAACTAAAACATCTGATATCATGTCTGCAACAGAAGTAGTCTTGTGACTTGCTTGGCTCCTCTTATCAACAATAGTGTGTACAATGTAGTTGCAGTACTGTGAAACCTACTTCTATAGCATCCACATGTATAGAGAGAACACATGTCTACAAAGGCAGCGTTCTTAGTTCCCTATGTCAGTAGTTATCACCGACTTCTGTGTGAAATTAATCTACTGTACGCTAAAAAGGGACCTTTCTGTTACATAATATTGATAGCAACTGGAACTCTATACATGAGAGATAGGGCACAGACTTGCACTTGCTTAAGAAAAATCACAATTTTATACAGGACAAGATCCAGTATTATCTGAAAGATAAGAAAAGATATCAAAAGAAAACTAAAAAAGTAGCATCTCTTCTCTGAAAAATCAAACAATTCTTACCTCATCAAGGTTGGCCACATCATTAGTTTCCCAGGAAAGCTGAAAATTGACCAAAAATATATTATTATTAGATAATTTTCTATGAGTTTTCAATATCACTTGCACACGAAAACGACAATGTCAAGTCATCTTGTTGCAAGCTTCCCGTGGAAGCTATGAGGACATACGATCCGCCCAAAAGTAAAAAGTAAATCAACTTGTTATCGTGGAAAATGTATGAGCAACTAATGCAATACTGTACATTATCAGGAGATGCTCCAGAAAGACAGAGACAGGAAGAAAGCTATATATATCTAAGTGGAGGATTTGCCTGATCATGAAGCAGATGAGAAGCAACATTTTTGGAAAATAAATAAAAAAGCTCAACGGCTTTCTATAAAGTCAGTCCAGAGAGAGGCGAAGAAAACCAACGCCCCAAGTGGAGAACAGGCCAACCAACCAAAGAAAGAATCAAACTAATGACACCAGAGGAAATAAGGGAATACAACAAATAGAAGAAAAGCAAAAGCAGGGCCAGAAGATCAAAACAAAAGAAGGTGTCTGACAGAGTAAAAGACGAAGTAGAAAGAAGGTAGTTGCACAACAAAGACAAGATCACCAAATCGGACATAGGATCAAGTCCTGCAACATAATATAGACATGCAAAGAAGATGAAACAGACTACTAGTATGTCAAAGTCACCACAGAGATTCGCCCAAGCAGTTGGCAGAGTGGTGAAAATTGCTTCACAGAAAATGCTGCAGAGCTGGAGAAAATGGAGTACATGTACAATCAACGATGTCAGATGTCGTAACACGTGCACTGCAAGAGAAAGTGAATAATTGACAAGTGAACATATGACAGAAGATAAGAGGCAACAGTCCTTAGTTGATATATTTATGTTCTACTATTACTGTTATATCTACTGACAGAGCCCTGTGGAAGACCAGTTTATTATAATTGTTTTTAATTGTACATACGTCATAAGTGTCTTTGTAGATATTTCTCTGTGTTTCATGCTCATGAGGCTACTCTGTATAAATATGAAGAATAAATAAATAAATAAATAAATAAATGAAAAACAGAACAGGTTTCTGAGTGATAGAGCACATGGAATCAAGAGATCAAAGAAAATATCCAAGCTGCTGGGGGTAGGAGGAAAAGTTAGACTATCGGACTGTCGCACACACCACGTAAAAGAAAAGATGCAATTCTGGATATTACAAAACAGCTAGTCTATCAGTTTTGAAAAGTGAAGGTCTATCACGGGAAGTGCCATTAAAGAAGGGACAACCACCATTTCTTCTCTAATGCTCCTATACAACTGCCTATCAGCGCTTCCGTTCCAGCCATCTGAATGTTAAGGTTGGATATTGCAAATTCATTGCAATCAAGCCGAGGAATGTAATGCATATATGAAGGCGATGGAACATATGGTCTGCTGCTGCCAAAATGCGGAAATATTAAGCTGAAATTAGATATACTAAATCGGGTGGCGACACTTGTGAAAAGGCCTGATGTTAGCACCAGCATGGATGATCTTGCTTCTGCACATCATCAGCACATCAAAGCAACACACCTATTTCTTCCTCAAGATTAATATGTTTTTGCTTTCAGCAGAATGGTAAGATATGACCAATGACCATTACAGGGTTCCCACAGAAATTTGAAAACAGAATTCCATGACTTTTCCAAGACTTTCCATGACTAAATTGCTGCTTTCCATGACTTCCTTTCTGGCACGGTTTCCAAAATCAGACACGTTATGATGGCCTCCACCTCCCCTCACAGCCATCCGTTCCACCCACTATTTTACTCATGACATGTACACCTATTATCATTAGTATATGGGCTGTTTCTGACCAGGGTAGCATTTTCGTTTCACCAACACCCAAAATTCAAATTATGTTGAACACAAACTCATGTAATTTTCTTGAGCTGACAGATTTCCTTGAACTATTTCCAAATTTTCAGAGCACAGCATGCAGATCTTGTCAAAAAAGTGAACTTTATAATATATACTGTAAATGTCAATTTTTCCAGGCATACGTTAGGATCCTGAATTCACAATTGCTACAAAACTTCCACATAAAAGTCCTGTAATTCTGTTTTAAATTTCTGTGGGAACCCTGAATTATATGAAGACGAAACACTATACATGTGACACACATGAGCCAATCGTTACAAAAGAGTGACATTTCAGTTTTACAATAAGGTGACATGAAAAAAAGGCTAACAAAGACATCCTCATCCTAAATTATCAGCATAGTGCTGCATTTCACTCTACATTACAAAAAAATGAGGGTATTTGTGATACAACTTTAGGACACCAGCTAAATTAACAACTGTTTTTCTCTCTATGCTAAAAAAAATCATGAGGATATCTTAAAAATTGGACATTTGAAGCCTATTTTGATATTTCATTAAACTTCATTTTCAAGTAACTTTTCCAGAGAGGACACATTATTTGACACCAAAACAGCAATTGAAAAATCTTGTGTAACTAAGAGATTCAGAACCCTTTGGATATATTGTGTTCTGATAGCCATGTTGGTAGTGATATATCGGTTGTGACTTGATATGTCAACTAATTGCCATGAATGTTGAGTAAAATTGTACAAAACTTGAAATTTAAATTCTCTGAAAGCAACTAAAAAAGCAAAACTGGTGACAAAATGTGGCTGATCAGCATCTTATATACATGTATAATATCATTGCAAATAGATGAAATTTGCTGTCCGAATTGAATTGATACAGAGTAATAATATGACATAATACAGATACGGAGGGAACACTCTATTCAGAACCATTAATATAATGACTCTGTTCTTCACAGAGAACTGGAGTTTTGCTGATGTTAATGGATCCCCACAGACTGCCTTGACGGTTCTAAATGACACTGTACTAGGTGCTTCCTTGTCTTTAAAGGACCCAACAAATTTCTCCACGGCAGGCCATATGAACAGAGCACGCTCTGCAACTTTCATATCTTCTACCCAGGATAGAGGCTGCTTCCCGTGATTTTTGTGAAATCCTCTCATCATGCTGGACTGTCGTGGAATATCTGCCATATGGCCCAGAGCAGATTTCCCAGGTTCCATCCGGTCTTGTTTGCTCCAGTTTGTAGACTCCCATAAACTGTATGAAGCCCACAGCTGCCAATGTTCAGAAGGTCTGGTAGTTCTTCTGCTTCCCTCTCTTTTACGAGATCTTTGTGAAATTTCACATTGACATTTAGCCCATCCATTGAGACTTGCAGCAGGCGTTTAGGATCCAGCTTTTCAGTTCCTTCTTTGAAATGTTTGAGGAGATTGGAGGCTTTTGCATGTCTAAGAAATTGTGATCCCATGTAGCGGACTGCGACTTGGTCACTTGCACTGTTCCAAAACCTGATGACCAAGTCCATCTGTTCATTTTGCAACACATCATTCATGCATTCATCAAATGATACCATGTAGCATGGAGCAAGCCTGGCCTCTTTGATGAGTCTCCCATGGAAATATGGAGCAAGTCCAAAGACCACTAGGTATGCACATTTGGTCGGCCCACAGGTGAAGGCCTTTGCAGTAGGACTGTCTGGGAACATTGATGCGAAGAGGTCGTTGACATTCTTGCAACTGTTGAATGACAAGTAGTTCATAACAACCTTGAGTGCCCACATTACTTCAGCCTTGAGGACATCATCTGCAGAGGTTGTAAGCCCGTGGCAAACTCTAGAGGCCCGACTATCTTCCACTGCAGGAACTGCATCAGCAGTAGCACCACCGGTAGCTGTAGATGAGGCCTGAAGAAAGTCTGTGATGGATTGCTGAGCTGTAGCAGGTTTATGCTTCATTCCATCCTCATGTGTCTTGCTCTTCATATGGCTCTTCAGGGAACATACACCCATGTTGGAGATGTCAAGTTTTTTTCTGCATGCCTTGCACTTGTCATCTTTAACTTCTTGCAGCCATGATGCATACTCTGGATCTTCCAGCCAAAGGCGCCGGAAATAACACTTCTTTGACATGACTGGATGATGATGATACCTAAAAGAAATCTCTCCATGATGCTCAAAATGACCCAATTTAAACAAAATTGAGTCATTTTGAGCATCTGGCATACTGTATTGAGAAGTGTGGTTTATCAGTATGCTGTGAGTGAAAGAAAGTCTACATATTATGATGCTAGCTACCACCCCTGTGCATGTACCACGTTAAGAGGCTAGCCACCACCCATGTACATGTACCACCACCCCTACACACCAGCATGCCTGCTCACCACCACACCCAAAACCACCACCAACAAAACAGAATGTATGCAGACTACATGACTGTAGACCACAACATTGAAAAGCTCTGGAGGCAAGGGACGCCAAACCATTTCAGCTTTCCACTGGAAACTACATGTGTGTCTCGGGAGTTATGTAGAATTTGGGATGTCAGAAAACTGGGAAAATGGAAATCATGAACACCAATTATAATGCAAGAATATGATCACAGAGTAGGCCTATGAGAGTTGCGAGACACAAACTGGAAAGCTGCCACAGCCAAGAGTTTAAAGTAATTCCATGACTTTTCCATGACCAAAATCCCCTTTCCATGACTTTTCACAAATTTTCCAAATTCCCTGACTTTTCCCTGACTTTCCATGACCACAAATTTTTCCAGGATTTTCAAGGATTTTCCATGACTGTGGGAACCCTGCCATTATTTTGACAACATAAATATGTTGTGCCAAAAAAAAATTAAGTTGATGACCTCATGCCTCAAAATTTAAGAAAATTACACTTTACCTTGTTTACAACACACAGACAAAATGTGCTATGGTCAACATGCGTTTGCAGTATATGCCCCTACTCTTTGGAAAAATCTTCCCCTAAATATTTGTTAGTCCACATCACTTGAATCCTTCAAATCTGTTCTAAAAGCCCATCTGCTCGTTTCTTAAGTTATACACATGTAGTATTGATTCTTTGGATGTTTTTGTATAAATAATTTTCCTTAATTTAAGTCTTCATATTATGTACTATGTGTATTAATTATGTGTATGTTTATGTAAAGCGCTTTGAAACATTTGTTATAAGCACTATATAAATACAATGTATTATTATTATTATTATTATTATTTATTGTACAACAACCCTGAACACATAGGCACATGTGAAATTAGGACAGAAACAATTCCTTGTTATAACAAAATAACAATATCATTTTTGTATATTGGGCCATGACTTATAAGCTTATTGCTTCACTTTGGTCCAAACCATATTATGCACCTATGTAAAATGTCATGTATAATAATTTGTATATTTCTTTGTAATATGTTATTTTCCTTCTTATGGTTGAATAAATTTGAATTGAATTGAATTGAATTGAAAATCATATTGTATTTGTGTTCATTATAACAGGAATGGACTGTACAAGTAGTATAAAGTTTACCTGAACTTGACTGGAGCCACCACCCTTGGTTGTCACAGAAACGGTGGTTTTATCTTCCTGAGCCAGGGACTCGTATCTGAGAGCATATCTAGAATCACTCTCTAACTGGTAGCCAGTATCCTCAACAACATCCTCTAAATGGTACACCTGGTGAAAAGAAGCAATAAAAGTTTGAGAAAGTACAATTTACGACTTAAAATATGACATATAATCAGATTAATTACAATTTACTTTTTCTTAAATGGTGGGTAATCCATATTGGTGTATCAGAGTAAAGTTTATGTTTTATACTGTACATTGTAGCTATAAATCTACAAGCTAGAATACATAGATATAAAATATGCTTCCTTTCTATTTATTAAATGCAATGAGTGAAACTTCAATGCTCCACTCTGAGCTTTAAAATAATAAAAACCTCCAACAAAGATCAATGACCTACCAATAATGCACCTTATCAAAAGTTATGTCCCTGTTTTGCTGGAGGTGGCCCACTTTGCAGAATTCTATCTTGGATGTAATGATCCCCCTCCTATTCTTCCATTGATTTACTTGTAATAGGAGGGAGATTGGTACATATGGTACAGATTCCACAAAGCGATCCAAACGCAGTGGAACGAAAACATACGTTTTAGTAGGGCACCTTCAGAATTAATTGATGCATTTAGTCCATCAATTCAATTCAATAATGGACTTTTTAGATAAACATCAGACAAATATTTAAAATCCTGCATGAAAAACAGCCGCACGTGTAGTGTTCGTATTTACTGGTTTAAAAGGTAAAATATATGAATAACATTTATAAAGTAAAGTTAAAAATGTGGGAGAATGCAGTGCAAATACAAGTTTTGTAACAATTGGAACACAAATGACATGAAAGTCAGTAACATAAAGTTGCATGTAAAAGATTAAAATAAATAAATTCTATAAAGCTGAATCCCCCATTGGGAGAGGAGACTAGAAGTTGATGTGATGATAACCATAGAGACACACTGACCTTGACAGGATAAGTTCTTCCAGGGATGCTAATGATCGGACAATGGTAGAAGTAGGAGGATAGTTTCTGACTGTCTAATGTAGCACTCATCAGAATCAGCTTCAGATCTGATCTCTGCTGCACTAGCTTTCTCACTATAATCATCAGGAAATCGGATTGCACGCTGCGCTCATGGACCTAAAAATCATAAAGGAGATCCTCTTTAAACTGACATAATTAGATTGTATGCTATTCTGTTTAATAGTCTACACATCAGATGCACTAGCTTTTTCACTATGATCATCAGGAAATCCGATTGCACGCTGCACTCATGGACCTAAAAATGATAAAGGATATCCTCCTTACACTAATATAATTATTTTTATGTTATTCCGGTCAATATTCTTCAAAACCACATGCGACAGAAATATTACAGAAAACATTTAATCTCAAATAAACAGGATATTACATCAAATAGCTGTCAAAATAAATAGGTTGTGCATCAATAAAAAATTTTGCAGATTATTGAGTGTATCTTACATTCACTTTCACCAAGGTATCTTATTGATTCTTCGCATGTCATACCATTTTGTAAGTGCAAAAAAAGTGGATTTTTATAGTCTGGAGTGGTGTGAACACTGGAAATTAGTCTACTGATATAATGAGATCTTTGCTTCCATTTTCCGAATCCTCCACCACCAACATTAATAAACATTAAATTATTATAACTGTATAGGCTAATAAAGTTAATAAGGATAATTGTGCGAAAATATGAACATGGTATTCAAAGAGTTGAATGAGATTTGTTTACAAAAATAGAAGTGCATACATGAGCATGTAGTTTATTTTTACTCTCTTCAGTCAGAACTTTGCATACAGGTTTTATCATCAGTGACTTACCAATAGGATATTAATTTACAGGGTAGAATAACACTGACCTCATCAATAATAATATGGGAGATGTCTTTGAGTGAAGGATCAAGCTGAAGCTTGCGTAGCAAAACCCCTGTTGTACAGTATAGGAGGCGAGTTGTCCTTGTTTGTTTAGACTCCAGACGTATCTGATAACCACACAGTGAATCCTGCAAGAAGATGAATTGACAAGTTTCAGTAAATATTTCAAAACCCCCCAAAAAGTTTTTAATGAAGGCTTTTCTCTGTTGCCTGAATTAGCAGTTATTGTTCTTGTTCATGCAAATATAAATATTTTCATTGCAAAAAAAATATATTGTTATTGCTCATTCATATTCTCTATGCATACATGTATGTACAGTCAAACCTGTCTTAGCAGCCACCTCTCTATAGTGGACACATATTTTGTTCCGTTCGGGAAAAAATGTGTGTTCCAGAACCTGTAAGACAACCTGTCTACAGTGGTCACTTTGTCTGTTTTCTTCAGATGGCTTTAATAGACAGGTTTGACTGCATATATTTATATATATATATATATATCTTACTAAAACGGGCCTTAAGGGGAACTGAGAAGAATAGCTCTATTCCAGTCACGATTCCCCTTAGCGACTTTCTATAGGCGAAAAATTCCCCTTAACGCCAATTCTATAGGGTTAGGGATAGGGTTAGTTGGGCGATATAAAAAGAGGAACAAAAGAATTCGCCTTAAGGACGAAAATATATCTACTATTTTCGTCCTTAAGGCGAATTTCTTTGTTTCCTCTTTTTATATCGCCCCAACTAACCCTATCCCTAACCCTATAGAATTGGCGTTAAGGGGAATTTTTCGCCTATAGAAAGTCGCTAAGGGGAATCCTGACTGAATAAAGCTATTGTTCTCAGTTCCCCTTAAGGCCCGTTTTAGTAAAGATATATATATATATATATATATATATATATATATATATATATATATATCAACAGCATTATATTCTTGATTATTGTTACTGGATAAATTACATTTCCAGTATGATAATACTTTTCTACCTCTAGATTACAAGTCATATCCTTTTCTGCATGTGTTAAACACTTAATGGCTTTATATTGAATAAAGTGACATTAATGCAGATGAAGACCTGATATGTTGGGATTCTGATCAATATTTATGGATATGAAATAAAATACTTTGAGTCCTGGTCCAGCCTCTCCCAATTCTTGTGAGACCCTGTTGGCCAGACTAATAGCTGAAATCCTTCTAGGCTGAGTGCATACAATATAACCAGATCCTCCACGACCAGACAGGATAAGGTCCTGAAGACAAAGTGGAGAATGTATTTAATTTGATATGACATTACTTACTGATTTCTTTTTATAATCTTTCCATATCAACTGAAGAAATAACAGCAAACAAAACTAGCGTAATAATATAACCAATAGAAGTCAATTGTGATGTAACATTATAAAAATGTAACCAATACTTTACTGAGTAAGTTTCAAAGAGGCATAGGCACAATTCGATCAATACCAAAATGCACTCTGACGGTGGATAGATTAAGGCTTAGGTTTGTCACAGTTTGGTTATATATATTCCACTTATTACAAAAAACTACCACAGATGTAGCTACAAGAATACACCTCATCTAAATTTATCAACGACCACCAAGTTACTAGTCTCCTACATGTATAATACATCTTTCCTCATTAAAAAAATTGTTGTCATAGAAATAGCATCCTTTAAATTGACAGTATAACCAGAAAATTCTAGTTACAATTCCCTGGTACATGTATAACCAAGCTCCTTACCTCCAATAAGAACTGTGGTATTTGTGTGCTCTTTCCACTTCCTGTCTCTCCTGCTATAATGACAATGGAATCTTTGTTTACTCGCTCTAAGACTTGGTCTCGATGCTGGAAAACAGGAAGGGTCTTTCTACTCTCCAATAATCGATGATGTTGAGGTGTATTCTAAAAATTTAAGTATTAGAAAGTAAAATTATAGACAGAGGGAAACTTAATTTGTGTAACTGACATTAAATCTAGTCTGCTCTTTACCAACATGTGATGCATGTTATTGTGTAACTGGCAAGAAATTAAAAAAAAGCTGTGGAGATCATCGGGAATAACCCAATATACGTGTATTTCATTTTCTCCTGCAATTTAACCAATAAATGTATTAGTTACAATTTGCTATGTACCTTATTTTTTGTTTAAGCATAACTATTTAGCATGTGATCAAAGAATTGGGTTTCTGGTCCGTTCCTCACAAGCACCATGTAATTCAAAAGTATGGAATTTTCATAAATTTACAATGCTGACAAGAGTATATTACCCCGCTCGTATAGGCCCACCACAATCCACTAACCCATTCAGGTATCACCAATTGGATGCAGTCAAGATAACAGGAAATGTTCTTACAGCATAAATATAACAAAACATTGGATGCTGTTCTCACCATATTCATCTCCAAGATCTTCTTGAATGTCTTGTCGCTTGCTGAATGTCCCTTTCTTTGATTTAACTTAGTTTTCATCTCAACCGCATTACCCTGTGAAAATACAATCAAATTGTTAATATGGAATGTATGAATACAAGTTACAACAAAATTAAATCTTGTACAAAACTTCTGTTAAATTAAACCCCCCCCCCCCAAAAAAAAAAAAAAAAAAAAAAAAAAAAAAAAAAAAGTAAATATAATCTAAATTTAAATAGATATTTTTTTAAAAGATACTGCCATTTGAAATAAAATAAAACAATTACTTAAATACTGCACATGTTTTGCATATGAAGTATAAGAACAATGTACACCTCAAATCTGGATAGAATAAGAAATGCAAGTCCTTCAAATTAAAAACAACTTTATGGATAATCAAGAAAATACATTAATGGTAAATTGTGAGAAACATTTACACAACTACAATACATACTAAATATACAGGTGGTACACTTATATTGAAAAGATAATCCTATTGCATAATCACCTCATCCCCATCATCACCATCATCGTCATCATCATCCCAGGCGTCCTCCCAGCTCTCAGCCTCCTCACCATCTTCTCCCTCTCCTCCTCCTTTCTTCTTCTCTGGTTGCTTGCTAATATCTTTAGTTGGTGCCTGAGAGGCCTTGATCTGTTTGAGTAGCTGTCCAACATACTGATCCCTGGGCTGTATTGGACGTACAAGGTGTATCAAGAAAAAAGTAATCCAAACGTAGAGGGCTTAGATTCAGGCTTTCACAGCTGTCACATATCATTAATCATGGTCATGTTCTGTGATGTGACAGCAATGAAAGCATGCCCAGTCTTTCATCATAGTATAAAAACATGCAAAACCTGGATTTTGTACCTATCAACTGCATTTACAACAAGTGGATTAGTAAATTACGCGATGCGTAATATATGTCCCCGCCGATAATGTAAAATTCCCATTATATCACGATCAGTGCTATCACAAAAGGCAAACAGAATCGAAATCGGGTAAAAAATGGCGAAGAAGTAGCATTTTGTAGCCAATGTACAATATAGGTCAAAGTCAAGGTCAAAGGTCAAAGGGGTCAAAAGTCAAAATTCTGTGAAGAAGTTTTGTAGCCCTCACCTAGTGCTATCATATAAAGCAAACAGAATCGAAATCGGACGAAAAATGGCGAAGGAGTAGCATTTTGTAGCCAATTAACAATATAGGTCAAAAATCAGGGTCAAAGGTCAAAGGTTAAAATTCTGTGAAGAAGTTTGGTAGCCATCACCTAGTGCTATCATATAAAGCAAACAGAATCGAAATCAGATGAAAAATGGCGAAGGAGTAGCATTTTGTAGCCAATTAACAAAATAGGTAAAAAATAAAGGTCAAAGGTCAAAGGTCAAAATTCGGTGAAGAAATTTTGTAGCCATCACTAGTGCTATCACATAAAGCAAACGGAATCGAAATCGGAAGAAAATGGTGAAGGGAGTAGCATTTTGTAGCCAATGTACAATATAAGGTATAAAATCAAGGTCAAAGGTCAAAGGGGTCAAAAGTCAAAATTCCGTGAAGAAGTTTTTGTAGCCCTCACCTAGTGCTTATCATATAAAGCAAACGGATTCGAAATCGGATGAAAAATGGCGAAGGAGTAGCATTTTGTAGCCAATTAACAATATAGGTCAAAATGAAGGTCAAAAGGTCAAAGGGGTCAAAAGTCAAAAATTCCGTGAAGAAGTTTTGTAGCCCTCACCTAGTGCTATCATATAAAAGCAAACAGAATCGAAATCGGATGAAAAATGGCGAAGGAGTAGCATTTGTAGCCAATTAATAATATAGGTCAAAATCAGGGTCAAAGGTCAAAGGTCAAATTCTGTGGAAGAAGTTTGGTAGCCATCACCTAGTGCTATCATATAAAGGCAAACGGAATCGAAATCGGATGAAAAATGGCGAAGGAGTAGCAAATTGAACTCACATATACGGACGCACGGACGGACGAGGACGGACGGACGGACACACACACACACACACATACGTACGGAGCCCGTTTCATAGTCCCCTGCTCGAACTCGTTCGGCGGGGACAATAAACTCAGTCATGCATGACATCTCAACAACATCATGAAGTAATAAAGCTTTCATTGGAAAGTTAAAGATTTAAAGGATTAAGATTACCTTTTACCTTAAACACACTGTATAACAAAAAGTGATATATTCACAACTGAAAGCTTTTGGTATCAGAGTGTTTTTTCATTATATTTTCTATTAAAGGTGAAGGTGAATTGAATTTGAATTACAACATCAACACAAGAATGTTTTTAACCTATACCTGTTTAAAGACTGAAAAATAGGTAAAATAGAAAGAGGGAGGGAAAATTATATTTATATCACATATATCAGGCTTATATGATGTCTACTACATGATTTCCAGGGACACAATATTGTCTGGTTTTAATTTGAATAGTGTTAACTAATATATCCTCACACAGCATTATAACAGAACTAACAGAAAAAAACAATAGATATAATTATGCAAGTAAGATCATTGCGATACAACAACAAGCAGAATACATGTACTACGTATTTCAGTGCAGATGATTCATTAACTCTGGTTTGTGTCTTTACCTTATTCTTTCTTTCAGTGGTCTCTTCTTTCTCCTTAGCCTCAGCATCCATCCATTCCAGCCACACATCACGGTAGGGTGGAGGTAGCAACTGATGAATAGACTGTAAACAAATATATCACAATAGGTGTATTTCAATTTGAACACATCATAATGCAGAATCAGATCCACTTCAAGCAAAAGTGGCGGAAGTATACTGTTAAAGTGGTTATTTCCGCCGGGTTTTATTTTCACGAATTTCGCAAATCCATCCTAGCGAAATTTTCCACTTCGATATACGGCAATTTATAATGAAACTATCACTAAAATTTCGACAACTTTTCAAAAACTTTGAAAAAATCTGTATGCAAAAATATTATAGAGTATTTAACATATTTTTTCAATCACTTTGTCATGTCCTCCTTCTCAACACAGGATAAAGATTATGGGACTTCAAGCCACATGTACCAGTGTAGAAAAAAACTAGATGAATCTTCGACCGCGCACGGTCGGAAGGCATGCCTCCGTATTGCCACATCGGAAAAAAAAGGCATGCGCATG